>CM027471.1:39133919-39468919 GCA_015776775.1 Magallana hongkongensis
TTGTTCTCCACCTGCACCCAATTCCCACTTAGGCAACACAAATCTACCTGTATTTTACCTGTATTTCTTCAAAATGTTGGCTAAGTGGGAAGACACTGGGTGAAATAATACTGATAGCGTTTGTAGTAGCCGCCATTGTTTACTCTTTTGTCCGAGGCTGCCTCGTTGCTATGACGTATCTACGGTGGGCGGAGCTTATGCTTCGGCTATGGAACGGTGTATAGTACAGAGCTAGAATCGTTTTGCCTATTAAGTCTGACTCAAAAGCTTAAATTTTGAATGCGACTACTCGCAGCTATCGACCTACCCTTTACGCGCATGCGCGGAGTACGAAACCTTCCGCTGATCACTCGGAATACGTCATCATACTCTACTTCTCCAATATGAAAGTAAACACGACAGCTCCGCTTCGGCGTGTTGTTTTTGTGTTGGTAAGCTATAAGAAAGGTAGTATGTAAAGTATGTGTATATCAACAAATAAATAGTGTATCAATAGTTATCTTTGAGTATATTTACGTTAAATTATGGACGGAATATGCTAATTTGGAAGATATGATCAAATTACATATATACATCAATACATATAATATGTACATAGGTATATACTCCATCTGAACAATAACACACACAATGAATCAAACGATTTCATTCATAATTCTTCTCATAAATGCTTTTAACAGTTTTACTCATAGTAAGATTTTATCTTATGTTTATCTCAATATGCAGTTGGTATCATGCACTCCTGTAATAAAATTTTGATATTACACTGTGTGTTTATACCCAACGTGACTAAATAAATATAGGTTTAAGTCCTCTCTTACAACTATATTCATTTTTAAACTTTTTTTCAGTTTGCAATCCAAATCAGTGCTGGAATGATGAATGGGGATGCTCCCAGTGTTGATTCAGTGCAGCCTTTAAGTTACTATGTAATGAGGTGTTATATGTGTATACTGTAAATGTTGTTATTTACGTTGTGGTTATATACCCGGTACATACATTTTCTATGGTCAAACAATGCGCGTGGGTATCAAAAATGCTAAAGTTTAGTATTTTAACCATAATGGAGGGGTTATTTTACATGTACCACATAACAAGAGTAATATTTTCCAGTGTCTTTGTTATGATAACACAATTTTGTAATGGATGGCTGCTATGGCACAATACAATTAATCAATGATTAATTTAGTAACCGTGCAATTGCTGAAAATTATAATAAAATATAGTTATAAGGAATAATTTTTTGCGATGAAATCTATCAGGAAACCCTTTGGGTTTTATTTGATTACCTAAGACCTTATTTGATCACCTATTAATACAGTGGAAGGGGGTGTAACCCTATAGATGATTCCTTAATTTAAATACCGGTAATTTAATCACAAGTCATTAATTAATTTTCAATCACTAATAGAGGTGCATGATGTCACTAAATGATGATACTGTATTTTCTCAAATAGAGATTTAACATCCAACCTGTTCCGTGAAGTAATTTGCTGCATCCTGAATTGGTAAGTACATGTACTTGGCTTATTTATATGTAAATTTGAATTTCTAAAACTTATTAAGGTGGTATGGGACATCTGTCGATATTAATGAGGAATATTAAAGTAGATTATAATTTAAATGCTTTCACCAGTTTAGAATTTTCAAATTTCACAATATTAACCCATAAATAGCTTTTAAAAATATTTGGATAGGTAAAAATTGTATAACTTCCAGTGGGATTCGAACTCATGATCTATAAATCATAGTCAACCCACTGCGCTACGCTGTTAGGTGAAAATAGATGAAAAGAAACTACTTTTATAAGTACACTTAAGGAATGAATTCAATATTTATTTGTTTAATACAATATAAAAAAGTTTGGGACAGTTTATGCTTTATAAACTGCGAAGCTGTTTCAAACCATTTTATATTGTATAAAACAAATAAATATTGAATTCCTTGCTTAAAATTAATTTTTTTTTACTCTTGTCATTTGACCCTTAAAATGAAGTAAAATTGTACAAAATTTAAACGTAACGTCAGGTGTATTGATCGTTTTTGACATTAGTCTTACTTTGACGTAGGCAACATTCTTTATATGATATAAAATAATTTTTTAGCCAATCAGAAAGTGCGCTACAACCAGAATTAAATTATTTCATTTGATTGTTTATTTCCATAAACAATACGTCACAACATGGACATGTCCCATACCACCTTAAAGGGATATCAGTTTAATTTAAATTACCTCCCTATTAAATATTAATAATTAAACTACTAATTACTTGATACTGGTATTTGAAACAGAGATATTTTATTATTTATATTAAAATACATGTATCTCTGTTTCAAGGACCAGTATCAAGTAATTAGTAATTTAAAAAAAACTCAATAACTTCCTGAGATAAAGAAAAAATTGTCCAAAGGCATACCCACGGTATTCATGGTATTCTTGTGAATACTGATGAAAAATGTGTGAGAGAATCATGTTAGACTTTGCACTTAATTTATTTTAAACATAATTCAAAACACAGCAAGGTAATAGATAAAACTAGATGTTGTATCTTGCCAAAATACCTCCTGCTAATTTGTATGGAAATTATTGGTTAACAGAGACTCGAGCCCCATATGAAATTTACTGACCATGCACATATAAACCATGTAACTAATACATGTAATACAGTTACATATGCACATGTATACATTTGATGATGGATTAATGTCTAACAAATCAAAGACATGGGATACTCAAAAGGAATTTGTCAAAAATGTCAAATACTTTACCAAAGATTCACCACATCAAAAAACCAAAGCTATCCTTATTTAACTTTTAAACTTAATTTTTTTATTATGATATTTGAATTGAATTCAATGAAAAAATAAACATGAATAATTGAAGTATCAAAAAATATTTGGATATTTACTTTAGACCTAAATGATTTAAATTAAAAAAAAAACCACAAAAGGAATTAAATTAATTTATGTGCATTCTTAGATATTGTGTATCCTATGAATTTAATTACTATTTACTTTGACTAAACATTTATCCCTGGATAGGTAGTGTATTGGCAGTCCATGACATGGGTTCAATTCCCATCACTACCAATAAGATGAATTTGTACTAATTGTAATTATTTAACAGCATACTAACTTTGTCTTTATCCATGATTTACAGACCAAAGACCAGGTTAATGATTTATTTGGTAGCATTCTCAACAATGAGGCACAATTGCTTGTGGTGGATCAGTTTGAAATGGAAATCAACAGACAAAATGACTATCTCATACAATAAGGTTTATATAGACAGCCAATTATTGGGGATAGGAATTGTTTATTTAGGGCTATAAGTAATGCTCTTTTTGGAAATCAGGATCACCACCTTGAATTAAGACTCTCAGCAGTAAATGAAATTGAACAAAATTTGGATCATTTTTGTATGTATTTTCACAATGACAACAATAATTTACCAATGAATGAGTTTGAAATACATAGGGAACTAAATCAATTAAGACAATTAGGCACTTTTGCAGGTCAAGAAAGTAGTTTAGCTCTGTCTTGGCTTTTCAACATAAACATTCTGGTAACTGTTGGTGGTGATGTTGAAAATCCAAATGTAGTGACTCTTGAACATAATTTTCGTAATTCTGAATCTCAAATTCATTTAGTATGGACAAGAGGAAGGGGAGGGCATTATGAAACTGTATCTGAAAATCCAATTATAAAGAAAAGTAGTAAACAAGACCTTCAAAATTCAACTTTCACCAAGAGTAAATTCATTTGGAAAGAAAATAGTTGTACCAGACAATTTGACTTAAACAACATACTAAATTCAAAGACCAGACAAACTGACAGTTACATAAAGGAGCACCATTCCTATGGGAAACGAGAAGAGTCTGACATAAAGCCTGCAAATAAAAGAAATTGTGTTTTTGCCTGGTAATAAAAATTCATACACTGAAGATCCTGGAGTTCAAGTTTATAGATAACCATATGCTCAGACGGACTTGTGGTCACCTCCAGACTTTGTTGTTATCTCCTTTGTGGGCGGCAAGGTATGGAAGGTGGACCAAAACTTGATCGAAACTACCCTTTGCTCAGATGGACTATTTTAACTGATCCACTGAATAGTGATAACCATTGTTTGTTATGTTATTACAGTTATAATGTTTGTTTTGTAATTATATTCTCCAAAGTTAGTTTTTATTTGTTATTAATTTTTACTAACTCTCTGTTTTTGTTTATATTGTTAATTATTTAACAAAGAACTAGTAATTAGAATATTGATAACTTTATCTTAATATTTTTTATAACAAATTCACAATTTCAGAATCTAGTAACATTGACTTAACCCTGGTATGTTAAATTTGAATCAAAGTACTGAAGTACTGACGGGAGTTGATTTTATCGATTATCATTTATTTTAAAATCAACTTATTTTGCATGGCAATTAGTTTCTAGTCTGTATTTGAATTGCGCACTTTAATATAATATGAATTTTTAGACTTTTCAAACAAGAATTTCGAGAAACTTCATATGAATCATGTTGTGTAATATTTAAAGATAGATTTCAAACTATGTCTTAGTAATCAAAACAATTTTAAAAATTGTATGGATCCAAGCACTATTGATATCGAACTCTAGTCTCGTTTAACAAGACGCATGGCTGTTTCCGTTAATCTCCGAAAAGCAAGAGAGCCTCTCTGCTTGTCGGAGATTTACAGAGACAGCCGAGCGTTTGGTTAAACGAGACTATATTAAACTCTGGCGTAGGAATACATGAGACTACAAAAATATCTAAATTGTTCGTATTATATAAAATCTGACTATTTTCAAAGTATTTATAGATAAGTTTTCTTGAAAAACAATGCTTCAGCATACATTACATCGAAATTTTTCTATTATTTTCAAGAACTAAGTTTTGTCAGCGGTGATGATTTGTGCTTAGGTCCAAACACTGTTTCACTTTCGGTTTGCCAGAGTAACTGCATAGGAGAGTTGATTAAAATCAACTCCCAAAAATCAAATAACCTATTTGATATTTTTTAAGTTAAATGTTATGGTTACCAGAATCACTTGTAGAATATTGTTACCTAATTTGTATTTTTTTCTTTTTTACAGGCCATATATTGTTGTTTATGTTTCAGATTTTTTCATTAGAATGATTTCATATATGGGCCGAAACCTTCCTGGTGGTACTGTGTATTACTGTTAAATTTAATTTATACATTTGGCGAAGGTAAACCCTTTTTTTTCCCAAAAATTAATAAATCTACTGGTATAAGGTATCATTCAGAAATATAATTATCAACATTAATATTCCTTTTTAAACACCAGGAAGGTATCAGGAGAATCAAATTGAGTAATTAAGTTGCATTTGCTAATCTCTTCCTGACTGATGAGGCCCAGGGAGGTAAGCAAATGCATGACAAATATATTTACATTATGTGTAATCACGGGTATACTCTTTTACTAAATTACTATTAAGGACAGAGAAACATTTCACAGGATCTTCGTTTATTTTCTCTTTATGGTCAAACTTTTTATTATATACAGGCATATTAATTTTTAGCTCACTGAGACGAAGTCAGGGGGAGCTTATGCTATATCCTCGGCGTCGGCGTCCGGACCTGGTTAAAGTTTTTGTTGCAGGTCCTGTATCTAAGCTATTACTTGTCCTATCTTCACCAAACTTGCATGGATGATGCATCTGGACCTTCTTATGGACTTGAAAGACTTGGATGCTGAATCTGGGTCCTAAATTTCAGATGCTGGAGGAGGTTAAGGTTGTTGGACCAGGTTAAAGTTTTTGTTGCAGGTGCCCTTTGATAGCAATATCTAAGTTACTGCAGGTCCGTACTTCACCAAACTTGCATGGATGGTGTGTCTTATGATACTGATGCACCAGACAGGCTTGAATGCTGAATCTGAGCCATAGGTTTCGGATGCTGGATGAGGTTTAGTTTTTAGCTCACCTGAGCTGAAAGCTCAAGTGAGCTATTCTGATCACATTTTGTCTGTCGTCCGTCTGTCCGTCTGTCCGTCTGTCTGTCTGTCCGTCTGTCCGTCTGTCCGTCTGTCCGTAAACTTTTCACATTTTCAACATCTTCTCAAGAACTACTGGGCCAATTTCAACCAAACTTGGCACAAATCATCCTTAGGCAAAGGGGATTCAGAGTTGTGAAAATTAAGGGCCACACTCGTTTTCAAGGGGAGATAATTAGAAATTAATGAAAAATTTCGAGAAATTTTCAAAAATCTTCTTCTCAAAAACCAGAAAGCCAGGAAAGCTGAAACTTGTGTGGAAGCATCCTCAGGTAGTGTAGATTCAAAGTTGTGAAATTCATGACCCCCGGGGGTAGGGTGGGGCCACAATGGGGGGTCGAAGTTTTACATAGGAATATATAGAGTAAATCTTTAAAAATCTTCTTCTCAGAAACTAATCAGCCAGGAAAGCTGAAACTCGTGTGGAAGCATCCTCAGGTAGTGTAGATTCAAAGTTGTGAAACTCATGACCCCCCAGGGGTAGGGCGGGGCACAATGGGGGGTCGAAGTTTTACATAGGAATATATAGAGTAAATCTTTAAAAATCTTCTTCTCAGAAAATAATCAGCCGGGAAAGCTGAAACTTGTGTGGAAGCATCCTCAGGTAGTGTAGATTCAAAGTTGTGAAATTCATGATCCCTGGATGTAGGGTGGGGCCACAATGGGGGGTCGTAGTTTTACATAGGAATATATAGAGTAAATCTTTAAAAATCTTCTTCTCAGAAACTAATCAGCCCGGAAAGCTGAAACTTGTGTGGAAGCATCCTCAGGTAGTGTAGATTCAAAGTTGTGAAAATCATGACCCCCAGGGGTAGGGTGGGGCCACATGGGGGGGGGTCGAAGTTTTACATAGGAATATATAGAGTAAATCTTTAAAAATCCTCTTCTCAAAAACTAATCAGCCAGGAAAGCTGAAACTTGTGTGGAAGTATCCTTAGGTAGTGTAGATTCAAAGTTGTGAAAATCATGACCCCCGGGGGTAGGGTGGGGCCACAATGGGGTGGTCGAAGTTTTACATAGGAATATATAGAGTAAATCTTTAAAAATCTTCTTCTCAGAAACTAATCAGCCAGGAAAGCTGAAACTTATGTGGAAGCATCCTCAGGTAGTGTAGATTCAATGTTGTGAAATTCATGATCCCTTGATGTAGGGTGGGGCCACAATGGGGGGTCGTAGTTTTACATAGGAATATATAGAGTAAATCTTTAAAAATCTTCTTCTCAGAAACTAATCAGCCCGGAAAGCTGAAAATTGTGTTGAAGCATCCTGTGGTAGTGTAGATTCAAAGTTGTGAAAATCATGACCCCCAGGGGTAGGGTGGGGCCACATGGGGGGTCGAAGTTTTACATAGGAATATATAGAGTAAATCTTTGAAAATCTTCTTCTCAGAAACTAATCAGCCAGGAAAGCTGAAACTCGTGTGGAAGCATCCTCAGGTAGTGTAGATTCAAAGTTGTGAAATTCATGATCCCTGGGGGTAGGGTGGGGCACAATGGGGGGTCGAAGTTGTACATAGGAATATATAGAGTAAATCTTTAAAAATCTTCTTCTCAGAAACTAAACAGCCCGGAAAGCTGAAACTTGTGTGGAAGCATCCTCAGGTAGTGTAGATTCAAAGTTGTGAAAATCATGACCCCCAGGGGTAGGGTGAGGCCACATTGGAGGGGATGTTAAAGTTTTACATAGGAATATATAGAGTAAATCTTTGAAAATCCTCTTCTCAAAAACTAATCAGCCAGGAAAGCTGAAACTTGTGTGGAAGTATCCTCAGGTAGTGTAGATTCAAAATTGTGAAAATCATGACCCCTGGGGGTAGGGTGGGGCCACAATGGGGTGGTCGAAGTTTTACATAGGAATATATAGAGTAAATCTTTAAAAATCTTCTTCTCAGAAACTTATGCCAGGAAAGCTGAAACTTATGTGGAAGCATCCTCAGGTAGTGCAGATTCAAAGTTGTGAAAATCATGATCCCTGGGGGTAGGGTGGGGCACAATGGAGGGTCGAAGTTTTACATAGGAATATATAGAGTAAATCTTTAAAAATCTTCTTCTCAGAAAATAATCAGCCAGGAAAGCTGAAACTTGTGTGGAAGCATCCTCAGGCAGTGTAGATTCAAAGTTGTGAAAATCATGATCCCTGGGGGTAGGGTGAGACCACATTGGGGGGGGGGGGGTGTTAAAGTGTTACATAGAAATATAGAGTAAATCTTTGAAAATCTTCTTCTCAGAAACTAATCAGCCAGGAAAGCTGAAACTTGTGTGGAAGCACCCGCAGGTATTGTAGATTCAAAGTTGTGAAAATCATGACCCCCAGGGGTAGGGTGGGGCCACAATGGGGTGGTTGAAGTTTTACATAGGAATATATAGAGTAAATCTTTAAAAATCTTCTTCTCAGAAACTAATCAGCCAGGAAAGCTGAAACTTATGTGGAAGCATCCTCAGGTAGTGTAGATTCAATGTTGTGAAATTCATGATCCCTTGATGTAGGGTGGGGCCACAATGGGGGGTCGTAGTTTTACATAGGAATATATAGAGTAAATCTTTAAAATTCTTCTTCTCAGAAACTAAACAGCCAGGAAAGCTGAAACTTGTGTTGAAGTATCCTCAGGTAGTGCAGATTCAAAGTTGTGAAAACATGATCCCTTGGGGTAGGGTGAGGCCACATGGGGGGGGGGGGGGTTAAAGTTTTACAAAGGAATATATAGAGTAAATATTTTAAAATCTTCTTCTCAGAAACTAATCAGCCAGATGATTCTTTATAATTGTTAAGACTTTGGCTCCAGGACAATTCTTCGGCCTCACAAGAAGGTTAAGAGTTTGATGTAGCTTAATATCCCATATATAAACAATTGTAAAGGATCTTTTTGAGGACTGCAATACTCAACATGTGATATGACTATAAAATCATCCTGTTAGAAAAGGGACTTATGATTATAAACATAAGAATATCCAGGGGGGAAAATGGATTTTATTTTTACAGGATCTACATGTATTATTGTACATTGTCCAGATTGTTTGTATTCTGACTTCATTAAGCTGATTTTATCATACCCATTGTTCCTCAGGTGAGCGATGTGGCCCATGGGCCTCTTGTTTTGGAACAGGTCACATGTTGTATGGATGATAGCTTGCATAGTTGATTTAACTATATTATAAATGAAACGCAGAAGTTGCTTCAGGTGCAGAGCCTGATCTCCATTATCAAGAATGCTTAAGAAATCTCCAACCTCACTCAAACCTGCTCGATAAATAGATGTGTTTTCTGATAAATGATATAACATGATTCCTTTGATATAGTATTGTATGGTATGAAACAATATTGTTTAATATGATACAGTATAATACCATATGTAATATTATAAAAAGTTATATAATACGATATAATATTGTATCAATTTTTTTATATTTTATGTTATGATATTGTATCATGATAACGTTATGTATAGTATTGTATATTATGAAACAATATTGTATAATATTATATTGTATTATTATTTTATCACATGATACTAATACATAAAATATTGCAAAATATAATATTGTATCCTATGATACAATATTGTATATTCTATAATATTGTATCATACGATATTGTATAATACGATATCAGTTTCTGTAATATAGAATTATATCACATGAAATTGTATAATATGATACTGTAATATTATATAATATTGTATCATACGATATTGTATAATATGATTATATTGGTTTATAATATGATATATTATCACATCACATAAAATTGTATTGTATGATATTGTAAAATATATTATTGTATCATATGATACAATATGTATAATATATATAGATTATTACATGGCAATTTTTATATCGTATCCTATATTAGCCCGAGGTCGCTGTATATTAGCCCGAGAGCGTCAGGCTCGAGGGCTGATAAACTGCGACCGATGTCAGTCTTATTAAATAGGCACTTATGAACTCATTCCCGTATATAACTCAATATGGTCAGGATATCGTTTCATATGACCTTTAAAAAATCTTCACTTCACCCATATTACTTACAATGTTTTGTTGCTATTCAATTTTAAACCTCTGCAGAGATTTGAGCAAATTTCGACGCTGCCATTTTGCTCTGCTCCAGACATAACAATGTGACGTCAATATTCAAAGGGCAACTACTCTAATTTAAAAATAATTCCAAAGGGCAACTACTCTAAATATTTTAAGGACTTAACTGAACACGATTTCTGTGTTAAATAACATAGGCGTCGGAACCGGGGGGGCTAGGGGGGGCTTAGCCCCCCCACTTTTTTTGCAAAGTTATACCTAACCATTAGAAACATAGCATGATAGAGGGTTCAGCCCCCCCCCCCCACTTTTTCTCGCAGGAAAGATTATTGTTCCTAAAATTTACCTTGAAAGATTGAGAGGTTAGATTCAGAAACATACTAATCCCCCCCCCCCCCCCCCCACGGATTAGGAATTTCATGATTTTGGAGAAAAAAAATTGGGGAAGTAATTTTTTTTTTGGAAGTATAGGTTTACTACGTCCCCCCCCCCCCCCCCCCCCCACGGATTAGGATTTCCATGATTTTGGGAATTACTTTTTTCTCAATATATGTGAGGATTAGTCTAGCCCCCCCACTTTCAATTTGCTTCCGACGCCTATGAATAATATGATATATCGAGATGAGTAGGCGAGGCGGCGGCCAATGACGGCCATATTGCCTAATATAAATCCTCAAAGAACCTACAAAGTGATATATGAGGCAATCACTTGCTATGTTTAATCCAATGAAAGTGTGACATTTCAGTCCGAGGGAAAACAATATATAATATTTTACTTTATCACATAATATTATATCATTTGATATAATACAATGTTGTATCAAATTATATTGTATCGTATGATACATTATCATATGTATCAAAAATGATACTGTATTATATAATATCATACTATATTATACAATATAATATCATATGTTTCAATGTTATGATGTATTATGTAACATGATATTGTAATATAATACTATATTGTTTTATATATTATGACATTGTATTATGTGATCAAATACAATAAAATATAACAAAACACAATGTCATATCATACGTTACAATATCATATCTCATCATTGTTTATTATGGTATTTTATTGTATTATATGATATATGTTGTAAATATGATAGGATGCAATATTTAATTTTATATTATTGTATTGATAACATATGAACATATGATTATCATACAATTTTTTAACAGATGATATACGATTTTGTGTTAAAACAGAATCCATGAATATCCAAGATCATAAAGTATGATTTTCATTTAATATGATAAAGGTGGTCTCATAAAGGTGAAGTCTTATAAAGCTGATAAGATGCGAATAAGGGAGCATCTTTTGGATGAACCCCAATGGTAAACCATACCTTGGATGTGCAAGTTCATCCATTAATCTCCATGCTTTTGGAAAGGAAAAATTGGAGATAGCTCCCTTAAAGTGTGGAACCTGTACAATATTACATGTACATCATTATAGTTTTACATACAATCACATATCATAGCTCATACAATGATTATTTTTGTATATTTATAACATATTTGAGGAAATATAAAATATTCTCATGAATGACCAATAGTGATGAATTTTTAAGATTTTAAACATAAAGTGATGAATTTTGTAGATTTTAAAAATTATGTTTGTGAAGCAATATTTTTATTTTGGCAAAAGTTTTTGTAACATATCAATAGCTATTATATAGAAGTGAAAAAACTTATTTAAGCTACCAAATATATTAACAGTTAAGGATACAAAATGTTAAAATAAAGTATGATAAAAGAAAATCACTGTCTGCTTTGAAAAATATCACTTGTTCCTTATTTTTAATCCGGATTCATTACCGAGGAATGTCGGAAAAGGACAACTTGGGCTTCCAGGTCATCAACAGGTCCAGATGACAATGACTATCCATATATGGTACAGTTGGAGGTATGTGCGTGAACTTGCAGTCCATCCTAGCACATTCTGCAGTGTTAAGATAGTCATAACACACACCCTTGACCTTCAACTCTGTGTTTACTGGGGATGCCATGCTATGAAATCCAAAAATAAAAATTTAATAGAACCTATTGTAACTCATTTAAAGGAATAAATGTACATGTAGTATGTAACATTAATGCAATCAATAATGTTCAAATGTCTTGCTCATTATATCAAAGAATATTAATCTGTAAACTGTGTGTGTGGGTGGGTGGGGGGGGGGTGGGATGTGGTGTCTATGTGTGTGTGTAAAATGGAGGGGGGGGGTCTAAGCGGTGACGATGTCCTTGCATGATATTTTCTCATTTATCTAAGTAAACATTATGAACTTTATAATATTGTACGCAGAATAAAGCATTTAAAGCATAAGAGTTTGCGAATAATTTGTTTGAAAATAAATATGATTAATAAATTTACTTACGTTTGCTGAAATAAAAGAATTTTGCAGACAGGTTTAAGTAAAATGAAAGTGTAAGTGCGCATGCGCAGAAATCTACAGAAAGATTCCGAGTGATCATCGGAAGGTTTCGTATTCCGCGCATGCGCGTAAAGGGTAGGTCGATAGCTGCGAGTAGGCGCATTCTTAAATTTTACGTCTTTATCTTCGATTATGACTTTCTTGATATTTTTCCAACGTTGCATTGGTCCATTTCTCCTACAAGTCCCTTCCTTTAGGAATGCACATTAAATCATGTAGTGAGGAGTACTTGTCCACGATGGAAACGATAGACATTCTACTGTCGGAATGAAACTTAAACGCAGAAAAGACGAAGATATAACTTTCCCCGGGAACAACAGTCTGAAATTCTTCCGTTATTTTGATGTAAATCGATCTCAGTTTATTTTAATCTCAGCTGTGCATAAGTGTCCGTATGATGCATCTTCGTGATGTTTTTTCTCGTGGCATACTTTCGATGTCTAAAAGAAATCCATATATAGCTGTTCTCCAATATATAAACGATTTTATACCTCGTAACGATTAGAGCACAGGGGCCAAGCCCGTTTTAACATTAATTTCAATGTAACCATAAATAAAGGAAGGGGTCGAACTCTGACCCAAATAAAAAACTACCAGCTCGCTCAAAAGCCTAATAAATCAATTAATTTTTAAAACACTCGCAATATGCATGTATTTTTCAGAAAAGTAATGTCTGAGATACACTCATGCCGAATTTCAAGTTGATGGGTCTTAAAATAGCGGAGATATACGTCATTATTCTCTCGAAGTCGCCAGTTTATTTTTACTCGGACATTTACCGGTCCAGGGCTCACGATGGGATTTTGCCTCTGACAACAGCAGTATTGCAACAAGTCGAGAAACATTCGCACTAATCTTTGAAAATCTTACATCAAATGCACGCTACTTACATACAAAAACTCCGATAAAATTCCTTAGATACTCTCCATAATGAACTTTTATTCTGCAGCCACATCAACTTCTGACCAGACCGGCCATTTTGACGTCTTCGAGAAAGACTGATTCTGATTGGACCATCAGGAATATTAACCAATGAAATTGAGTTAAACATTAGCTATCAGAATGGCCGGTCTGGTCTTAAAGTTGATGTGGCTGCAGAATAAAAGTTCATTATGGAGAGTATTTAAGGAATTTTATCGGAGTTTTTGTATGTAAGTAGCGTCCATTTGATGTAAGATTTTCAAAGATTAGTGCGAATGTTTCTCGACTTGTTGCAATACTGCTGTTGTCAGAGGCAAAATCCCATCGTGAGCCCTGGACCGGTAAATGTCCGAGTAAAAATAAACTGGCGACTTCGAGAGAATAATGACGTATATCTCTGCTATTTTAAGACTCATCAATTTGAAATTCGGCATGAGTGTATCTCATACATTACTTTTCTGAAAAATACATGCATATTGCGAGTGTTTTAAAAAATAATTGATTTATTAGGCTTTTGAAGCGAGCTGGTAGTTTTTTATTTTGGTCAGAGTTCGACCCCTTTCTTTATTTATGGTTACATTGAAATTAATGTTAAAACGGGCTTGGCCCCTGTGGATTAGAGCAGCTTTTTGGGTCTTTTTATGCCCTCAATTGGTCCTGATAAAACTTAAAACTTACAAATATTTATAATTGCGTTTACAAAAAACCCTACTTCATGATCTTGCCTTCGTGCTCTTCGAAAAAAAACCTGAAATCAAATTATTCTTATGATGAAATTCATACTGCTAAAGAAACGATGCATTCCTGGTCTATATGATAATATTTTAATTGAGTTTTATTAGCTTTATCTAAGAAAGTTTATCTTGATTCTTTATACTAATGGATATTTAGTTCTTCATTTTCATATCATATTCCTAATAAAGGACATCAGGCCCCTCTTAGCGTGAAAGTTTGTCACTCAAAGGTGTTTTGTGCTAGTTATGTATAAAATTGAAGAGATTTTTTTGGCTTAGAAAATGGAGATAAAAATGTTAGTAACGCCTTGGAATTGACAAGGAGTTGATTTCAGCTATAGATTTATCAAATCAAAGTACTGATAGACGGAGACATCATTTCGGAGGAAATTAAACTAATGAAAATTTATATGATTTTTTTTATTTAAGGAAAAACAGCGCACATACCGCTTATCATGTTGGAATATTCGCAAAGCGGTTTAGTATTATGGCAATTTAAGGTCGCGAGGATATTTTCCAGATTGACATCAGAGTTAGGTAGATAATATTAAAATAATTAGTGTTGTTCTCTTATTTTAACCTTATACGCTTGTTATATTACTACTTAAAGGTGTTTATTCTTTACAAAAAAGGAAGGAGGAAATTATTTTGCATCACCAAACAACATGGGAAACTGTACATGTTATTAAATGCATACAACTCGAACTTGAAAAATACAATGCAAACTAGCTATTTATGTACACATTTCTTTTTCTGTGTATATTTAGTTTAAGCCGATATTAGTTCCTGTGTATAGTGATTTGCAAACCCAAAGTAAAAAACACCATATCCTAGAGGTTTCCACACCTGTTCAAACAAAAGATAACCTCTAAATTGCAAACTACTTTGTCCAACTGTACAATACCCCCCCCCCCCCCCTCTCCTTTTCTATCTCACAGAAGGGATTTCTTTATTAATGAGTGTCGTCGATCTAGATATTCTCTTATTATGATCGTTATGAGAGAGAGAGAGAGAGAGAGAGAGAGAGAGAGATTTAGGCGTAATTTTACGTACATTCCTTTGAAATATACTAATATTATATATTCATATAATTAGTATCCACAAAAGTGTGATTGAATCCAGCATGCAGTTTCAATCCGAGTCCACGTGTTACCCCTGTAAATCAAATCAACGCGCGAGGTGCACCACGTGTTCCTTCCAAGGTAAGGGGGAAAAGTTTCGTTCTAATAGTTTTCATTTCAAGTAAGGAGAACAGAAGTATGCCTAACAATAAAGTATTCTACACTGTTTGTGATGTTTGATTTCAAGTAAAGAGAAAGGAAGCATGCCTAATAATGAAGTATAGGTATTGTACACTGTTTGTAATGTTTGATTTAAAAATTGATATACTGTGTTTGTGAAGTTTAATTCGTATACTTCTTTTTTTCCTCAACAGAAAACTCTCTCTCTCTCTCTCTCTCTCTCTCTCTTATTATTAATTATTCATTATTTCGTCCACCGCTAGAAGATGCTTAAGGAATCCTCATTATTTGACGTCACGAGCAAGACAATCACAATATACGGAGGCTGTTAAACAGCCTCCGTCTAAAAAGGTGTACTATAGCATTCAGCCACCATGCTTAAAAATTTACTGTGAAAACTTTAGTTTAACAAAATTTGAACTTAATATTTGCCTAATTATAATATTTGCTTCATATGACTTAAATGAAAACATTCCATGACATGACACCCCCCCCCCCCCCCAGTTCTATTTTTGGATCATTTGGGTTTCCATGTTCTTATTGTAATATATATCAGTATTCCTAAAATAGATTTTGGCCATACCGGCATTAGCTTTCGGTTCCAAGCTACTGGTAGCCTAAGGTAATTTCTTAGATCAATTTAATTTAGAAAATCGATTTTATTGCTGCATTTTCTTAGACAAGAACTACTAAGTTATATATGTCAAACGGAGAAACTTGTAAAGAAAGATTCATTGGTGGAGGTTCATTAACATAGTTTTCATATTGACATTTGTGTTAACTATAAAAATAACTTTTCTATGGATTATATTACACGTTTGATTTACAAAGTCTGATATGCTCTGTATTCTGTTGTAAGTAGGAATTGACTTATCCGTAAGCAGATAATTACATTAGGTTTAATTTCTTTATCGACCTACTTATTTTTTAGGACATCAAGGAAATATAACTCTCTCTCTCTCTCTCTCTCTCTCTCTCTCTCTCTCTCTCTCTCTCTCTCTCTCTCTCTCATCCGGCAAGCATAATTGAACTAAAGTCAACTTTCACATTTTGGAAATGTATGGCAGTCAATGTGAAATTCAAAATAAAATAAAGTAAAATAAGATAGTCAGGAATAGTTCATAACATTAAAGAGGATCATGCTATCTTTTATGTCAAGTTACCTACAACTACGCAACCCTTAATTGCAAGTACTTAAGGAATAAGGACTCATTCTTTGAGTATTATGAGGTGATAATTTCGGTCGGGGCGTGATCAAATCCAACAAAGCCCGAGGGGCTTTATGATAGATTTGATCCCATTTTTTAATCGTGACTGTTTTTAAGGAGATCAAAAGGACATTTTATTACCTCATTGCCTTGCACTCCCTATGGCATACCTTAGTATATTGTAAATTTAAATCTCAATGTGTGATATACATCAGTATTCTTAAAGCTGAACACCGCTCGTAAATAGGCACCGTCACACAGATACTTCGATTTCGTTACACCTGATTGCACACCTGAACGTCGTGGCCGACATGTAGTATTCCTTTCGTGGTCTTTAGATTTTATGCATTTTTTTCTTATCTTATGTTCATTTTCTGTTCGTAAATAATGCATTTGTTACATTAAAGTTTTAAAATTCAGAGAATTTAAAACTATCTATAACAATTTAAAAAATTCAGAGAATTTAAAACTATCTATAACAATTTAAATTGTTATAGATAGTTTTAAATTCTCTGAATTTTAAAACTTAAATGTAACACATTGACCAATTTATTTGATGTTAGTAATCTCCTGGCTTCAAAAAGGTGCGTAAAATTTGATAATTTCATCGCGACCGAGTAACACGGCGAGGAAAAATGTACGTCCACACAGGTGAGACCTCTACAGCGAAGTACTTTGAAATGTTTAGAGGTCTGTCCCTTATATAAGGGTTGTAGAGACAGCAGTGATTAAAGAGAAATGTGGCGGACAGTGCCTATTTACGAGCGGTGTTCAGCTTTAATATAGATTTTGGCATGTCCATACCGGCGGCAGCTTTCTGTTCCTAGTGGTAGGTACATGTAATTCCTTTAATCGAAAATCGACTAACATATGATATCCATCAAGAAGATATACTGCTAACTAATAAACAATATCCAACGCTTTTAGGGGATCGAACCATTTAGGGAGAGAGATGTGCCTCTGTAAGTCATTTTTTAAGCTATGTTAACTGTAAAAAAAACATTGATGGATTATATACAGAATTCAGGGTAACTAAACGGTAGGTATACAAGATCTAATATATTCTGTGTTCTATAGTACATGTAACAAGGAATAAATCCATCAGCAAAATGATAATTAGGCTACTTTCTTATTCTACCTGGTCATTATTTAGGACATCAAAGCGCCACAACTCTGAATCAAACACCCCCCCCCCCCCCTTTCTATAGATTTGCTTTAGTATCCATGTTAAAATATTAGTGCTCCTTTTATATCTTCATATGATATCATGCATAAGTTTGGTAGCATTTAAGAATAGTAAGAGAGCAAAATTTTTGCTCTCTCTCTCTTTCTCTTTCTTGTTTTTTAAACTCAATTATAGGTTACAATATGAGTAGCAAATACAGATTTCCGGTACACTCGGTGAAGTCATGTCCAATCGACGCCAAAACATGGGATGAAGCCGCAATGCGAAGGAACTGCAGTCTAGATCTAGACCCTAAAGTCACCAGAAATCGCTACCAATGTGTACCTGACGCAGAAAAAAATTCGCTTTTAGAATTTTGTTATGATGAACCTAGACCTCTTGTTGAAAAAGGTATTTCGAATTAAATAGAGGCCTACTAATAGGTGTAATCGGAAAGTATCCCTTCTATTAAATGAGTCATGAATTTGAGTTTGATGCCCTACTGTGGTTTCATCAATTTTCGTTGAATTCCAATATTCGTGGATTTCATTGTTATGTTATCCATGAAATTGAATGTTCATTAATAAAGTTTGATTTCTAACATTAATTTGTATTGATAGGATCACTGACCAAATTGTATGTATAATTGAAACTGTGTTTTTCACTTTTGCCATGAATATAAATGAAACTACAGTATATGCGATATGAAACGTTCAGAAAGTCTTCTTACAGTTATCCCTGTTCTTTAGGTACCTGCATGGAGTTGGCTGGTTCTGGAACATTAAATCAGTATAGTTGCTCAAATTTTATTAATGGATGTCCAGACAAGGCGTATCTTAGTTACGAAGTATATCAATGTAAGAGATTTTTTTTCCGGTCTGTCTTTTTTGTCATTTTTGTTTACCAAAATAAAAATCCACTTGTTAAAGGCTTATTCGCTGTTCAATGACTAGCTTTCCAAATGTAGATCCTGCTTGCTTGAATGTTAGCACAGAAGACGGATGCTACTATGCGGACCCTGCGTGCTCTAACAAAACGTAAGAATAAAATTATACACATGTTTCTGCATTAAAAGTTGAAAATATTTAACTGTCTAAAAATATAATAACACACCACTTATTTTCAGCGCGGCAACTGTAAATATACCAACGACTGTAAATATACCAACGACTGTACCAACGACTGTAAATATACCAACGACTGTAAATATACCAACGACCTCTGAAAGTTCCATAAATGCTTGGATCACTACTGTTGTTGTCATAGGAGTTTTAGGATTGATTATATTGATATCAATTGCCTTATATTGTTGTCGTCGAAAAATTGGGCTGTGCAAAAGAAGGACTGAAGGTAATATTAAAACCCATTTTCTATCTACAGCTTAATACATTGTAAATGCATTGTTTGCAAATGAACAACATAAGATTATTTAAAACTTTCATGCTGAATAGTAAATTCTTCTCTATAATTAACCCATCCCCTCATCTTTATTGGACAATATATTTCTAAATTATTATAATCTTATATTCACATTCAAGACGAACGTGGGTTTTCTCAGGGTACACCGGATTCTTCCCAAACCAATTACCCCCTTGCGCTAACCCATGCCAACGAGAGGTATTATTATAAGTTGTAGAATTTGTTTATGTTACGGACCCGAGTGCTTGCTATTGCACAAATATATATATCCTGCAATCAATATACAGAGCCCCCCCTGTGACCCACGCGCTTCCCTGAGAATCCACGGCAGATCACCGGCAGCACCGACAGTCACCGGCAATAACATCGACTAATGTATAAAATATAATTTACCAATTAAATTAGGTGATTTACACAATATGTGACAAATAAAATAATAGCAATTTATACAGCAATACAATTTTATACAGAAATTGCAATAAAACCTAGTGCACAAAAGTTATAATTCACATCGGGCGTTAAATTCTGAAATTCCGTACTCTAATGGCGGTATATAAAACAAAGTACATGCTTGGAAAAATCATGAAAACATTAAAAGTAGAGCTTGCCAACAAAAATAAAAGACTTGGAAGATTGTAATACAATCTGAGAAACATGTTTATTTGATACAGTAAGTTATAATCACTCAGGTTAAGGCATATTGCTGCAAAATACAATCGGTAATTAAGGGGAAAATGTCGAAAGTATTATATACGTGTGCAGTATTAAAACACAACTCTATTATAATAATGTGTCAAAATCGTCACATTTATCAATCGTTGTAAAATAAATATAGATCAGGTTTTCAGACAAACTATCATGAAGTGATTGTAAGTGAGGAGATATATATATATATATATATATATATATATATATATATATATATATATATATATATATATATATATATATATATATATAAAACATTTATATTTAATTAAAATGAAAGTTTCGTCTAGAATATTATTTTGACCTTGTTAACTACACATAGAGCTCAACAATACTTTTTTTTAAAAGAGACAGTGCACGGTAATTACATTGCAAAAAGAAATATTCGGTAATTTTAAACAAAGCTTGTCTAGAATTCGTTCATAGACTTTTAGACAGCAAAGGCTTCGAAAACTATGTAAATTATATAATATTGTCTGTAACTACTGATTTGTCATAAATACAGGAAACATGTGCATGAGAACTTTGTATATGGCCATTTAATATTCTGAACTCTGATTAATTCTAGCAAAATGCAAATAAGAGTACATGTGTTTATACGCATATACAAGTTAATCGTAAAAAAAAAAAATTAATGCTTTTGCAATTGGGAAATCGATCCAGCGACCACAACGTCATAAAACAATGGGTTACCACTAGGTACTGCGTACAAAACATTCATTGAAAGTCTTTTCAATAAATAAAATGAAATTTATCATAATAATAATGATATTAATTATTAATTAATAATGAAAAATCAGCAATTTATGTATTTGTCATATTTTCAGTACAAAATAATTTAATGCAAACGAATGCTACGTTATTTAACGAACATACCTTTTATCGTTTTACTCAAATCTGTCACTTTGTATTACATACTGAGTATTTTCCTGTATATTCACACAAACCTGAAAAGGCTCGGTTAACCTAGTAATTGTGTAATTTGCGTTCTTTTTTATAAAATATATTTTAAATAAATATTGTATAATACTGCTTAAGCGCTATACTTCAGGCGAAAGCGTATACTAGTACTAAGTGCGCTATACTTCTTTATAGTTAAACAAAGTATCTCAATGACAAGTTAATACTGCCAGAAAGCTTTCAGAAATTAGCGCGATTTTCGTAAATGAAGACCTTTAATGAAACTTGAAGATAAGTGCAATCATGTATAAAGCGAGTGTTCATGTCTTAAGAAATAATTTCATTTGGACGTAAATTGATGTTTTGATAGAACTGTGTTTTTTTTAGCAAGCATTGTATTTGCATTAATCTGGTAAAACAGATGTCATTAACTAGAGAAGATCACATCGCCATTTTTCACAGTGATTATACCCGCACTTTCTAAAGAAAGTTCGGGTATGTTGTTGTTACCCTGTTCCGTCCGTCCGTCTGTCCGTCCGTCCGTCTGTCAAGTTTTACTTTCTCAAACTGCTCTTACATCTTATAAACCAGCAAACTGAACTCTTGGAGTTTGATTATGGGTATCATGTTGTTTTGTAAAAAAGTTTCAAAAATTCTCTGGTAGTCCTGGGGGTCAAATAATTGGTAAAAAATGACGTTTTTTCACAAAAAAACCTTCTTCCTCGAACTCCTCCTACATTTTCAACTGTAGACAAATCATCTCTTGAAATATGTTTTAGGGTATCCTATAGATGCGCAATAAGGTTTCGGAATTTTTAATTTGTCTTGGGGATCATTTAATGGCTGAAAAATGACGTTTTTTTGCAAAAACGTCATTTTATATTGCAGTAGCCAAATAATCTTGTAGAATATGATTGGGGGTGTCATATTGAAGTGTGATCAGGTTCCAGAATTTTTTTTTTGTATTAAGGGGATCATTGGGCAACAAAATATGACGTTTTTTGCAAAAAAAGGATGGTTCCCAGAACTCCTCTTACAACTTTTGGAGTAGCTACGTCATCTCTAGGGATATAATTGGGGCTGTCCTAAAGATGTGCAATAGGGTTTTGAAAATTTAAATTTCATCCACGGAGTCAAATAGTAGCATAAAATTGACGTTTATCATTCAAAATAATATATATATACATAGATCCCAGAACTCCTCTTATGATTTAATGGATAGACACATCATATCTTGGGATATAATAGGGATTGTTCTATAGATGTGTAGTAAGGTTTTAAAAATTTAGATTTCACCCAGGAAGTCAAATAGTAGCAGAAAATGACGTTTATCACTCCAAAAAAAACATATATCCTAGAACTCCTCTTATGATTTAATGGATAGACACATCGTATCTTGGGATATGATAGGGACTGTTCTATTGATGTGCATTACGGTTTTTAAAAATTAAAATCAACACTGAGGCCCATTACCTAAATATCGTTTAATGCCCTTTAAGGATCAATAATATATATGGTGAAGGGGTGGGGATCTCAACCATTTTCAAGATATTTGTGCACTTCCTGTGTGAGGGGGGTCACGACCACCCCCGGGGCCCATGACCTACATACCGTTTGATGCCCCTTGACACAAGGAACGAGAATATATATGGTTTAAGGGTGGGGATCTCAACTGTTTTGAAGATATTAAGGGACTTGCTATTCGAGGAGGGTCAGGATCACCCACAGGGCCCATGACCTACATAACATTTGATGCCCCTTGATATAAGGAACAAGAATATATATATATATTGTTTAGGGGTCATGATTATAACAGTTTCTGAGATATATGGTAATTTTTCATTCTTGGGGGATGGGGATGACCCCAGGGGTCGGATCTAATAAACGCTATATATTGCCAGTAACAGTCAATATATGATTATGAAAACCCTATATTATTATCTTTCTCCGTTCTCAAGTTACCATTTACAATAGAGTCTACGATTCTTCCCATAAGGTTCATTGTTAGACCCAACAATCTTTTGCCCCCCCCCCCCCCCCCCCCCAAAGTGGTTATCTAACCTCAAATGAGAAAAATCAAACTAGAGTGCACAACTAGATATGCAGGCCTATTGTATCCTAAAGGTTTGTACAATACTGCTAAACCATCTCTGAGAAACAAGTTCAGAGCGGGAAAGAAGAAAAAGAAGAAGAAGAACTTATAATACATGTAATAAGAACCGTACAAAAACAATAAGTCTCCAAATTTCATTTGAGAGACTTACTACTAAAGATTAAATAAAGATAGGATCATCAAACATCAATACTTTAAAGATAATTGACAATTTCTGTTTCTAAGGGGGTCAGGATTACACCTTAGGTGGCAGAGGACAGTTTTTTTTTATACAATTCATTGTAGCCAAGGGATGCATGTCTTCGGAACTTTGTAACTAGAATTTCCTCAGTTCCCATTCAGCACAAATACCTTTAATTCACTCTTTATAAGGCTAATCACCAATTTCTAAAGAAAATTACTTATCAAAACCTGTAAAATTCTCTACATACTGGTTTTTATGAGATTTTGACCCTTTCATATTTTGCTAATTTTTCATGATTTTTCAGCTCTTTAGACCTCCCCCAGCTAATTCCCTGCAGAGGGTTGACCTTCCGTACCGCGTGCATGTTGCACTATCACATGTCACAAACTTACCGGTGTATAGTTTTCAATGTCCCATCCACCTACTTTTTGTGTTATTTTACCTCCTGTCTGTAACTTGCAATTTCACTGTGTAAAGTCAGCACAACAGTCATAGCCGCAGGTTTCGCATTTTACTTCTGATTCTCATGTACCTAACATAAGGGGCCTACATATTGCATATCAATTTCAACAAGAGACACCCCTCTAACTAATGATAATCATTAAAAATCATTTCATGAATTTTAGCAACACTCATAAGCCTTCAAGTACAGCAACTCTCAATTTTACAAAAATATTGACGGGTACTTTATTCAAAACTGTCCCTTGCTACCTTTAACATACTCTTACATTCTCTGAAAAGTCATCTTGTCTTAAAATTAAAAAGCTTATGCTATTCTGAAAAAAAGTACACCACATTTTGCCAATTCCATTGAGGTTTAAGAAAAATATGGCCATTTAAGTGAACCCACCATTTCCACTTTCCTCTATTTCACACAGATTCACAGGGCTCTCCATAAATAAAGCATCTTTACCTAATCTTTTAGAGGTCAACTGTTGTTCAATATCCTTAAATAAGAAACCTTATTCAATACTACATACATCTGCTTGATATTATCATGATAAAAGCATCACATCACTTAGAAATCCCTTTACATGTATACCCTCCCCCTATCTTTTGATTTTCACATGAAGCATTAGTTTGAACACTTTAACCTAATATTATGAAACTTGTGGCGGTTTCCTTGAGTCATTTCTTACACATAATTGAAAACAACCATCACTGATATTTAAAATTGATCTTTTTTGGTAAATGGATGATTTGTAGCATTTTTATTCACAAAAAGTCATGTTGCCCTACATGTGATTTCTTGTTTTCATGAAAAACTAAGCCTATAATCATATTTAGTGGATATCTTATATAGTCTGGTTTCTAGTCTTCTTTTAACTTTGCTAAATTAGTAAGACCTACAAGTGTGATGTGTGCGTTTAATTAAAATGAAATTCAAACATACCCGGGTACCTGGGGACGGATGAGAATTCCATGAAAAATGTTAAAATTTTACATGTTTTTCTACATTTTTGATGCATATATATATACAATAAAAGAGTAAAAATATGTTGTTTTTTGTTCATTTCAAGAGTAATTATCATAGCAGATGTTATTTCAAGGCCATGTACATTTACATATCCTACATGTAATTGTAATGGAGTCCATTGGAAAGAAGGGGTGGCCTTTTCAATTCTGTAAATACATCTAAAATACCATTTTTTGATAGGAATTAAGGAGCAAAAACTTGAGTTTTTTGACATATTGTATACTTTGATAACTGCATTTGTCTACATGTAAAGTTCATTTGAAATAAAAATATGCTGTTTTAAAAAAAATTGGGTGATATAAGTCAGGTGGATTAATGTTATTTCATAAAATCAGACAGCAAAATGGCTGCAAATTCATAAATTTAATGATTTAATTGATAAAAACTGTTTTAAAGTATTTATTCTTATCTCAGTAATGAACTTAAGCCTATTAATTGTCATCAGGATAGGAAATGCCTACTCTTTAAGCCAATTTACTCTAGTGGTGGTCATTCTACACATTTAAGAGGGAGTTACTCCCCTTGAATATTTTAGCTAATAAATCATGTCATGACATCTATAGCCAAGAAAATCATCCATTTTCACAAAATGTATTACTTATGGTACAAAATCCACTCAAAATTACACTTAAAGGAGAAATATGAAAATACCATGTAGTCTTGAAGGTGGCAGGGGACAGTTTTTTTTTATACAATTCATTGTAGCCAAGGGATGCATGTCTTCGGAACTTTGTAACTAGAATTTCCTCAGTTCCCATTCAGCACAAATACCTTTAATTCACTCTTTATAAGGCTAATCACCAATTTCTAAAGAAAATTACTTATCAAAACCTGTAAAATTCTCTACATACTGGTTTTTATGAGATTTTGACCCTTTCATATTTTGCTAATTTTTCATGATTTTTCAGCTTTTTAGACCTCCCCCAGCTAATTCCCTGCAGAGGGTTGACCTTCCGTACCGCGTGCATGTTGCACTATCACATGTCACAAACTTACCGGTGTATACCTTAGGGTCATGACTTACATACCATAACGATCTGATGCACCATGACCAAAGTAGGAATAATATCTTTGGATTAAGATGGGAAACTCAATGGTTTTTATGATATTTGATAAGGAAGAGCATTTGGGATCATGACCTACATACCATCTGAAATGCCTTGAACAAAGAAACAATAATATATGTACATGATATATGATTCAATTTAAGAACCCAGATATAGATATATCATCTATGTTTTGTAATACTTCCTATGTGCACATATATATATTTTTAGTTTGTGTTTTGTTCTATACTGTAGAACGTAATACGTAGTATGCACTTATTTTAAATTACATCAAGAAAATTTTCAAATATATAACTTGGAACCCCCACCCTTAAACAAACTCAATTATAAACTGCCACCCCCCTCCCCCTGGAAAATTTTCTGGATCCGAGCATGTATTCCTTCTCAAACTGTAGATAAAATAAAATTAAAAAACTTGCATTTATTTATGCTTAAAATGAAAATAACCTTACATTTACACTTTTCCTCATTGTCGAATGATCCATTAAAATAAAAATATAATTTGGGGTCGAAAAAGTTTTATAAACTGGTAAAAAATGTTTTTCTTAAAAAAAAATCACATTACACCTTGCATAATTGACAATGATCTATTGAGATATGATCAGAAGTCATATTTCTACCTTGGGATCAATTCCGTAACTTATATTCAACAACAAGTTAAAATTAATAACAATAAATGATTCAAATTATAAATGTTTATACTCCACATCCACCCCCCCCCCCCCAAATCAAACCCGGTTCTAAAGATTCAGTCTTCTTACATTCTTACATGTGTACAATTACAGCAAATTTCAAATCATTTCTTGATTGCTTTTTCTCTCCTAATGCACATTAACATTTTTGAAATTGCTTAATTCAATTTTTTAGATTTATTAACGAAATGTTATATGCATGTGTTCGCCTATTTGGGGCAATTGTAAAGTCTCCTAAACAAAGCAGTGTCATCATTAGGCTAGGAATTACCTACATGGATCAAACACTACATATGAATAAGATAAAATACTTTATAATTTCTAGTTCTAGATCTAGAATGTCAGGGTGTCTCCAAGGGGGCATAACCTAGCTATATTATACAATTTGATATGCAATGACACAAGGAGCAAGAACAAATTATATGGTTTAGGAATGAGGATCTTAAAAGTTATCAAAATATACAGTGTATCATCATTTCCTATTTCATAAGAAAGGGGGGGTGTTAAAGACAACACTTGGGGGTCATGTACTTTACACCATTTGATACATCAAAATGACATAAGAAGATTTTGTATTTTCGTGTTTCATGGGGTCAGACCAATGTAGCGTAGTATATAACTTCAATTTCACTCCTAATTTCCTTATTTTCATATCAATTTCTTACATACTCCCAAAAAAGTGGGGGGGGGCAACTCCATGATAATTCAATTTTTAATATGTACATGTAAATTTTCAAAAATTTGTTCCTGCGGGAAAAAGTGGAGGGGGGGGGGGTCAGCCCCCCCCCCCCCCCCCCCGGTCCCACCTGATGCTACGTGCCTGAAGTCTCTACACTTACTTACACATGTAATACACAAATTTAATACAAAATTGTTACAGGGTCAATATGGGGTCAACTCATTAGTGTAAGTCTGACAAATGAAAAAATAGCTTTTGCAATTAAAATGGCAGAAACTTTACAGGTAACGATGATAACTTATTTAAATATCAAAAGATGATGATTTTGTATGCTAGCAAAGGGAGATCACTTATTTAGAAAGTGAAAGTAATACTTCTGTACATACCGTGTCTCATAATATTGTGCTACAATAATACTCACTATACATGTATAATGCTTAACTATATCGGTCAACATCATAATGATAATCCAATTAGAGCACAATTTGAATCCCTTTAGCTGATCATCACAAAATAAATGTTTATGCATGTTAACTAATCCTTTTCTGCATACGAAAAACACTGTGATACATGTATGTATACGCCACGTGAATCCATCAAATCGAAGAGCTGGGTAAGACTAGTACCCGCTATTGAGACCTGTAGAACTGTGTTGTGTACGTAACTTCAGACAAAGATCAGTTATTTGTAACATGCATGTATTTTTATGACCTATTCTTCAAAATCCCTTGTACTATTTTATAAAGGTAAATGACAGCTTTAAGGTGGTGCAGGACACCTGCATATTGTGATGTATACTTTCTATTGAAATAAACAATGAAGTATAAATATAATATTTCCCCCCAAAATAATGTTACCTTACTTTGAAGCGCAATGGGTTATAGCAATTACATGTCTGTAAGGGCAATGGAGTCTGATGTGTATTTTTGGTAATTTTACTATCGATGTAAATGAATTTTAGTTGGGGGGCGGAGGGGGGGGGGGGTCTGGACCCCTCACTCGCACTCCTTTTCTAAATCCGTGCACACGATTATGTACATGTAGGCACACAGAAGCAAATCTAAAGCCGGCAACTGCCGCAGAGAGGGGGCATAATTTAATTTTGTATGTAATAATTATATAGACCATTATACTTTATATGACATGAAATGTTAAGATTATTGATTAACATAAAATTCACTTGCAAAAAGTTCAACCCCAAATTGCACATTTAAAAGTGCTGCTCATGTGTATTATCATATGGGAAGGGATCTCATCCTTCAGTTATGCAAATTATAATTTTTAAATGTATTACAGGAACTTGCATGTGGCCTTCATTTTTAATTAAACTGGTACTAAACAGTGTTATTTAGGGGCAAACACTTGGTGCGGGTATTACTGTCTAATGACAGCATCTAGTTGTTGTTTACTACCAACAGATAACCCTGAAAATTTACGGCCCCATATACAAAGGAAATTTTTCAATTGCAAACTGCGTTGTAGAATGCAGTTCACTTTTAAACTGCGAATAACGAAACCGATTGCCCGGTAATAAACAACCGCCTCTGGTAGCCGGTAATGGAAAAGAGCCAGCATTGACAGTCTTGTCCCGTGAAATATATAGACTCAGTAAATATAACATTTGGTAACACAAACTCAAGTGAATTTGTTGATTCATATCTCTTCACATGTATTTTTGTTTTAACTTTTCAAGGTGATGGTGATCTGGAGAGGGAACCTCTGAAGAAAAAAGGTTTGTACTAGTTAACTAAATATATGAAATGGAAAGGAAATATACACGTGTAAAAATTAATGTTTAATTTCGTTTATACATTAAATTTGTATTCACACACGAATTAACGTTGTAATGATTATCATTATATTTTAATCATGATAAGACAACATGTGAATTGGTAAGTTCAATATTTTATTCATCTTATTCAACATAAAAGATGTGAAACTAAAAAGAAACAAAACATGAGCATAAATTGTTCCAATCCTATAGAATGACAAGATTTCAGTTAATCTTAATTAATGGTTTTTTTTTTAAATCTTTTAAGAAAAAAATGGAGATGCGCCTATTTGTATTGAGTTACATGAACCACATCGGAATATTGAAGATTTGGCTCACAAAACTGGTTTAAAATATTGGAGGACAAGAGCATTTTATGCTGTAATGGACGCCATAACATGTAATCAATGCGTGTTGGTTATCGGGGAAGCAGGTTGTGGGAAATCGACAACAGTAAAATATGTTGCTGACAGCTTTATTCAGCGTCAAACTAATTATATGATAAAAATAATAACTACCTTCATTG
Source organism: Magallana hongkongensis (assembly GCA_015776775.1). Taxonomy (NCBI): domain Eukaryota; kingdom Metazoa; phylum Mollusca; class Bivalvia; order Ostreida; family Ostreidae; genus Magallana; species Magallana hongkongensis. The sequence continues at coordinate 39,163,233 of CM027471.1, forward strand.
AGATAGACCCCGATCCAAGCCAAAAAACACTTTACATTTTTTATGACGCGTTTGGAGTTTTTAGCTGTGACAAATCATTTACCGATGTCTTAGAACATTACAGAGATATCGAGTTGTTATTGAAACGTAAACAATCAAAACTTATTATGACCAGCAGAAGTTCGGTGTACAAGAAATTGGAAAAATTTTCTTTTTCCAATGTAGTTTGTGTCATTGACCTTAATTATGAATCACTTACTCTTAGCGACAATGAAAGGATGAAAATATATGAAAAAATATGCTGTCCTACCTTAGCAAAACATTTGACATTGGCGGTGAAATGTAAGCATGCGTCATTCCCACTTCTTTGTACACTATTTCTTGATTTTCCTGAATTGCATGAATCGCCAATCCGCTTTTTCGAGAACCCAATCGATACATTTCTTCATTTTCTTAATTATTTCAAAGAAACAAACACCCTTACCTATTGTTTGCTTGTATGTGTTGCTATGCATGGCAAAATCGACTGTCCACTTGATAGTAACCAAAACAGTCCAAGAAATCTGGAATTGGCACTGCAGGAATTCCAGCAGGGGTGCAGTAGCGAAATTACTAAAACAAAGCTTGTTGAAAAGTTTAAAGAATTTGTCAAGGAAACAAGATGGTTTATACAGCTCAAAGAGAGTAATTTCTACTCTTTTCGGCATAAGTTCTTGCATGAAATGGTGGCGTATCACTACGGTCAAAGTCACGTTGATGGTTTGTTGGCAGTCATGGGTTCCAATTTCATTTCAGAAAAGATAAAATTAGGCGAAGGAAAGAACATAAACACTAATGAATTAGTACTTTATACAGATGTTATAAGTCTTGAAAAACGACTGTTTCTTGACATTCACAACTATTTCAATTACTTTCATGTTTTTACAAATAAGTGTTGGAAAGATATATCTTTTTGCAATGCCTTTCGGAACGAATTAAAAGAAAGCGAAAGATCAGACATCGCCGATTTGTTTTGGAAATGCAAAAATGAAAACCGTTCTTCACAAATATATAAAATTGGGTTATGCAAGAAAAAGGAAAAAAATTACATATCTCTCAAAACTGATGATTACGAATGGTTTCGTCACAAACTTCTCGAGGATCGAACTGAAATGGTTAGCGAAAGTGAAATTAAGTACGAAATGAAAATTAAAGCTGTCAGCTGGGTTTTTGGTTTTGGTATCCATCAAATTCTTCCTTATCTACTCACTGATCAGACGGATGCTAAGGAAATGCCAAACAGATGGAAAACTGGCGCGTTAGAAAAGATACGATTTTTAATTCTGTCCATTTTAAGTCAAAGCTTACACTGCTTTTTGATAGCCTTAAACCTTGCTGGTGGAAAATGTTTGAACAACACTTGCTCATCAAACAATATAGAACATGACACAAGGAATAAGCATAGAAATTTCACACCTCTAACAGCGGCGTGCTATAAAGGTTTTTCTGAAGCAATCAAAGAGCTCGTCAATAAAGGGTCATATGTAAACTGTATGGACAAAAATGGAAGCAAACCATTAGTTTTGGCCTGTCGATATGCATCTTTTTCTGATTGCACATATCTTATAGAGAAGGGAGCCGAATTATGTTGTACCTCCGGTAATGGTATAACCCCTCTTATTGCTGCTGTAATGAGGAAAAATACTAATTTGGTTCATTTTCTTCTAACGCGCTCCATAGATGTCAACCAGTCTTCGTTAAAGGGAAAGAGTCCTCTCTATTATGCGGCAAAAAGGGGATCCTTAGACATATTGAGACTTTTGATTGACAAAAAAGCATATATAAATAAACCAGACATAGAGGGAAGAACGCCGTTATATTGGGCATCACAAAATAAATTCTATGACATTGTAGACTATCTTATAAGTAAAGAAGCAAATGTTAATCAGTGTGACAGGAAGGAAAAGTCTCCTCTATATTGTGCATCAAAACGAGGTCATCTTAATATTGTCAAACTCTTGCTAAATAATGGTGCCGACGTTAACAAATCAACACTCCATAACAAGTCGTCGCTCTATAGAGCCGTGAAGAGAGGACATTTTGAAATTTGCAAAGTGTTAATAGAAAAAGGGGGCAATGTAAATAAGAGTGATTGGGAAGGGAATGTACCATTATATTGGGCAGCTAAAAGGGAGCACAAAAATATTTTAAATTTATTATTGGAATATAAGGCATTGCCTAACAACAGAAATGATAAAGGAAAAACAGCATTGCATTGTGCAGCACAAGCCGGGCGCGTCGATATAGCAAAGTGTCTAGTTGATAAAGAGGCTGATGTACATATAGAAGATCTACGCAAACAGACTCCTTTGTACTGTGCTTCTAAACAGGGTCATGTTGACATGGTAATTTATCTCATAAATAGAGGTTCAGATCGCAATATAAAAACAACAATAAAATCAAAATCAGCAGTACTGCCTGCATCTAAGAGAAATCATAGAAATGTTCTAAAAGCACTTTTAAGTAAATCTGTAGACGTAAACATTACAGATGATAACGGCGTAACACCTCTGCAGTTTGCTGCACAACTTGGTCATCTAGAAATAGTCAAAATCCTTGTTGATGCAGGAGCAGAAGTGAACAGTTCGTGTGGGAAAGAGAAATCTGCTTTATGTCTGGCTTCGCAAGCGGGTGAATATTCAATTGTAAAACTTCTGTTAGAAAATGGAGCAAATGTTAATCAAAAAGAAAATACTAGTGGTAATACTGCGCTCATTTGTGCTTCAGAGGGTGGTTATATGAATATAGTAAAATTACTGCTAAAGAAGGGAGCAGATGTTAACATAAAAAACGTTGAAAATCAGACACCTATACATTTTGCTTCTAAAGGAAATCATTTGAGTGTGATTCGGTATCTAATTGAAGAAAATGCAGCTGATGTCAACGTCCAGGATAAAAATGGCGACACGGCACTTCACTGGGCAGCTGAGAAAGGATATTTTGATCTAGTAAACATGCTTTGTGAAAATCGATGTAACGTCAACGATTACAATCAAACCAAAGAACAGACACCGATATATCTCGCTGCAAAATATGGTCATATCGATATTGTCAAGCATTTATTAGGTAAAGGCGCAAACATAAATATGTGTGACAAATATGGCTATTCTCCCTATCAAATTGCTAAACAAATGGGTCACGTGGATATCTGTGATATTTTAAGTTAGATAGCATCAACATCATTTCTTAGCATATGCAAGTTTATATGATATCAAAATTTTGTTCGTGTGTGTAATCTCATGATCGATTTATTGTAACATAGTTTGGCGTGTTTTCTATTGTTTAAAGTATGTGTTAACTGTTTATACCATCATTGTTTTGTTTAACTCCGCCCTATGTCAGTAAATAACATAATCAAGTTGTCCATGATATTTTCCACTGTAAGAGATTACTCCAGGTCAAGATTGCCAAAGTTTTTCAAATAATTCTCGCACTCAATCGTGTGGCTTGAGACATTTTAATACAACATCGTCAATGGTATCGTCCAAAAAAAATTTTCCTATATTTTCCTCTTTTTGTGCGATTTTTTATTTGAATACATGAAAATGTACATGTTTTATACCAATTTTGTCAGAATATGAATTATTAATATAGGTTACTAAATAGTATTTTTAAAACAGTAACATACACGATCAAATAAATTTAATTTCAATTTATTTAAATTTAAGCATTACACAACTAATGGTTAGTATAAAAATAAATTGTATTGATAAGTAAATTTCTTTGAATGATTTATCGGTACGACATGCAGGAGTCGAAAAATGAATATATATCAAATAGAATTATCACAACAAACTGTCAGAACATTTATTGATTTTTCTAAAAAAAAAAAAAAAAAAAAAAAAAAAAAAGGTTTTTTAAAGAATAATGAATGTTCAACAACTTTTGAGATAGTCATTATTATTTTATAAGAGTTTTAAGAAGTATGTTGGGCTTTCTCGAATATGTAAATACACATAAATTAATTAAAAGAAATCGGAAACAGCGAAGCATTAATAAAGGGCTATGCTCGAAACGGCTTTAGAATAAATTGGCAAAATAAAATCATTTTTGAATTTTTGGTTCTGTTTTGCATGTACTTAATCTTTATCTATAATGAAATAAATAATATTATATGATTATAGTTTTAAGTAGTATGTAGGACTTTCTCAGGTTTGTAAAAAACATAAAGTAATAAAACGAAATCGGAAACAGCTAGGTATTAATAAAGGGCTATGCTCAAAATAATATATAAAATAAATCTTTAAAACTCTTTATTTAACTATCTTAACTTATCAGCCAAGAATGCTGAAACTTCTGTGAAAGGTAGGGTATTTTCAAATTTGTGAAATCATGATCCCCGGGGGTTTGGTAGATTCATAACTGGGGGATCGAACTTTAACATAGGAATATTATAATAGAATTAAGCTAAAAAATGTTCGTCTTGTAAACTAATCAGACAGAAAAGCATCCTTATGTAGTGAAGATTCAAAGTTGTGAAATCATGACCCTTGGGGGCAAGATGAAGCAACAATGGAAAGGGGGGGGGGGGTCAAAGTTTTACATAGTAATTGTATATTAGAGTAAAACCTTAAAAACCTCAGAAACAAATCAGCAAGGAATGCTGACTTTTGTGTGGAAGCATCCTCAGTTAGGTTGTGAAGATTCACGTTTAATGTTCAAATCGTGATCCCCGGGGAGGGGAGGTAGGGTAAGGCAACAAAAGGGGGTCAACCTTTTACATAGGAATATATAGAATAAATCTTTAAACACCTTTCTAGAAACCTATTGGCAAGAAAAGCTGAAACTTGTGTAGAAGTATCCTCAGGTAGGGTAGATTCATGTTCAAATCATGACCCTCGGGGGTAGAATGGGGTAACAATTTTGGAGAGGGTAAAAATATGTTTTGGAATAGATGGGAAAAATCTTTTTCATTAAAAAAATGGCCTAGAAAAGCTGTAACTTTAGTGAAAGCAACCTTAGAAAATGTAGATTCAAATATGTGTTCAAAGAAAATCTTGAGGAGTAGGGTCGGGCTACATTGGGGATCCAACTTTACAGAGGAAACATTTCAACTATTAACAAAAGCTGAAATATAATAAATATTTACTTATGTGCAATCATTTTGACATATTGCTGATACTTTAAAATTGCTTAGACTTTGGCCCCTAGAAGATCCTTTTGACCTCACAAGGGGTCCAGTTTGATACAAGTCTATTTCCCTTTTACAAACAATTTTTGTGATCTTTTTCAGAAGTGCAATATTCAACATGTGATTTGACTATAAAATCAACCTGTTGAAAAGAGACTCGTGATAATAAACATAAGAATATCCAGGGGAGGGGGGATTTATACAGGATCTACTTGTGTAACGTACACTACATTGTCCAGACAGTTTGTATAATAACTCCATTAGCTGTTTTTATCATGCCTATTGTTCCTCGGGTGAGCGGTGTGGCCCAAGGCCCTTTTGTTATTTTTCATAATGTTTTAGGAATGCATTAGGAATACATTTCTACTGATCAAATGAAATATGAGAGTCAGTCGTACAGTTTCCAGCAAAATATAAGGCTCACAATTCTGTGTCTTGTGCTCATGTCCTGTTTTTGTTTACATTAGTTCAATACCACTTAAAAAAAACCTTTCAAGTTGATTTGTCTAACTTCGTATAAACTTAATAAACAGTTCCTGATATTTAGGTTTTTAGGTTCTTATGATTCTTATGGTTTGTATGATTCAAGTCTTATATTTGTAGTACTGGGTATCAAACGTGTATAACAAGATAATCTTCCAGAAAAATTCATCAAAGTACTGTGAGTACTCCAACAAAAAGTTATATTTAACTTTTTTACCGGCATATTTTAAATAATATCAAGAAAATTTATGCTTGATTAGTTTCTGAGAGCATTGATATTTGGAGGCAGTAAAGCTCGCCTTGATAAAATTATAAAGGTGTTAGTGTTTACTGAATTCAATTTAATATTGGTATTTGTATTTACGTATGCTTGAAAACTAATCACCGAGACTGTTTACTCTTTTCCAAAAATAACATGCATCAAAAATTATAAAAATCCTCGCTTTATTATTAAAGTGGGACGATCAGACAGTTTACATTATGATTTTATTCTCATTAAAAAACAATTGCAAGCCTCAATCGCAAACCAAAACGAAAGAAATTAAACACGAATTTGGGATTATTATGTGTCAGCCATGTTTTGACGTGAACATTTGAAATATATACCAGAGATTATTTAGCTCACCCGAACTTTGTTATATTTAAGCATTTCAAAATGTGATAGGGGTAAACGGCGGGCCATATGGGGCTATTATTTCCCGGTCTCAAATTTGAACTGTAGGTGGCAGGGGATAGTTTCGAAGGAAAGACCTGGTTATTTGAGGGGTATGAATTGCTAGAATATTTATTGCATTCATTTTGTGGATAGAGGAGCTCATGTCAATTTCATTGATATATGACACTTTAATACTGGTAGCACTTTTCATCAGATATGGAATGAAAATGCAAAACTGTGGCCAACATTTTCACTTTCGGTTTTGTGCTTGAAAAGTAGGCTGGGTTCAGAACACGAAATGTCACTCGAAAAGAAGGCTATTGACCCCCAATCAATTGGTGATTATTTGCATGGGTATACATTAAGCTACCTGGCATTATGCTAATGCTTATTATGAATGCCTCTTGAGGTCTTTTAACTAATCTTATTTTTTTCAAGTTCTTGTATCTATCTCAAGTGAGGTATAAACCCCTGAAATGAGCCAAAACCCCTGGGAGCCACTAGGTGGTACCCCTACAGCTCAAATTTGAGGTCCTCTTACTAATCTTAGTGTTCTCAAGTTTTTCTTATTAATACCTTTTGAGGTCCAAAAACTAATATTAGTGTTCTTAAGTTCTTGTAGTCTATCTCAATTGAAATATAGACCCCTGAAATGAGCCAAAACCCCTTCGGAATCACTTGTTGGTATCCCTACAGCTCAAATTTGAGACCGAAAAATAGAAGCCCCATATACCCCCTACACTATCCTGTTATTCGTTTGATGCACACTTAAAAGATAAAGAAGATAATGGCCCACTTTTCACCCCTACATCATTGTGAGTGCTAAAATATGACAAAGTTCGGGTGAGTTAACTGAACCCTTGTTGGGGTAATAGGTGCCCTATAATGCATGTTTTGAATACTTCTTGAGGTCCTCCAACTAATCTTAGTGTTCGCGAGTTCTTGTAGTCTATCTCAAGTGAGATATAATTCCTGAAATTAGCCAAAACCCCTGTGAGCAGCTTGGTGGTACCCTTAGAGCTCAAATTTGAGACCGGGAAATAGAAGCCCAAATTGCCCCCTAAACTGACTTGTTTTCGTTTGATGCACATTTCAAAGATAAGGAAGATAATGGCCCACTTTTCACCCCTATATCATTGTGAATGCTAAGAAATGACAAAGTTCGGGTAAGCTAACATAACCCTTGTAGGAATCATAGGTGCCCTTTTATGCTTATTATGAATACCTCTTGCGGTCCTCTAACTAATCTTAGTATTCTCGAGTTCTTGTAGTTTATCTCAAGTGAGTATAAACCCCTGAAATGAGCCAGAACCCATGAGAGCCACCTTATGGTACTCCTACAGCTCAAATTTGAGACCGCGAAATAGAAGCTCCATATGCCCTTTTACAATTCCCTGTTATTCGTTTAATGCACACGCCAAAGATAAGGAAGATAATGGCCCGCCTTTCATCCCTATATCAGTGTAAATGCTAAAATATGACAAAGTTCGGGTGAGCTAACTGAACCCCTGAAGGGGCCATAGGTGCCCTTTTATCCTTGTTATGAATACATCTTGAGGTCCTTTAACTAATTTTAGTGTTCTCAAGTTTTGGTTGTCTATCTCAATTGAAATATAAACCCCTGAAATGAGCCAAACCCCTTGGGAGCCACTTCGTGGTACCCCTACGGCTAAAATTTGAGACCGGGAAAAAGAAACTTCAAATGCTCCCTACATTGCCCTGTTATTCGTTTGATGCACACTTCAAAGATAAAGAAGATAATGGCCCACTTTTCACCCCTATATCATTGTGAATGCTAAAATATGACAAAGTTCGGGTGAGCTAACTGAACCCTTGTTGGGGTCATAGGTGCCCATTAATGCTTGTTTTGAATACCTCTTGAGGTCCTCTAACTAATCTTAGTGTTCTCAAGTTACCCTGATGGGTACTCATGGAATTATTTTGTAAAGGTAATTGTTACTCCAAATAGGTTATAACCCTTATATATCACAAGGTATAAATGGTTTAAAGTTTGGATGTACCATTTATATGACATTATATGGAATCATTGAAATAGAGGGCCAATATTTGTTTATTGTTATTTTAAAATATTTGAAGGAATTTCCTTTCGTGGATTACCTTATGTGTTTCATGTATTTGGTTTACGGGTCTCAATTCGTGGTTGAGGGGTACCTCATAAATTGAATTATAGTTTATTCAGCGCGAGTTAAAATATTTTCGGTTTTTAATTTTAACGAATAATCACTTAATGTACAGACCGGCTCTTTTCATAAATACCTGGTGGATTGTTGCAGATAATGACTACTGATGATCGCTGTGTCCTGGCTGTGTCCTGGCTCGCATTTTCCGTATACCTCAGGTTCCTCGGATAACACAACTCTTACTGGAATTAACATCGCATATCCATGTCAGGAATGAATCGTGTTTTTCTGGACACCGAAGAAAGCAAAACATATCATTATTGCAATATGTCTTTAACATTAAAATTGTATAAGAAATTTGATCTCTTTTCTTGTCTATTGTTAATCACATTTTATTTGTTATAATTATTTTTAAAAAGTAGCGCTTTCTCCTGCACAAGAAGTGTCCTCCAAAATAACCAACTGCTAAAGGATGTATAATCCCGATAAAACCCCATTACATCAATTTGAAGATAGATTTAAAACACGTGTTAAATTTTGGAATTTCAAATTTGTGGCCTAGGGTGATATTTATAAATGACATGTGTAATGCACTGTTTTGGTTAAACCATTTGTAAGGTTAGATGACTCATGTTGAAGGAGTGATTGGGACACGGAGAGGATCGCATAATAATTTTACCGATGATTTTCTAACGAAACTTCCAGCAGATGTGACAGTTTTAAATAAAATCCGAGATGGCGGCGATGGATACCTTGTGTATTACCTATATAAAGATAGATGTTGTATATATATCTTTTCATGAAAAAAGTATATAACGTCAGGTTCTTGTGCATACGTGGGACATTCAATAACTAATGTCAATAATCATCTTCCATAAAATACAGTGTTCAATTGACCTTTGAATTTCCTTTCATGCATGATTTAGTGTATATTCAATTTTTGCCGTTTATCTGACCACTTTTCAACGAATACTCTTTTGAATTGAGAGGCTGATATACACATGTAACCCCTACTCGAGACACTGTTTGAAAATATGACTCCAGGTATATCATCATCCAATAAGGCTGAATTGAGAGGCTACATAAAAGTAAGTGTCAGGTTATTTAAAAACTCGAAAGAATTTTCTAAAGAACTGTGATGTGTATGGAAACAATTGTATGTCATTGAGACAAGTTTATAGGTGGGTCAGCAAATTCAAAAATGGCCAAACAGATCTTAATGAAAAGCAACGTCCTGGAGTACCTCGATCATACGGCTTCTACGGATGCAAAATTAACGATTGACCATAAAACAAATAACAAATTTAGTAGGCATTTCATAGGGGGACAGTATTTAAAATTTTGGCCTCCGAAAGTTAAGTGCAAAATGGATACCTCATCTATTAACACAAAAATATTAACGATTGCTGGTTGAAATGTGTAGACAACTACTTACGCATGTAATCTTAAAAATGGACGACGTTTATCGGAAATAGTTACAGGTTCTAACATGGATACATTATTTTGAACCTCAGAAGAAAAAAATGATAACAAGATGTGGTTGACAAAAAAGGCAAAACACCCTGTTATTATAGCAGAACGATGCCAAAGGTCAAAACAGTATTATACGCAATTTTCTAAAATAGTAACGGTCCTGTAGTTCAAGTTGATATTCCAAAAGGCCGATCAATCACCGGCCATGTATACACAATTTATGTGCTGAAGAAAGTTAAAATTCGCAACACTTCTTCATTACAACGCCCCATCACCCAGATTGAGAGATCATTTTTGCCCTCCCTATTTACCCGACTTTTCTCCCTGTGACTTTTTTCTTTTTCCTAGATTCAAAAGCACTTGTCAGGAAGAGGATATGCTTCGAGAAATCCTTTGGGCTCTGCCATTCATCGGTATTTGTTTTCCCTTGGACTGAAATGTCACATTTTCATTGGTTTAAATATAGCACGTGATTGCCTCATTGCTAGCGCTCTCGAGCGCTAGCAACTACGTTAGTCCTTTTCACTGGAATACGCATGCTCGACTCCATAGTAGGGGATTCTGGGAATACTGTACTACTGTAGATAAACTGTACCATTTTAATTTCGTTTTATCATCTTCACGTGAAGTTTTGTGTTTTATCGTTAATGTCAAAAAGTAACAGTAGCTTCGCGGTCTTATAATGCAAAGTTATTTTCAATATTAATAAGGAATAAGGAATCTTTCTTTGAGTATTATGAGGTGATCATTTTGGTGGGCGTGATCAAATCCAATAAAGCCCTTCGGGCTTTATGATAGATTTGATCACGCCCCGACCGAAATGATCACCTCATAATATTCAAAGAATGATTCCTTATTACTTATATTTATATAATTTTGTGCCATTGTACGATTAAATATTTAAATATAAAATAAGCAAACCCCGCTGGCGCCTCAATTTGGCGTTATTTGAAGTTATGGGTTTTATAGTACAAAATCGATACGTAGTGTTATCACAGGCAAAGACACTGGAAAATGTAAATATTAATAAATAACATGTAGCTAGCTTTATCTTAAATTCCTTCAAGTTCGGAAGACAACTTCGGATATTTTTTTCCGAGCTTGCCGGAAAGGCCCGAGAAGATACGATTGCTACATGTACAAAACAGTACCAATGGTTCCTGAAATTTTTTACCTTAAAATTGAAATTACAGTAGATACATAATGATTAAGGCAGACCCGATGAGCTATGCCAATGCCGATGTGTAGCCCACTCTAGATTCACAATTTTAAATTGAGACCCCACTCCAGCACAATTTCAGTACACCACTGTGCCTTCCTATTGTTAATTAATTTATTCAGAAATTTAAACCAATGAATTAGAAATCTGCTTCTGTGTTTTATGATTGCTATAGCGCTAGCTCACCAATCTTTTTTTTTAAAAGATAAGCTTGTATATCTCTATATTTTTTCTGTGAGAAATAATATTAGGCAATATGGCCGTCATTTGTCGACGCTTCGCTTACCCATTTCGGCATTTCATAGTATTTAATACGCATGCCGTAAGTTCTTTTAGTATTTCGAGTAGTTGCCCTTTGAAATTCTTTAAAATTAGAGTAGTTGCCCTTAGAATATTGACGTAACATTGTTTTGTTTGGAGCAGAACAAAATGGCAGCGTCGAAATTTGCTCAAATCTCTGCAGAGGAAAGGGAGAAAACATTTAAAATTGAATAGTGTAATGTGTTTTGTGGGCTCTAACCACGAATGATATTAATTTTTCTTAACGTTACTTTACGTTTAGTTTGATTAGTATAATTAAATGAAAATCACTTTACTTTGATCACAAATATGATTGAATGATATAATAAATTTTCCTTTTAACCCTCTGTGCTTGAAACCTTTATTTGTTTGAAACTCTACGTTCCAGCAAGTGTGCTGAACCAAAGCCTCCCAGACCGCAGTCTGAAACCTAGTGCCTTAAATCACTCTCTTGGCTTTGTATGAACTACTTGTACAGTACCGAAGAATATATAAATCTCAAATGGTCCGTCTGCATTAATTTGAGACACCGCAAATGAGACCTATAATTCTTACCCGTAGAGCTCCTTTCGCTTCTGCAGCAATCCGCCAACTGAACTCCGTTCAATAGCGCGCCGACCTTTTATAGCCTCTAAAAAAATCGCTTTCCGTCACGTGACTTGGGGTCATCGTAACGTTTTATCTAATAACCAAACACAGAGGAAATTATCTGATTCAATGATGCTTAAATTAGAATATTTACTATAATAGCAACAAAACATTGAAAGTAAACATGGGTGAAGCAAAGATTTTTAAAGAGTATTTGAAAGATGAGATTGAAAATTTTGAAGAGTTTAAATGAGTTAAATTGTATGAGATGTTAGGCATCTTGTACGTGGCTTTGCATAGATCATCACTATTTGTGAATAAATATGTCGCTTGATAGTCCTCGGGAAAACAAAACACTTATTAGGTTAGTTACTGACTCACTACGGAAATATATTGGGTTGATCAATCTCATAGACGGCTCGGCTTCGCCTCGCCATCTATGAGATTGATCAACCCAATATATTTCCGTAGTGAATCAGTAACTAACCTAATAAGTAATAATGAATACCTTTCCCAACGAACATTATATGAATGCATTCAAAACATGGATAAATCGGTTGAAATTATGTGAGTATTTTTAAAGGTTATTATTAAGAAAATAACAAAAATATAATTGTGCTATTTTTGTAACAACGATGACATTATTTATTGAACGACCCTCGTACATGTACAAATACCGATAGTATAACTTATTAGGTTTGTTACTGAGTGTTTACAGAAATTTGTGGCGTCGGTAAAGTCCATAGAAGGCAAGCCATGTTGCCGTATAAATTTTGACGCTCGACGTGTAAAGATATTAATAAGGTAATCATGTGACGCGATTCATCCAATGACGTCGAGACATTCTATTCCAAGGCAAAACAAACAAAATGTAATTGGTACTTGACTTGAACAGTAATATTTCTGTTATTTAAAAAATGCACTGTCGTCAGAAAGGGGCCACAAAGTAATAAATAGATAATATGGAATGAGTCTGTACACACCAGGTATCATGAAATATTAGGTTCTGAAGTGTGTTTTAGGAAAAAATATATAAAGAAAAAATCTCTTCTGCGGAATACGGTGGTTGATTTTTTTTGCAAAATTGAACATAACACAATCGAATTAAAATTGGAACTTCCATCCACTCTCTGCTTTTCGATAACTCGCATTGACGTTTAGAAAAACCGGGGAAGCGGATGGAATTTTTTTTAGTTTGATATGACCTTGTTTTGAATGTTTTTGATACAGTGCATCTACTTCGCAGTGTATATTTGTGATCGACATCATTGTTCAGGTGGACGAAGTGGCCAATGGGTCTCTTAGTTAAATCAATGTCATTTTAATTCCGTAAGAATTTATCGCGGATCCAAAGACTTTAAATATTTGAACCTCTAATGCAGTCTTATGAATCATAAAGGCGATAGAAATATTAAATGCACTACATGAAGGAGAGGCAAATATATACATTATAGTTTACATACAAAATAAAAATCATTTTCAGCCACAAACCTTTAAACTGTTAAACAGTCCTGTCTAACTTATCAATTATTTCACAAAATTCAAAATTGAATTCTGCTATCTGCTTAAAGGCCGAGGTTTTTAACCGGTCGGTTTACCTCAGTTAAGTTGAGATGCGGATGGAGCCTATATTGAAAGAGGTGTGACGCCCCGAGGGAAACACGATTAGACAAAATATTTTAAAATAACTTGAAAAAGATAAAACAGTGTGAACTGATTTGCATATACGGTCAGATTTCATACACGACATGTGAATTTCAATCACAAAAGTGCGTTGATCTGGAAGTTCAGGTGATCTACCCATCACACCACTTCGAAAATCACATTTCTACATTCATATGATGAAGTCATTTCAAAACCGCATCTCCAGAAAAATTATGAATCCGCGTCGGGTTTTCGGCTGTATACGCATATATATATGTTTACAGGTAACGAGATTATTGCAATTAAATCAAACAAATAAACAGCGTAATTTACGCTGTTTATCTGTTTAATTTAATTGCTATAAAATGATGACATAATTACATGCATCGGTTATAAGTGTCAACGTTTTAGTGCGATGTTATAAATCGATATCATTAATGTAACAGCTGTGACATTGAAAATCAGAGTTATCGTCCTTTGATTGATAGTAAACAAAATATATGTGACGTAGATGCACGTGCATGACATTAATGTGTCATTTAGACTGTTCATGATCAACACTTGAGACGGAAACACAAAGATGGCGCACCAGATGTACGTATTTGTCGTGTGTGCTTGTTTTCTCGGATTTTCGGCTGCCCTGGGCGGTCCCCGATTCAGAACAGGGGGTCTTTCTACCGACGCTCTGCCTGTGGACGCTACAACCAGAGAGGTTGTGAATAGTGTAAGTACATGTACTTTTTAATTTGTATACTTCTTAAGTTTTCTATCTATATGAAAGATAGAGCCTACACCACAGAAGCCTAATTTTGATCATTAAGCCGCTCATTAAAGCTAGAGATCAGAAAGGATGGAGAGAGAGAGAGAGAGTGTGTGTGTGTGTGTCTACACAGCATCTGGGAAAAAACGTGTCCGTAGGGGGCTAAGGATACGACTATTGGAACCAAGGTGGGGTATAGTCTGTCCCAAGATATTTATGCAGCACATTTGGACGATTTTTTATTTTAAAAAATATATACATACCTGTGCAAGAAGTGCAATTAAAAACGTTGAAAGGGAAAATTTCCACGATATCCTCATTGACAAATTATCATTTTTTACGCAAAAAAAAAATCACAGGAACGAAAAAAGATTTCTTACGGAGATTTATAATGGGGAGTGTTTATATCTTTTCTACAACTGGAACTTATCCGGAATATACAGTGAATGGACCAGGTTAAAACGTTTGGGGCAATAAGTGCAGTACTCTCTTCAAGCTTCTGGATTATATAGAATCTTTATATATAGACATTTTTGTTATAAATGAAGAACAACGGTTTAGTAGTTTAAAACCAATATTCGTCTAAATGAATCCTACATGTATTTTAAAAACGTTTATTTTTTACTTTCTTCCGGATTGAGGTGGCTAAATGTTCATTAAATTAATCATCAGATCTTATATGATTTTAAGCTATATGAAAAAAATTGTAGTGTTGAGTAAGGAAAACTTCCTTATAATTAGAATATTATCCCATTCTATTCCTCTAGAGAAAATTATCACAGCTTAAGAAATGGTAACGACCATCCAGACATCTCAGTTTGGTTTTTTTTTTTTGTATTGCGATATATATTTACGTTCTTTGTTGACAGGTGAGGGACGACATTGTGGCACGTTTACCTGCTGATGAAGCGGGGACCGGGATATTTGAGCCAATCTCATACAAAACCCAAGTAGTTGCTGGGACCAACTACTTTGTGAAGGTTTATTTTATTTTTATTAAAGCAAGCTCTCTCTCTCTCTCTCTCTCTCTCTCTCTCTCTCTCTCTCTCTCTCTCTCTCTCTCTCTCTCAAATAAATCTTTCATACTTGTTTTCGAAAATATATATTTATTTTGTTTTTAAACCAGAATATTGTTTTTGCAATGAAAATAAAGGCAACAGCTAGTCATTCAAAACAATATACATGCAATTAAAAATCCATCATGAAATGAATTATGGAGTGAATAATTACGACGATGTACCTCCAAGCATACAGATTCATTCATAATTGCATAGCAGAATCACACATCAGTACAATTTCTCCTTTTATGAAGAAACTTTCTCCTTTTTTAGATCAAGACGGCTGCTGATCGCTATATCCACGCTCGTATTTACCGTCATTTCTCCGGAAGTACCTCTCTGTCCGACGTCCAGACAGGGAAAACCCTAGAGGACGAAATCACGTACTTCTAGATGTACACACCGGCTGATCGGTGTACTCAGTTATTATACAATTTCAATAAAACTCAATTTGATCCTTGTTTACAAATGATAAGCATTTAAAATATATTTTCGGCTAATAAATGATTTTTTAAAATCTTTTCTGTTTCGTACGTATCACATTGTATTAATTGTGGACCGGAAGGATTTGAAGAAATTCATGATCATTAGATCGAAAATGGCGTCTAGAACAACATGTGCAGTCATTCGCTTCACAGCGTAAAGAGGGGATAATTATGGTTTATTTTTTCAAAATATTTGTTTTAAGTAATTTTGTGCAATAAATGTATAAATTAGACTATAAATATGCATTAAAAAGATAATTTATAGGAAAAATTGAGTAAAGTCCCGGGGGCCTAGATATTTTGGGGTGTTGGATTGAGGGGATGGGTGGTCGGTCCTGTCCTCAATCACTTGTGATTGGCTTTGAGAAAACCTAGCTGATGTCCCGCTCTTCATATCGCATAACGAAGCAATAAATAAATTATATAATACAAAGACATTTTTCCCTGTGAGAACGTGTCAAAACCCCGTGATATTTAGAACTTATGTTTGTCATATTCTATTATCATAATGCACTGACCTGTATTACTGATCTCATTTTTTTCAGTAAATCAACAATTTCTATGTTTCCTAAATTCTCGGTTCATACAAATTAACAGACCATATATGTTTTACATATCAATTTTCAAAGAAAGCTTACATCCACTGTATAATTCAACCTCTATTTCTCACGATAATCGATAATCATTGTAATTCATACCTGCATGACAATTCAGTGAAACTACCTAGATTTTTTTGCTACTTCCACAGTAGTTGGGGATTAATTGAAGCATGGATATGACGTTCATGAAGTCATCTAACAAAATTAAGAAAATTCATGGCCCTTGGGTCAGGGGCTTCGACCACTTGACAGGGCATATATGGCCATATAGTGAATATGTATTTAATCGTGCATGGTTAAATAATATGTTCTCCTCTTGGATTGTGAAATTCTTTCCCCATAGGACAGAGGTTCAGGGTTTTTGGGTTGGGTTTTTTTTTTTTTGGGGGGGGGGGGCATATATGGGCATTTAGTGAGCATGCAATCCTTTTTATGTCACTTGAGTCACTCGGGTATTCATCCGACTCCCTCCTCCTCTGCTTTTGTGAATTGATGTTTGCAAACATCAAAAGCGGATGTAACTGTCGGAGAAATGAGGGATTAGGGTTTTAACTCGTCTGCAAAAGGAACCTTAAAATGCAAACATAAGACTCCCTGACAGGTCAATCTACGGGCTATAGAACTCAAGAGGCCATCAAAGTCTGTGGGCCTCTTGTTTAAAAAAAAAAACAGCGTTATACTTATTGCTGTTGTGTTTTAACAGTCCGACCACAGACATACAATATTTGTTGTTCGATTGAAAATTTCAATTATTCGACGTTCAGAAAACATGCATGATATATTAGAATCATAAAAAATGTAATATTATATAAATAGTGCCTGTTTGGGAGGGTAACAGTTGAAATTGACACCCCGAGAAAACCATTGTCAACCGACGCGAAGCGGAGGTTGACAATTGTTTTCGAGGGGTGTCAATTTCAACTGTTATCCTCCCAAACAGGCACTATTTATTTTGTTATACTGAATGTCTTTTTTTAAAATTTTTAAGAAAATTTTACTGCTTTTATATAGGAATAACGTGAATTCTACAGCGAACCGTACGCGCATAATTTTCGCGCATGTAACATTTTTTAATGTTACCCGTTGCCAAGTGCGTTGCCAACGCTGAGGGTAATAGTAAATATTATTAACTGCGTCTTAACCAATCAGATTTCAGTATTTAACATGAAAGTATAACAATAATTTATAATAAGTATTTTAAAAAAATTAGTAAGGAAACAACACTTACTGAGCTATGAATTGTTAGCACTGTTCCTCGATCTTGTTGTTGTTGGAAGAACGAGTATTTTTATTCGGGGTTTGAGGTGGAATAACACATCGATCATCACAAAATGGATGACCTCTGATGATCGAAACGGCCTTTCGTTACTGTCTGAATTTTTAGATATTTTTTTTATCCCTCAACTGCAATTTTTTTCGCTTATTTGACAAATGACTGAAACTGAAGGTGACTATAGTCTTTGTCGCTGTCTGTCAGTCATTCTGTCTCATCTTCGTTTTCCATACTTTTTTCCGTTATCGTTTAGCAAATTGATTTGAAACTTGCTGCGTAGCTTTAAAGAAAAAAAAACTATAGACTTTTGAGTTTTATAAAGATTGATCAAGATGGTTTAACAATTGGTGAAGAAATCAATTTAAAAAGACTTGTCTTTGATCACGAATCGGGTTCGTCCTTTAAAAAAAATCTTCTATCAAATTTTCTCGAGATCTATTTAGCAGCTATTTAGCAGCTAAACCGACAATTGTTTTAAAATTTAGGGGTACCGGTAGGGAAGAAGAATTATGCAATACACTCAGAATGTTTGTTATACTAGACAATCATACAAACTATCAGACCACTAAAAATGGTTAACATCAGAAAATATTTCACAGAAAACCTATGTTTTTAATGTAACATTTGCTATTTCCTCATGAATTACCCTGTCACATACATAGCTACCTTGTAATAAACTTGTTCGCTTTCATGACAGAAAGTATTTAACAAGTATAGTGAACTTATGAATCATAAATGGGTGACCATATTTACTTTTTAAAGTAACTAATATAACTTTAAAGTGACTTGTTTCATTAAACATTAAAACATCCAATATCTTGTTAAAGGTAGAAAACATTGCGTTAGCACGAAAAAAGTTATACCAGTAATAGACGGTTATATTAATTACTTCTTTTTTTTTTTCTTTTTTTTTTGCTTTTTTGTGTTTCCATTTTTTGAAACATGCCGTGAACATGACATAGGTCACGTTTTTAATGAATTTTCAGACAAAAAAACCAAGCGATTAACATTTCGAAACATCGCATTCAATCTTCGATTGAATTGGTTCGCGTATTTAAGTAGAAAACATTGCCAAAATTGAATCATATTCAGAGAAGACCATGGGTTTGTTAAGTCTGGTTTGCTGTGTGTTGGCGGTATCGGGGGCTTTGGCACAATCCTTACTAGGTGGATGGGGCGAAACAAGACCCGTAGATCAACGAACTTTACAAGTCGTATATTCTGTATGATGCAATTCAAATATTTGGCGTTTTAAAAAATCAACTAAAATTAATTTCATAAGAATTAAGAAAAAAGATGTGCAAATATAGGAAAAACACACGTATATTAATTCTAAAATGTTGACAATACTTCACTTAACAGTCCATTTCAAACGTTGTTTAATTTCAGGTAAGATATGAAATTATGGGTAGGTTGTACTCCATGAACCTCATACCCACCGACTTCAGACCTATACTGTACCGGTCACGGGTCGCTGCAGGGACTGGCTATTTAGTCAAGGTACTGTACATGTAATAAATTCTATCTGACGAGGCACTTTAGGGTTTGTGTCCTTTGACATGCATATCTTAATTTTGCGATAAAAATATACATCATTACTACTTTAGGCAGTCGTAATGTGTATTTTTATTGACAATTATCAATTTTAGCAATAAAAATAAGCATAATGAGTACTAATAATCTTGGCATCAGAATATGCATTACGACTACTTTCAGTGGGCATTATTATGGTAGCATATTTTTGCCCCCTACATGCAAGATGAATTATGTCGACATGAAAGAAAATTATGTCAACATGTCTACATGACATGATTTATCTTGCATGTAGGGGACAGGAGTATGCCACCATTAATATGCATATTTTCATTGCTAGAATTAAAATACATGTATGTTAAAAGGACACTTAAGTGTCCAAAACTAAGATCATAATTATACTATGAAAAATAATATGAAATAACGAAAGAAAAGCAATCGTATTTTCTCAAAATAATTAACAAACTGTTGCTATTTTTGTTACTAGATACACATTGGCTCTGGACGATTTATTCACGCCGATCTTTTCGACCCTTTCAACGGACCGGTCGACATTTTGAACATCGAGGTCGGCAAATCATATTATGATCCCCTTGAGTGAACCAATGTACATATAAGGAGGACCAGTCTATCATTTCTGTATCACAACCTTTGTTGCTGACCATTGGCAATAAAAATAGAAAAAAGTCATTTGTTAATGATTTCTATGAACAATTTATTATTCTATGAAGCGAATCAATGATGGAATGTAAAATTTAAATCGCAGGCATTCAAATACTAAATCTAAATTTTTTTTTTAAATTCCATATACATGAACTTTATAAATAAGTACTTCGACGGCAATAATGAGCGCTTCTTTTAATATGCATGTTTTAGTATATCAGTTTTTGTTTTTATCATCAAATATATATATTAATTTAATGCGAAAAAATGATTGGTTGAAAAAATGGTACGGTATATGGTAAAGATTATGTTTAACAGTATTTAAGACGGCTCCTTCCCATCCTATATACCGTATTCCCCGAGTATACTTAAAACACCGATTTCGGCCCAATTGAGATTTGCCCTAAAACATATGTGGTTTCAATAATAAATGTGTTGGGTTGTTTGGATGATAAATTAGAAAAGATTTTTTGATATCAAAAATTCAAACTGATTTTTTGATATCAAGAATTATATTTTCTGATATCAGATAAAATGGCGAATAAATTTCACGTATATAATGAATACTCCCTTGACCCAAAATTAAATTGCTGAACTACATGCGCGATTTGCATTTTAATGTTTGTTGTTTTTTCTTTGAATATCTATTTAATGTAAAAATTTACTAAGTGTTTTTGATAATTCTGGTCTTTTGTATGGAAAGCGCTAACTGTTGCCCGGTATAATTCCTTTATATTATGGGACTCCATCATGTTTTAAGGAATTCCATTCAATATTCACAGCGAATCACAAAGAAAGCAGTGCTAATCATTGTATATGTGTATACCCTTGCCAAAATGAAATCAGGTTTAGAATAAGGCATACATTATTATTCTAGCTTAACATGCACCTACAGGTTTGAAACACAATTTCTTACAAATTACAAAAGTTGCATCACAGGAAGCATTCAATGAGTTGATAGTAATTTTATGTAGGTCTTATTTTCTGATATCAAAAAATCGATTTTCTGATATCAGAAAATACAAATGATTTTTTGATTTCAAAAAAATGATTTTCTGATATCTAGAATTCGATTTTTTGATATCAAAAAATCAACTTTAATTCTAGATATTAAGAATTCGAATTTGTGATATCAAAAAATGATTTTCTGATATCACAAAATAGATTCTTAGATATCAAGAATTATTTTTTGATATCAATAATTCGAATTATTGATATCAAATATTTATTTTTTTATATCAGAAAATACCTCAAAAATATTAAAACGGCGCCTTATATATTGATGGATTTACAAGTATGAACCACATATGTAGTTATGTTAATGTATGGTAAAAATCTATGGACAATACCGTTAGGCTGTGTACCTATAGTGGCGAATTTTCGGAAATCATGTTTTTCACTTCAAGACTAAATGCACCAAAGTATTTTTAAAGATAAATTGCTAAATACAAAACATGCAAACGTGACTGCATGACAGTCGTGTGGTTTTTTTTTTAAACTAAACAATTAACATTTTGCAAAACAAGCGTAATGAGACTTTTTTCTTTTTGCGCAATTTTGTATAAAAGAAGGAAACATTTCAAAGCACACTGCATATATCGCTGCTGCATACAGTATGTCTTTGGTCACTTTCGTGTGCTGTGTAATAGCGGTGTCGGGGGCATTCGCTCAGCTGATTCCCGGCGGATGGACCGAAACCAGACCCATTGACCCTTACCCCATGCAAGTCGTTTTTTAATCGATTTAACCACACAAAAGATTTCTATGTTCAAAATAATTAAAATATGTTTTTCGATTAGATTAATATATAATTTTTAAGCATTAAATAATTACTGTATAAATGCTTAAAACTTAAATTTTAAATCTCAAGCGTGTATGTTATTAGTGAAAGTTAGCAAGAGGCAAACATAACAGTAGTTAGTAAGTAAATGAGCAATAAATGTCGTGTATTCCCTGGCATTTTTTCCAAGTATTTTAGTGAGCTGCCGACTTACATGATAGAACCATTTTAACAAGGCCTTGGACTTTCAGTAGATCGTAACTATCTATTGTTTGCGTCAAAACAAGTTAAGAATAATGCTGGTTTCAACCGAAATATACAGCGATTTCGTTGTCTTAGCTCAGACGCCAGACAAATCTTGTTGATTTCAAAGAGCCATGGCTGAGTGGCCTACAAAGAAATAGACAGGCCTACGTGACATTGCCGTTTGACACAACTACCCAAAGTCCAAGCTCTTGTTGAAATGGATCTATTTTGAGGCCATTATTGGTTTTTGACATGTGTACAATACATATATCTATATCTATATCTTCAGTTGAAGAGTGACATTGTGAGTAGATTGAGCTCCATGTACATAACTGTAAATGAATTTCAACCATTGCTGTACCGGGAAAGAGTGGCGGTAGGCGCTGTGTACCAGGTCAAGGTATGTGTACTGTCGGTCCCATATACTATAAACACTGTACATAAAGTTAAGCTTCGCTATTTTATATTCGTACCTGTTTCATAAGTATATACATGTATATGTAGACGTTCTGAATGCAACGGTATGAACTTTTTTTTTTAATTATTGAAGAACCATTTATATAAGACTTATATAAAATGTATTTGGTATATATCTTTTAAAAAAGCAAAGATAAAAAGCAAACCAAAGGCATGCAATAACAAATTGGGAGCTCAAAACTCAAGCTCTTTTGAATGTTTTAACCTAATACATATATACAACAAACCAAAATTCTTCTGTATAAATTACATGCATTCAATTGCATTTTAACCGTTTTGTCCCTATATTAATCGCAGATACGTATTGGCTATGGACGCTACGTTCACGTCACAATTTACCAACATTTCTCCGGAACTCCAACCGAGGTCCAGGACATACAGACCAGGAAAACTCTGGCGGACCCCCTGACATAGACGGGAGGGCCGCATCTCTGAAATTATTACATCGATCTTATAAGAATTGTATTGTTATTTTTTGCAAATTATGATTATCTGATCTTACTGATTTGATTTGTGTTTCTTACATCCAGTATACATGAAGTATGTACATTTTAACGAACTCTTTGCACTTAATGTAAAAATGTTCAAATCGAAGTTTTTTATAGCAATAAAATTTATGATAAATTAGTGAAATTTTGATGATAAAGGACTGTATACGATATGGGCCTAAAATGGCCCCCTAAAATGAACATCATCATTTTACTGTAATTCTTTGTTTTCCTTGTAAAGATATATATGTGATGTTTTTACATAATGTTCATATTGATACAACTGCCCACAATTTAAAAATATGACATCATAAAAACAACCTTTTCCCGCCATTTTTGCATTTTTAGCAGAAAACATAGAGCGCATGCTCGAACAAACGAAATATTTTAATCAGAGATAGATCTAGACAAGGCTAATAAGTGACAAAAAAATGTTCCTTGTTCAAGCATGCGCTCTATATTTCCCATTCAAAAAACGATATGAAAAATGTTAATTGTTGGCTGATTTTGATTGAATTATAGAAATAGCGTCACTCCTGACGTCATATACTGACAGTGAGTGCAAATAAAACAAATAAATAGGTGAAAACTATGTTTTACATCAACTATTCTAAAATATAATTTTATATGACATTTTATTGTACCCGTAACACTTTAAAAAATGGCGAATTATGGGGGCCAGATTTAACTCATATCATATATAGTTCTTTCATGATAAATCATGAAATTTATAAATGTAGTACATAATATATATATATATATATATATATATATATATATATATATATATATATATATATATATATATATATATATATATATATATATATATATATATATATAATTATTCATGTTCTCAAGTAAGTTCGACTTGTGATACATGTAAGGGCAACATCTTGGTTTCCGGGTCATCGCTCAATGATTTTAAAATACCATTCAGAATATAAAACTTTTAATTTAAATCTATATCAGAGACGATGAGTGACATTTTTTAAGTTACACTGTGACTCAAAAAAGATGGTTTACTTTTGATTAGGGCAAGTTAAAAAAAATATACAAACTTTGATCATACGGGAGGTTTCACGCATTTCCTATCAGTTTACACGTCATCCGGATTTTCCCACACGTAAACTATCCGAGTTGTTTTTGACATTGATTTGAGTGTCACGTGACTGTGATTGCTGTCTGTTATTATATTATTTTCGATCGGTAAAAGTGAATTTGAAATTGAATGAAAAAAAATTCTGGAGTCTTCGTTATAGCTGTAAAAAAAAAAATTATTTTTATTTTCAAGGGCGCACGTAAACATGCTGTCATTGTCACACTATTACAATTAGACGTTAGTCACGGAATTATCAAATGTCAATGTGTAATCTGCATTACATAAAAAGTATACGTTTCATGTTATTTTTTTTTTAGGTTTTAACTAAAATTTGCTTAAAATGAATTACAATGTAGTAAAATTTATATGAATTATATGCAAATTAATCTGATTTTTTTTCACGTTCGCATCATTTTAACAAATGACTTGCAAATAAAGGATGGCTTTAAGGCGAAACATTTGGTTTAAACGTTGTGGTCAAGGCAGTCACTGCGAGTGTTACGGGCGTATTTCAAACAATGACACGGATAGCATTGTTCCTGTGTATGGTAGCCGTAACGGGAGGGTTGGCGCAGTTGATTCCGGGAGGATATACAGAGACCAGGAAAGTCGACCGCCAGACAAGGAAAATTGTATTTTCTGTAAGTTTATTATTTTAACATTCACTGAAAATTTTTACCAGTCATTTTTGATAAAATACAGAATAATGCAATTTTTAGGAAAATATAACAAATGTTCGCAATACTAAAAATTTAGATACATTTCATAAAATTAAATTGTATTCTATATACATATTGTAGTAATCAATTCAATTTTTTTTCTTTTGAAATGTGTGATACTTAGTCGAGTCCAAACGTACTTTATGTTCCAACCAGTGCGGGCGTTATTTATGTGTCTGTAGTTTTGTTTGTTTTTTGTTTGGTTTTTTATTTGTTTTTTGTTGGGTTTTTTTGTTGGTTTGTTTGTTTGTTTTGTTGTCGCTTTGTATTTTTGTATGTTTGTTTTGGTCAAGTACTTCTAGAGATACCCGATATAATACCCAATTTAAGATTTACTTGTACATATATAAAGGTCTGATATATAACTTGCATGTTCTCTACTTTTTAGCTCACCTGACCTGAAAGGAATATATAGAGTAAATCTTTAAAAAAATCTTCTTCTCAAAAACTAATCAGCCAGGAAAGCTGATACTTATGTGGAAGCATCCTCAGGTAGTGTATATTCAAAGATGTGAAAATCATGACCCCCGGGTGTAGGGTGGGGCCACAATTGGGGGGTCGAAGTTTTACCTAGTCTCTCAAAAACTAATCAGTCAGGAAAGCTGAAACTAGTGTGGAAGCATTCTCAGGTAGTGTAGATTGAAAGATGTGAAAATCATGATCCCCGGGGGTAGGATTGGGCCACAATGGAGGGTCGAAGTTTTACATAGGAATATATAGAGTAAATCTTTAAAAATCTTTTTCTCAAAAACTAATCAGCCAGGAAAGCTGAAACTTGTGTGGAAGCATCCCTAGGTAGTGTAGATTCAAAGTTGTGAAAATCATGATCCCCGGGGGTAGGGTGGGGCACAATGGGGGGTCGAAGATTTACATAGGAATATATAGGGTAAATCTTTAAAAATCTTCTTCTCAGAAACTAATCAGCCAGGAAAGCTGAAACTTGTGTGGAAATATCCTCAGGTAGTGTAGATTCAAAGTTATGAAAATCATGATCTCTGGGGGTAGGGTGGGGCCACATGGGTATATCCCTCTAACTATTATTAGAATCAGTAGGACAACAAAGTAGTGCCTTTAATCAAAATAGTCCCTATACTTGCAGAGTGTATATACATTTATTGGGACATTTTAAATCAGAATGCTTGACACATGTCAGAAAAGAGGATTTGCAATGTTAAAAACAAGTGTCAAAATTGAATTATCATTTGAAGAAAAGAATTGAAATTGTTTGATGTACACCCTTTCCAAAACTGAAAAATTCCCTACTTTTACTTTCACCTTCAGAGTTTTTCAATACAGACGCATTTTGCCGGAAAACGAATCTGACTTCAAACCACGAAATTTTAACAGGAAAGAGACAATTTTATGAGCTTTCATTCAAGAGGCCCTCGTTGCTGAACGAATATTAAGGCCGAAGCTATGAACCATAACGTTAACATTACCGCCTATGGAAAATGCAATAGTGGACTATACCCACATTGGGGGGGGGGGGGAGGGGGTGTTAAAGTTTTACATAGGAATATATAGACTAAATCTTTAAAAATCTTCTTCTCAGAAACTAATCAGCCAGATGATTCTTTATAATTGTTAAGACTTTGGCCCCAGGACAATTCTTGGGCCTCACAAGAAGGTTCAGAGTTTGATGTAGCTTTATATCCCATACACATGTATAAACAATCGTTAAGGATCTTTTTGAAAACTGCAGTACTCAACATGTTATATGACTATAAAATCATCCTGTTAGAAAAGGGACTAATGATTATAAACATAAGAATATCCAAGGGGAAAATGGATTTAATTTATACAGGATCTACATGTATTATTGTACATTTTGTAGATAGTTTGTTCTATGACTCAATTAAGCTGATTTTATCATACCTATTGTTCCTCAGGTGAGCGATGTGGCCAATGGGCCTCTTGTTTATTAATGTTGTGATATGAATGAGAATAAGTTCCTATGTATGTTGACATACCTAATATTTACTTACACAGGGAAATATTTGGCACCGTTTTATTTTTATCAGCAGGCAAATTTAAGACTGAACGAAGTCAGATGTCTCAAATTATCTCTCTTTTAACACAATTGTGTCTGAGCAAATTCAAAACTGTTGGCAAGTGTAGAGGGGAAAAAGGGCAAAAATAACCTTGTATACAGTATACCAGAATAAATATTCATTTGAGAAAATCATCCCTCCACAAGTTTTATATGCTTGAATTGGTACATTTTAGATTACTATGAATATACAATGTACATACCCGTTTAACTATGAATGATTACACATTAGATGTATAAATGTCACAACACTTAACTTTAGTTTCCCCCCTTTAGGATCTGGGATAAAGTGATAGGAGGAGCCCATGGTATAGTTGTGTTTGTAGCAGTCGCCATTTTTCAGACATTTAAGCGCCCCCTGTTGAGCATGAAAAGTAAAGATGAAATGGTTCAATATTTGATGGAGGTATGTTATTTGGTTTTTGAACCAGGATGATAATTTTCATAACATATATACATGTATTACATTCTATTTATCAATTAGTAGGATTTCCTGTAAAATTACAAAATTACGGTTAGAAAATAAAAATATTTTTGCAAATGTCTATTGAAATAGTAGTTCATGCATTCTTGTGATATATTTTTTTCAGCTTCCAGAAGACTGTGGCGACATTATTGTGACTAAAGCCAAAGATATATGGAGCGAATTATCCTAGAGCAGAAGGGGATGTGAGAGAGAGAGAGAGAGAGAGAGAGAGAGAGAGAGAGAGAGAGAGAGAGAGAGAGAGAGAGAGAGAGATGTTAAGGTATCTCACTCCTCATGTTTTGATTTCATTGCGCAGATGATCATTATATTTAAAATGAATATGATTTTATTTATTTAATCATCACAGATAGATTATTATTTCATAATTACACAACATTCATAAAGAAAATCCATTTGAATCGAAGAAACAAACAAGTTTTTGGGGGAACTATTTTTTCGTGCGGAAGGTTTTTTAGACGAAAATGACAGAAACAAGCAATTTTATGAATTTTCAATATACTTTTCTTTTTATTATACATGTACTTTATTCATTATTCACATTTTTAACATTTGAAAGGTTTGTAACATATTTTATAGGTTCTGTGTGACATGTACAAAATCAAATCTTGAAAATGTGATAGCTGTTTAGCATAAAATCATGCAAATATACAGAACATGTCTGCATTTTTTAAGCCAAATTTTGCGAGAATTTTACCTTTGAAGCCCTATATCTAAAATTTGACATCACTGACCCACATGTTATATTATGTCAAAATGATACTGAATACATATCTAGGCAAACTGGATTAATCTTATAAATTTCTTGATATTCAAAAAGTTTTTATTTCAAATCAAATTGTAACTATTTTAAAAGAAATTGTCTATTTTAAGTGCAAAAAGGTCACACAAAAATTTATGCAGCTTCGTACAATTTTTTTTCGTAATCCCTCCATTCAGTGTGACCATTGTGCACAATTAATAACAATATTTGAAGAAATAAGTTCGCTTAATCAAAAATACTGACAACAAATCCTAATCAGGATGAAATTGCATTTTAGGTGCGAAAGGTCAAATTAAATAGGCCATAACTCAGAGGGATGGATATTGACCCCCCATTATCTTTGTATATTTTAAGTATGTTTTGTCTACAGATTTCATTGATATACTTCTCAAGAAAATCTTGATACAGCAACATTGAGGAGTGGGATACCTTAATTTATGATTTTATAGAAATGTGTATGTTTATGATACACAATGGACCCTTTAAGAACTTATAATTTTGTTGAACATTGACACTGAATTTGTTGTAAAGGATACTAAAATTAATTGTAATAAAAAATGTGATAGAAATATTTTGTTGTTGCAATAACAGGGACATTTTACTCCAGTTACATACTATATATAGGAAAGAGTTGTTGTATTAGTAACAATTATCATCAATAATGAGGTAATTATTTTGAGGACTTTTGATGGATTTTTTTTATAATAAACCCATGATCGACTGACATAGTTTTCAGCTTACCTGGGCTAGAGACCTTATGCAGTTAACGACTTTTATGTACATGTACATGTACTTTAGGGACCCTCTTAGTATACACTGCTTATAAAAGTACTCTGACCAAGATAAAGTATTTGTGAACTTACTGCACACGCACTTTACCAAATGAAGTATGGTAGTAAAAGGCATTTTTTTTATTCATAAGGGAATTTTGTCTTCAATGCGTTTTCCTGGTTTAGATACTTGTAAGCTTATAAAGCACACTTTAATGTGACGAACAAACTAGTTTTCATTTCTGTACAGAGGGTCCATAAACTTTTTCTGCAGAACAACTGAACCAATTTCTTTCAAACTTTGTTCAAAGTATCCTTTGGAATAGATGTTTTACGTTTGTTGATCAAAGGAACCGGTGGTCTAAGACTAGTTTTATTATTTTTTTTCTTTATGTAACATATTGAGGTTTAAAAAATCGATATTTAAAAATAAACTCGCATTATAAGAAATCTTTTAAAAATTGAGAAATACACGATGTTTTTTTGATAAAAAATATAAACGAAATTCTTTCAGCGCTGTACGAATTCTTCGTGTATCTTTTAAGCAGTTCCCATACACAACTAATCGTTTTTAAAAAGCTGCTTTACTTCTCGAACGGTATGGCGACTGAAAACGTGTTTGTCATTAAATTCTATTCACAAATAAAACATTGTGCAATTGGTCCTCGACGTAAAAAAAAATCACCTCGCCTTTCATATGAACAACCGGAAATTTTCCCCATGGACAGTCAGTAACTGTCTTTAACTGTATAAATAATAGATTACAGTCCACTTACAAACACCTGTGTTATTTAATCAAGAATAATCAGGTGTGTTTAAAAACTCTCAATGATTTTGCATGTTGTGTTGCATTATTAAAACAAGGAAATGTATTAGTTCTCGGTATGCAGCGTTGAAGTTCTGTCGCCAAGTTCTACCAGCATGGTGTTTGTAGTGAACAGTGTGGAATATTCCCCTAAAGATTTTCACGAACAGTTTTCCAATTACTTGCCGAGGCTTATACAGGTTACAAAAGGTTACTATGGCGAGGACCAGATCAAGACGTACGAAAGGGGACAGGTTAGTTCAAAAAGCAATCTTATTTGCTCTCTCTCTCTCTCTCTCTCTCTCTCTCTCTCTCTCTCTCTCTCTCTCTCTCTCTCTCTCATTGGTATAAATTGGACTCTTGAGACAAGAACTCTTCATAAAAAAATCGCCGGCATTTTTGGGAGTTGATTTTAATCAACTCTCCTATGCAGTTACTCTGGCAAACCGAAAGTGAAACAGTGTTTGGACCTAAGCACAAATCATCACCGCTGACAAGACTTAGTTCTCGAAAATAATCGAAAAATTCGCTGTAATGAATTCTAAAGCACTGTTTTTCAAGGAAACTTATTTATAAATACCATGAAAATAGTCAGATTTTAAATGGTATTAACAATTTATATATTTTTGTAGTGGTATGTATTTTACGCTAGAGATTACTATAGTCTCGTTCAACCAGACGATCGGTGGTTTCCGTAAATTTTCGACAAGCAGAGAATCTCTCTTGCTTGTCGGAGATTAACGGAGACAGCCGAGCGTCTGGTTGAACGAAACTAGAGTCCAATATTGCTTGGATCCATACAATTTTTCAGAAGTATTTCGATTACTGATACGTACCTTGATGGATATAATAGTATCTTTAAATATAACATTCAGTCCTGTTTTGGTATAAAAAAAAAAAAGGATATTGGCGTATAAGGCGTTAGATATCCCATACTGGCACCAATAAAGACGAGAGAATTTTAAATGTTGTAAAAATATCCTTTTTGGATTCGTATACATTGTTTATACAAATTTCATGATGTAAGTCAGTGAATTATGTACATACGTTTTGTAAACATAACATATCTCTGATTCAAAATTATGCAACACAAATTGTTATTCTTTTCAGTGCTCAATTGCAAAGTTAAGTGAACGGGTCTAGGCTACATCCTAATATTACTTTTTATTTAAAGAAAAGTTTTAAAAAATACTCTACAATTGATTAACATAAATAGAGTCTCGACTAATAATGAATCACAAGATATGTTTTTTTTTAGGTCACTTGAGTAAACTCAGATGACCTATTGCTATCCGTTTTCGTCCGTCGTCGTGCGTCGTGCGTGAACAATTTTACATTTTTAACTTCCTCTTAAAACTAGTCCAATTGTTACCATTTTTTATGTGAGGTATCTCTATGGTGAAATCCATTGCTCTACCACCCCCGGGGCACCACAGGTGGGGACAAATATGCAAAAAAAAGCCAAATTTTCAAAAATCTTCTTCTCTACTCCCACACATGTGAGGAAAAAACTGGTTGCATGGTTATGATGTCCATGAAGCCCTCTACCAAAATGGTTAATTCCTTACCCCTGTGTCAGGGGTTCGGGCTCTAGGGTGGGGCCAATATGGCCTTATAGTTTGAACTTAATTTATATATAAACTTTTATAGTTCAGGAAATGATTTGTGCGCTATGATATGTAGGAACACACATCAGCCAATATCGAAAGTACATATTTTTGTAATTTGATAATATGCAAGCCAAGTGCTCTTTTGTTAAAATTTGCACGTTTATTGTTTGCCACCAGCTTGTAATAAAAGATTTTGACTTATGCAGATTATGTTGTGTACGTGCAGGTCCTTTTTTTACGACGAGCAGGATCTCAGGAGCGCGTAGTCGCCAGCGTACTGCATGGCCCCCTCTCTCTGACCCACAGACTCCTCAGTATACCATTGGACTACAATGCACAATTCTGCTTTGTGTCGGCTAAAAAAGGTAATTTTATCTTTGTAAGTTTACTTCCTTCTCTGTCGTGTAAGTTTACTTCCTTTTCTGTCGTGTAAGTTTACTTCCTTCTCTGTCGTAATTCACTTAAATTTGAATCGCAAATTGGGTCTGATTTATAATGGTTATATAATGGTTACATGTTGTTTTACTTGATCCCAACTCCCAAAGATAAAATCGGAGATAAATTAATTTTGGATTTGCTTTCTGTTTTCATGCCAATTATATGAATACTTTCTACGTTAACTTATTTTTGATCTGAACACAACAATATATATTTACATTTTCCAGTGTCTTTGCCTGTGATAACACTACGTATCGCTTTTGTACTATATAACCCATAATACAAATGACGCCAAAATGAGGCGCCAGCGGGGTTTGCTTATTTTCATTTAAGTATTTAATCGTACATTGGCTGAAAATTATATAAATATAAGTAATAAGGAATCATTCTTTGAATATTATGAGGTGATAATTTCGGTCGGGGCGTGATCAAATCTATCATAAAGCCCTTCGGGCTTTATTAGATTTGATCACGCCCCGACCAAAATTATCACCTCATAATACTGAAAGAATGATTCCTTATTCCTTATATAATATTGTACTGCTAGTTTTGATCATTTATAGAATTTGCAGCTAGTGTGCATACGTTTAGAAATTCACCTAATTCACTGTATGGCACATTAAATACGCATCCTCTTACAAAAAACAAGAAAGTCTTCATTCAAACATCATGTATTCTTGTACATGTACAATGTACACAAGGCGTGTAATGAAAGGGAAAGGTCGCCGAAAGCATTATGCATACTATGGTAATAAAGATATTGTAGAAATAAAGCGTCGTACACCATACGAAGGATTCTTAGTGCTTTCAAGATGAAATGTCCGAAGTAAATAACTTGTGTAGTTCAATATTTTGCATTGAAACCCTTCTGTCGTACATTTTAAAGGTTTCTTTATTCAGTACACCAGAAATAATACATGTATTAAATATGAAATACAACTGCAAATTGTTCGCTGGTACAAAAAATACAATCTTCTTAATCCATTTTTGCCTTCACTTGTAGAGTTCTCCGAAAGGTTCCTTGAAAAACTTACAGTTGTTGTATTACTACGTATTGAATTGATATGATTGAGATATATTTTGTTTATAATATATTCCAGGAAACCAAAAATACAGTTTGCGTCGAGTACTATCTAAACGAAGGCTTCCAATTGACGTTATTTTCATTCCGGAAATGACGTCAAATGACTCGGAATCGTTTACACCAATGAGACTGATAAACAGTGATGACAAGCTGGTGCTGAGACTGACACACATGTACCAGGATACCTTTCTTCTAGGTCACAACTTGTCAGAAGGTGTGATTACTAGTACATATGTTTTACAATTCTCATTGTAAAACATTCTCACTTCTTCAAGTTTTATTGTGCTACAACTGAGCTTATCTTAAGCATATTCATAAGATCACGTCTGGACGCTTTCAAAAGCAAACAAAAGAACCAATGAATTCATGCGTTTGATGATGTTTTAAAATTTATTTGTCTACGATGTGTAGAGGACACATAAATCACAAGAATGTGTACTTTCTTTTATTTATTTACTTTAACATAGCTACATGTAGCTACCAATCTAATTCAAAAATTATTTCTAGTTTCACGGTGCTCAGTACCCACCACTTTATGCGCCCATATTTGGATAGACGGAAGTAAAGTATGGCACTACGTACTTTTGTTTATCAATCTGACTTGCAAGCGAGTTATCTTAAATTCAGGGGTTTTTTCGCGTGTTTCAAATTTGCGAAAGTAAGCCTTTTAGCTCATCTGAGACGAAGGCTCAATTGAGCTTTTCTTGTTGTCTGTCTTCGTCATTGTTGTCGTTGTCATGTTGTAAATTTTGAATTTTCCGGGTGGCAGTAAATACAAAATTTACATAATGTTGTCATGTTGTAAATTTTGTATTTACTGCCACCCGGTGAATTCAAAATTTACAACATATAAACATATATAAACTCGCGAAATTTGAAACTAAAAAACGACGTAAAAAGACAGAAAAACCCTTAGCGATTTTAAAGACGACGACTGCCTCATTTCAATATATCGACTTAATGAAGGAATTATACCCATATTATGTGAATTGCTTTATTGGAGAGGAAAGAGGTAGAGCAAAAGATAAAAAGAAATCCACTTAGATATAATTATATCAAGTTCTACGGCATCGCAATATTACGCCACAGGCAGTCTTCCAGAACGACTAAAATAGTGAATATTCGTCAAAACAAACAAGCAACAACAATAGACTGAATATATTGTCCGAGATCCATCGCTTTGAGCTTTTTACAAATTTTAGGCACATATGTACATATACTCATGCCATCTTGAATGTTGTGTCTGTACATTTACATCTTCCCCATCTAGTATCAAAGATGTCATGCACGTGTATCTATAAAACCAATACATTCAAATTCGACAAAAGAAATGAAAAATACGTTTTTACTTTATAACATAAACATGACTTAGGTAAGGCATTGCTAAGTTTGCTTTATGTTACGGTATAAGACATACTTAAGTAGGACTTATGTAGGTCCTACGATTCCGCCTAAGTCCTACTTATGACCCTACTTAAGTCAAAATCTTAGCATGCCTTATGTTACGAGCCCCTGGACACGATTTCAAATGAAAATTTTATTTTTGCTTTCTATGTACGAAATAGTGTACTTTTGTATTTTGAATGATTCACCAACATTTGAATGTTAGAAGTTATGATACAAGCGAGATATAGAGGAAAGAAGTTGTTGTTATGTAAACAAAGCTCGAGTCTTATAAGTTTGTTTACAAATACTGTAAAGTAAGAAATTACCATTTCTCTATCAATATAATTTGTGGAAACAAGATAGACTGATTCAGTGGGTTCATAAATAATTTCATTACAACAAACAGCAACATCAGATTGGTCTTATTGTACCAATATAACAAATATGTCAACATTAACGGGACTCGAGTTTTGTTTACAAAACAAAGAATTCTACCCTCTGTAACTCACTTGTAACTCGATACTTGACTTTTAAATTTTGTCGAAGCATTGAAAACATCTATATTAACAATTCTAGACATAAAAATTGAAACAATAAATTTTGAAAATTTTGGGCTCAAATCGTGTTCAAGTCCCTTTAACATTTTCATCTTCTTCTCTTGAAAACCAATTAAACTTGGTATAAAGCACCCTTGTAAGTTAAGGGCTATCAAGCTTGTTCAATTACATTGCCAGTCCATCTTTAAAGGGAAGATACATGTAATTGAACATTATTGAAATTTGTTGGTATTTTCAAAAAAAACTTTCAAAATCTAGTTAGCCAGACAATCTGTAATGATCATCACCCCCAGATAGTGTAGATTCAGGTTTTGTTCAAATCCTGATCCCCGGAAGTAGAGTTGGGTGGGGGGGGGGGGGGTCATTATACATAAAGAAGAGTATATAGCTTCCTCTCAAAAAAACATTTGGCTTAAAAATCTGTAAGTTGTGTAGATGCATCTTCAAGTTTCTTTAAATCATTATATCTATGGGTAGGGGGTAATTTTACCTTCGAACAAATAGAGAAAATATTTTTAAACATCATCAAACGGAGCTCAGTGTCTAACTTTATAATGGAAGATAAATTTAAAAATCTTTATAAACAAGATATACTAGTACTCTACTAAGTTTTCTTGATAATTGTATTTGATACTAATACTCTAAAGACGGTCTAGGGCTATTATTGCTCATATTAGCGATGTCGCTTATGGGCCTCTTGCTATTTTTTGCGAGCTGTTTTTGCATTAATTTAAGAATATCCTAGCGATATATACACATAGCTTGCAATACGTTTGCATATTGAATTTATACGATGTTAAAATGATCGTAAAAGATAGCGAAAATAGATCATTGCCAAATAAAATCCGGATACATATGGATCATACTGTTTTAAATATGATGGTCATACATGTACTTTGTATGCATACGTATAGCAAGAGATTTTTTTTAATATATTCAAATCTGAGATAAAATTTACTTTCAGGACTTCAGGTCTTCTTTAAATGACTTAAATATTCACCGATAAAATACATAAAGTTTACATTGCCGTTGAGTTTGTTGCACAACTACATTGCAAGGTTTCGTCTGTTTAGTTTGACATGGCATTCAAATTGTATATACCCTGATTCCAGTAGACAAGAGATAAACACGCCAACCTATAGAACTTTTCCATTTATATTGAATCTTGTCTATCCCCATCATCGATAAAGCATGGCGGCCCTTAATTTTATGATAATAACACAGAAATTAATTTTAAACTTTTTAGATATGCACTTCTCTTCATTAAAATCGTTTTTAGAACATTTGAAAGATTTTTAAAATCTTGCACATACCACTTTCAAACACAACTGGTAGGAATCGAAGTACTGAAAGTACTGGAAAGGGCTTGCAAGCTTGTTGTAAATATTGGCATTGATACTGCTAAATGGGATACGTAGAATGCATGTATAAGTTCAGAAAAAAAACTAGAACATAGAATGTTACCAAAATTACTTGCAATATCTTTACGTTAGGAGCTCTCGAGGTAGTAACGCTATGAATGGGCGATAAAGTTTGACCTAATTAATTGTTATATTTAAACTGCAAGCGTATGAGTTGATGTATAAAATATAAGGATAGGATTACCAATGAAAAACGAACTAAAATTTCAAGGACATTTGAGCGAATTTTACCATGTTAGACGCTGTATAACCGCAGTGGTATTTTCTGCAGGTGCTAAACCTACTTAAACTTATCTTTGCGCTTAGTTTAAAATAAAATTTGTATTTTAGCAGATACAGAAAATAAAAACAAAAATAATGTCCCATGGACTTATTTCTTTTTTTGATGTGAACGGAAGGGTAACAGAT
Source organism: Magallana hongkongensis (assembly GCA_015776775.1). Lineage (NCBI taxonomy): Eukaryota > Metazoa > Mollusca > Bivalvia > Ostreida > Ostreidae > Magallana > Magallana hongkongensis. Next base: position 39,199,844 of record CM027471.1, read on the forward strand.
AAAATCTTTTATAGGAAGATGGTATTTTCGTACAATTTTCAAAAACCACAAGAGCCAGATTAAACTAGAGGATAGCTCACAAATGATACCCCCTCGCCCTCTAAGAAAAAAATCATAACTCCAATATTTTTTTATAATAGAAAATGATGGATGCTATCTATTTAACTGTCCATGTCCTATCGATAAAAACTGCTTTATATTTTTTGTTAATGCTAATATGAGTACACAAATCAATTTCTGTTCATTAAATTCCATTTAATTTCAACTTACTGTTAATGCATATGAAAACATTTGATTCTTATGATAACAAACATGACTGGAAACAAACGATAATCCATATGTCAAGCAGCCATAATATGTTTTGAATTTTTGGTATTCCGTGTCCAATTTTTTATCGAAAATCTTTTTCTACACAATTAAAAAAAAATCTAATAATTAATTTTATGTGACCTGATGCGAGCAAGCTTTGTGTCAAATTTTACCTTCTAATCATGTTCATACAAGACATGACACAGACAGGAATTAAGCATTTTTATAAACAATGACCTTGACCCAGCCCAAAAGACCTTGGGTCAAGGTCATTACACATCTTCTGGTCATAGGCAATCTTTGTGTGAAGTCACAACTTCCAATTTATCCATTAAAACAAGAGATGTTTGTGAAACATTTATGCCCCACTCCCTTGGAAACATCAACAAAGAAAATGAACGTAAACTGCAATTTTTTGAATTTCTCTACGTCCAAGGGGCATAACCCTGTCGAAAATTGCTCTCTCATACCAAAAATCAAACTTGACCTAGATATTATTCAGATAAACCTGTGTACCAAATTTCAAATGAATATGTGCACCCTCTGCGAAGAAAATAAGCGGAAACTGCAAATAACTGGAATTTTTCTACGTCCAAGGGCCATAACTGTGTCGAACATTGCTCAATTGTGCCCAATATCAGACCTTGACTTAGATATTATCATGATAAATCTGCTATACTAAATTTCATTTCAATATGTTCATCCTCTGCGAAGAAAATGAACGTAAACTACAAATTTTTCGAATTTTTCTACGTCCAAGGGGCATAACCCTGTCGGAAATTGCTCTCTCATACCCAAAATCGAACTTGTACCTAGATATTATTTAGATTAACCAGTATACTAAATCTCACATGAATATGTGCACCCTCTGCGAAGAAAATTAGTGGAAACTGCAAATAAATGAAATTTTTCTAAGTCCAAGGGCCATAACTCTGTCGAAAATTGCTCGATTGTGCCCAGTATCGAACTTGACCTAGATATTATCATAATAAACCTGTATACTAAATTTCATTTCAATAAGTTCATCCTCTGCGAAGAATATGAGCGGAAACTGCAAATAACTAGAATTTTTCTACGTCCAAGGGCCATAACTCTGTCGAAAATTGCTCGATTGTATCCCAATATCGAACTTGATCTAGATATTATCATGATTAATCTGTATACCAAATTTCATTTCACTATGTTCATCGTCTGCAAAGAAAATGAACGGAAACTGCTGGTGGACCGACCGACCGACCGACAGACTGACAGACAGCAGCAAAGCAATATGCCCTCCCTTCTTTGAAGGGGGGCATAAATATATGGACCAGGACACGAATTTTTTACTTTTCCTGCAAGTGACCTTGACATTGCCCAAATGACACACCCTTAGGTCATAAGCAATCAATTGTGTGACGTAAGAACATCCAATGTTTATCCCTTAAAACGATATGGACCGGACACAAATGTTGCACTTTTTCTGCCAGTGACATTAACCTTGCCCGAATGTGCTTGGGTCAAGGTCATGACACACATCCTCTGGTCATAAGCAATCTTTGTGTGTAGTAAGAACTTTTAATGCTTACCCATTAAAAGGATATGGACCAGACACGAATTTTGCACAGACAGACGGACATATATACCCCCACCAAAACTTCGTCTACAGGGGTATTACTATTTGTGGGTACAGCATTACAGTTCTGAATGAAAGGTAAAGCATACACCAGATAATACCAACACATACCAACCACAAAATAAGTAGGGGGACATATCTTGCATTTTCTGTTTATGAAAAATCGCATAGAAATTATGCATTTTCTTCAGACAATAATTACTTTGTAATTCAAAAATATCTTTTTTACTGTTTATCAGGGAGAATATGATGTGTATATTTCGGTTGCAGCAACTCCCTAACGGCTATAATTTTAACACCTCTTTGCAGATAAAGTAACCTCCGCCATTAAACTGATTCATTGTTCCTGACAGACCTTCGCATGTCTCTGATTGTTGGTAGAGAGGGTTATGAACAAACGGAATGGAGCAATTACATCCACTCCTTAAACGAAATTTGCAACAACCAGATACACTGTGATAATTACTTTGGCAATCCAGGTAAAATAGACAGTAATCCTTTCTTATCAGAATCTAATTTTATCAATACATTTAAAAAAGGTAAAATCAGTGTTAATTTTTCAGTTTTTTCTGCAGATATAGCCCTCTACACTAAAGAGGATGGAGGTTTTGATGCCACAGTTCAAGTACCTCAAGTTTATTGCACGTTACATGATTGTCTCAATGAAACAAATGTGTACCAAACGCTTACTGGGTCAAAATTAGAAAAACGTCGCCCAGATGAGAACTCTGACACGTATGAAGTGATATCTTCATGTACTAGAGAACAGGGTGCCATCTTGTTCTGAGGATACAAAACCAAAAATCCCACCTAAGCCTCTGCACAAGTCTAAATCTATGCATCGGTCAAGATCTGCTGATGATTCAGCTAAAAGTGGAGGCGCCGTTCCCGACATCCCCCCAAGAAGAGGAACTTGCGTCACTCGAACAAATAAGGTCAAAGGTCAAACATCCTTATTGGGACTTTTTAAGAAACACAATGACACTGGTAAAACATCTTCAGAGTTGAAAGACGTATATGAAGACATTAGTGAAACTTCGAGAGATAACATGTCCTCTCCGAGTAGACTGTTTAGCCAATCTTCGTTTTCTGCCAAAACTGACCCTGAGGACGTAAACGCCCCCGTGCTACCCGCGAGGAATATTAACCCTAGAGGTAAAAACATACCACATAAACCAGCAATCCTCGATGTGAAGAAAGACTTGCAAAAAATGAATGTTGCGGATATAGGTGCTCTGTTGAAGAAACTGAGACTTGAAAAATACGCTTCTGTTTTTGAAAAAAAGTGGATCGACGGTGCTATTTTGAGCAAACTGACTGCCGACATTCTTCACACGGATTGTAAAATGACAAAATTGGAGGCTGTGAGATTAATGACCTACGTGGAGAAAGGTCATATACCTGGTTAGAATACCTGTTCTATGACGTAAAATAACAGGTTTACAGTTCCAGAAGAATTTCTTCATCGTGGATTGCATTTTAAATTTTCTTTAAAACTACACCGTGATAAAACACATGCGCTCATTACATAATCTTGAGGTGAGGTAATCAAGATGGGAACTAAAGATATTCAATAGTCCATGGCAATTCTTTGTCCTCTGGAGAATAAAATTATTCTTCTTACTCGTCTTCGTTAACAAGAATAAAACATTTAGTCACGTAAAAAATTATCCAACAAATCAAGGAATAAAAGAACTTGAGAAAAATATATGACATACATGTTTAAAGTGTCTTATAAAGATTAAATAAAGAACTTTATATACCGATCCACTGATTGTACCCCCCATAAACATGAATATACTACATGCACAGTGTAGGAATGGAAGTGTACAGTTTTAAGTAGCGCTGTTTGTCGAAGCGAATTAATAAATAGAGGAGGTACATTTGATAAATGGATGTAAAAAAGAAAAAAGGAAAAACTTCTTTAACAATTCAGTACGCTATGGTAATAAACTGACACAAGTATACAAAGTTGTATTCCTTTGCCAACATCATTTTCAATGAACTTTTTGACAATTAATATCCAATTTCACATACGAAAATAGAAATGATTAGAACCATTTTAACAAGAGCTTGGACTTTGGTTATTTGAGTCAAACGGTAATGTGACGTAGTCCTATCTATTTCATTGTAGGCCTCTCAGCCATGACTCTTTGAAATCAACTGGATTTGTCTGGCTTTTGAGCGAAGACTAAGCAACCGGTGTAAATTTCGCTTGAAACCGCGTCATTTTAACTTGTTTTGACGCAAGAAATAGATTGTTACCTCCTTCTGAAAGTCCAAGGTCTTGTTAAAATGGTTGTATTATGTACGAAATATAATTATTACGACTGAGAAGGGGACATGTAGAAGTAAATATGTTACTCAAGAGAGTAATCTGACCTGGAGTTTGATATCATTGCAAATTCCTCAGAATATCATGAGTTGTCATTATTTCTCTGATTAAGCATAGGTTTTGAATGGTATGTTAACTCAATAGAATGACCATTGTATGAATGCACTCATTCAAAAAAATTTCAATGGAGGAATATAAAAATTTTTGCTGCGATTATTTTTGTAATTAGTAGTTTTTAATCGATCTTGCACATCCTTTTACATAGCTGTCGTACGCACATGAGTGCTTAAATGAAAACAACTGTATTGGTTTTGGATGAATGAGATTTAAAAGCGGACTACTAGTACAAGTATTTGGATACAAGTATTTATATCGACACGTGGACTAGAAACTTTATATACGAGGGCTGTCCAAAAAGTTCGTGGACAATCGCGTTTTTGTCATTTTAAACGGGTTTATATATGCATATTGTATACCAAAATATTTGTCATAAAATTCCAAATCAGATTAAAGTGGTTTTGAATGTTTTCATTAAAATAAAACTTAAATTTTACTGTATTAAAGTGTCGCGAAAAGCACGAACGGCCCATTGTCAAAATTGTCCAAACTTCGAGATTCAGTTTTAAGATATGAATATTAACAGTATTTTTAATACAGGTAAAAACGTTAAAATATTCAAGTGTGACGTAGTCAGAATTGTGAACGTCATTTTCATACGTCATTTAAAGCCGTTTGTAGTTGAGCAGAGGATATTTCAAGGAGTTTACGGCAAGAACATGTCTTTGAAAACGCCAGAAAAACCGACGTTGGCGGATCGCATGGAACAGCGCGCCATCATTAAATTCTGCGTAGACTCGGGGAAAACACCTATCGAAACGAAACAAATAATAGAGAACACAAAAAGGCATCGACACATATCAAGATCACTAGTCTACAAGTGGCACAAACGATTTTCGGATGGAGTTTGCGATTTAAAAGACGCTGAAAGAAGTGGAAGGCCTTTGCTTTGTGACGATATAACGAAATCCCGCATTCATGACATTGTCATGAAGGACAGACGTCTGACGTTAAGAGAAGTCGCCTCAATAAGTGATGTTAGCAAATCTTCGGTTTTTAATATCCTCACTGAAGACTTCTGTATGAGTCGTGTTTGCGCAAGATGGGTGCCCAGACTTTTATCCGATGAGCACAAAAAAAGACGAATGCAGACAAGTAAGGCTTTCATACAGAAATTCAAAAGAGGAGGAGAGAAGTGGCTTGACAGAATCATTACTACGGACGAGACTTGGCTGCATCATTTTGATCCAGAAACAAAAACAGAATCCAGCATTTGGAAACACCGGGGTTCACCAGCACCGAAAAAGGCAAAGGTTGCGAAATCCGTGGGTAAACAAATGTACATATTCTTTGCTGATCGGCACGGAATGATTTTGGTCCACGCTGTACCCTCCGGTCAGACGGTGAATGCTGCATACTACTCCAAGGTAGAGAACTACCCATTTCATCACATTTAAATTGTAATTACAGATTTAAAAACGTCTATTTCGCTACATTTAGCATATCGTAATTCATAAATTTAATACCCGGACATTCTAATCTTAATTTTGATTTATTTAATTACTATACATATGAATAAATTCACATATTCCAAAGCCACATACAGTGTACCAAACGAAACATTGGTTTTATTTATTACAGATGTTACGCCGCGACTTAGTTAAGGCAATTAAGGAAAAACGCCCTGCCATGGCTGTGGACCTTGGAAATATCATCCTACACCAAGATAATGCACCTGCACATACGGCAGCTTCCACGTGTCTGGAAATCGAACTCCTAGGATTCGATCTTCTTGAACACCCGCCATACAGTCCGGATCTTGCTCCGATGGATTTTGCAATTTTTCCTTTCATCAAATCACAGCTAAGAGGAGTAAGATTTGAGGATTCTGATGAACTTAAATATGCTACTCGAACCATTGTATCTAAAATCGACAGTAAATGGTATTCGGATGTGTTCGATTCATGGCTAAGAAGGTGTGAGAAGTTTTTGCAGTGCAAAGGTGACTACGTTGAAAAGTAACAGAAACCAACGCGCTACGTGCGACGTTATAAAAACGTCGTGTAACCGTCAGACTGGGCCGTGCGGCCTGTACAGGCAATGTTTTTGTAGTGATAACTACATTATGAAAATGAACATTGTTCTGATTTTTATACACATGCATTATTATAGTCTATATTAAAATATTTTAATACTTTTCGAAATATAGCGTTAGTTAGAATGAAATTACATGTGTAATAACAGTCCATTTTAAACGTTGTTTAATTTCAGGTAAGATATGAAATAATGAGTAGGTTGTACTCCATGAACATCATACCCACCGACTTCAGACCAATACTGTACCGGGGACGGGTTGCTGCAGGGAGTGGCTACTTAGTCAAGGTACGTGTAATAAATTCTATCTGACGAGGCACTTTAGGGTTTGTGTCCTTTTGACATTTTTGTAATGTTGGCAATAAAATATACATTTTGACTACTTTAAGCAGTCATAATGCATATGTTTATTGACAATGATCAATTTTAGCAAGAAAAATAATCTTAATGGCCATTGGGTACTTAGAACCATTTTAACAAGAGCTTGGACTTTGTGTAGTTGTATCAAACAGCAATGTGACATATGCCTGTCTATTTCATTGGCAGCCACTCAGTCATGGCTCTCTGAAATCAACAAGATTTGTCTGGCTTTTGAGCTAAGACTACGCAATCGGTGCATATTTCGCTTGAGACCGCGTCATTATTAGCTTGTTTTGACGTCCTACTGAAAGTCCAAGGTCTTGTTAAAATGGTTCTATAATATTAGCATCAGAATATGCATTATGACTACTTTCAGTAGTCATTATTATGGTGGCATATTTTTGCCCCCTACATGCAAGATAAATTATGTCAACATGCAAGAAAATTATCTCAACATGCAAGATAATTATGTCTACATGACATATTTTGTCTTGCATGTAGGGGACAGAAGTATGCCACCATACATATGCATATTTTCATTGATAAATTAAAATACATGTATGTCAAAAGGACACTCAAGTGTCCAAAACTAAGATCATTTACTATGGAAATTAAATTAAATATGAAATAACGAAAAAATATCCGCACCAGATTTACAAATTTTAATTGAAAAGCAATCATACATTTTCTCAAAATAATTAACAAACTGTTGCTATTTTTGTCACTAGATACACATTGGCTTTGGACGATTTATTCACGCCAATCTTTTCGACCCTTAAAACGGACCGGTCGAGATTTTGGACATCGAGGTCGGCAAAACATATAATGATCCCCTTGAGTGAACCAATGTACATATAAGGAGGACCAGTCTATCATTTCTGTATCACAACCTTTGTTGCTGACCATTGTCAATAAAAATAGAAAAAAGTCATTTGTGTATGATTTCTATGAACACTTTATTATTCTATGAAGCGAATTAATGATGGAATGATAAATTTAAATCGCAGGCATTCAAATACTAAATCTACAATATTTTTTTTTTAATTCTATATACTTGAACTTTATAAAAAAAAGTACTTCGACGGCAATAATGAGCGCTTCTTAAATATGCATGTTATAGTATATAAGTTTTTGTTTTGATCATCAAATATATATATATATATCAATTTAATGCGAAAAAATGATTGGTTGAAAAAACGGTACGGTATATGGTAAAGATTATGTTTAACAGTATTTAAGATGGCTCCTTCCCATCCTATATATTCCCCGAGTATACTTAAACACCAATTTCGGCCCAATTGAGATTTGCCCTAAAACATATGTGGTTTCAATGATAAATGTATTGGGTTATTTGGAGGGGGTGCAAATTTACTAGTAGAAGGATTACATGATTAACTTTTATAAGGATTGATGGATTTACAAGTATGAACCACATATGTAGTTATGTAAATGTATGGTAAAAATCTATGGACAATACTGTTGGGCTGTGTACTTGTAGTGGCGAATTTTCGAAAAACCATGTTTTTCACTTCAAGACTATATGCACCAAAGTATTTTTTAAAGATAAATTGCTAATTAAAAAAACATGCAAACGTGACTGCATGACGGCCGTGCGGTTTTGGGTTGTTTTGTTTTTTAAATAAAACAATTAACATTTTGCAAATTAAGCGTAATGAGACGTTTTTCTTTTTGCGCAATTTTGTATAAAAGAAGGAAACATTTAAAAGAACATTGCATACATCGCTGCTGCCTACATTATGTCTTTGGTTACGTTCGTGTGCTGTGTAATAGCCCTGTCGGGGGCATTCGCTCAGCTGATTCCCGGCGGATGGACCGAAACCAGACCTATTGACCCTTACCCCAAGCAAGTCGTATTATCTGTATGTTAACATTTTTAATTTCTAATCAATTTAACCACAGAAGAGACATTTTTATGTTAAAATTGTTTAGAATATGTTTTCAATGTGATTCATATAAGTATTGAATTTTATTGATGTACATACATGTATACTAAAACATCATTTTTTAACTAAAAGCGTCAATGGAATTTATTAAAAAACGTAGCAAGAGGAAAAAATCAGTATATAGTAATTAAACGAACAATATTGGCCTGTATTGCATCCAAGTATTTCCTGTGAGCATTCGACTTAAATGTACTATATAGTACATTATATTTTGAGTCCTTTATTGGTTTTTTCAACATGTGTACAATACATGTACATACATGTGTATATATCCATACTTCAGTTGAAGAGTGACATTGTGAGTAGACTGAACTCCATGTATATCACTGTAAACGAATTCCAACCATTGCTGTACCGGTCAAGAGCGGCTGTGGGGACTTTCTACCGGGTCAAGGTATGTATACAGTGAGTCTCATATACTATATAAATGTTACATTAAAGTTTTAAAATTCAGAGAATTTAAAACTATCTATAACAATTTTTGTTATAGATAGTTTTAAATTCTCTGAATTTTAAAACTTTAATGTAACATAAACACTGTTCATAAAGTTAAAATATGCTTTTATAAAATTCGTGCCTGTTTCATAAGTATATATATGTAGAAGTTCTGAATGTAACGGCATGAAACTTTTTTTATTAATCATTTATGAAGCATAAGACACAATAAAAAATGTATATGGTAATACATCTTTACAAAAAAGCAAAGATAAAAAAGCACACCAAAGACAAGCAAAAACAAATTGAAAGCTCATTAGCATTTTATAATGTTTTAACTAGATATATGTTAATTGCAATCCAAAATTCTTTTGTTTAAATTACATACATTAAATTTCATTTTAACCATTTTGTCCCGATATTATTTGCAGATACGTATTGGCTATGGACGCTATATTCACGTCACAATTTACCGACATTTCTCCGGAACTCCGACCGAGGTACAGGACATACAGACCGGGAAAACTCTGGCGGACCCCCTGACATAGACAGGGGACGGCGACTCTGAAACTATTACAGCTTATAAGAATTGTTTTATTATTGTTTTGTAATAAAATTATGATTATCATACAGAATTTGTTTTTGGTAATGTGTTTCTTACATCCAGTATAAATTCAATATGTAATGCGTTTTAACGAACTCTTTGTTTGCATTCAATGTAAAAATGTTCAAATCGAATTTTTTAATGCAATAAAATTTATCATAAGTTAGTATCTGTATAATTTTTTAATCATGAAATTTATAAATGTCGTACATGATTTAAATAATTCATGTTCTCAAGTAAGTTCGACTTGTGACCTACAATGGGCAACATCTTGGTTTCCGGGTCATCGCTCAAAAATTTCAAGATACCATTCAGAATATTAAGAGGCGCTGAGTAACATTTTTAAAGTGACAAGATGACTCAAAAAGATAGTTTACCTTTTAATTATGACAAGTTAAATGCAAATAATAAGAAATATACAAAAGTTGATCATACTGGAAGTTCCACGCATTTTAAGTCATTACATGTCTGTTTACAAGCCATCCGTAATTCCACATGTATCATATACGAGTTGTTTTGGACATAAATTCGAGTGTCACGTGATTGTGATTTCTGTCTATTGTTATATTATTTTCGGTATAAGTGAATTTGAAATTGAATGTAAAAATTTCATTAAGTTTTCATTATAGCTGTAACTAATTTTCAATTTTTATTCTCAAGGGCGCACGAATACATGCCGTCATTGTCACACTCTTACAATAAGACGTTAGTCACGGAATTCTCAAATGTCAATGTGTAATCTGCATTACATAAAAAGTATACGCTTCATGTTATTTTTTTTTATTTTTTTTTTTAGGTTTTAACTAAAATTTGCTTACAATGAATTAGTAAAATTAATATTAATTATATGCAAATCTGATTTTTTTTTCACGTTCGCATCATTTTAACAAATGACTTGCAAATAAAGAACGGCTTTTAAGGTGAAAAATTGTTCAAGGCAGTCACTGCGAGTGTTACGGGCGTATTTCAAACAATGACACGGATAGCCTTGTTTCTGTGTATAGTAGCGGTGACGGGAGGGTTGGCGCAGTTGATTCCGGGAGGATATACGGAGACCAGGAAAGTCGACCGCCAAACAAGGAAAATTGTACTTTCTGTAAGTTAATTATCTTAACATTCTCTGGAAATTTTTACCAGTCATTTTTAATTAAATACAGAATGATGCATTTCTAAGGAAAATATTGCAATTGTTCGCAATACTCAAAATTTAGACACATTTCATAAAATCAAATTGTATTCTATAAACATATTGTAGTAATCAATTCAATTTTTTTCTATTGAAATGTGTGATACTTAGTCGAGTCCAAACGTACTTTATGTTGCAACCAGTGCGGGCTTTATTTGTGTCTGTAGTTTTTTTTTGTTTTTGTTTTTTTTTTTTTTGTTTGTTTGTTTGTTTTGGTCAAGTACGTAGCATTTCTAGAGATACCCAACATAATACTCAATTTACGATTTACAATGTACATGCACATATATATCATCTATACTTATAAATTAAGACATTTTGCAAATAAACTACAAAATGCCTGCATCATAGTACTTGCTTACACCTTTGGTATTTCAACACATGTGTGATGATGTCCGTAAGGTATAATTGAATTTTAACTGATAATTAAGTTATTATTGTGAAATTAATCAAAAACCTACTTTCATTTTCGATAAACAAGCCCAAAATAGCAAAAATGAGAGTAAGGTGGTGGACACGCTTTGGCGGATCTAAGTCATGGATAGTCTCGATCAAAATATATACTTGCGATGAAATAATATTAAATGATTACGTAAAGAATGAATATATTTACTGTGAGCCTATTTAAAGAATTCATAGAAATTAAGATATGACAAATGTTGAATAAATAAAACGAGTCAATTCGTTTCTTTAGTTGGCGATTTTAGTTTTGATACTCATTCGCTTGCGAAGCAACACCTCTGGTGAGAGAATGGGATAGAGCTTTCCAGAACGGGGTAACAAAGAACGCGGATTGACTAATTAACGAAAAGTATAGGACGAGTTCATCATGCATCGCGGGCAGATATCTTGGATCGGAATTTGATTAATACAAAAAGTTAATAAATAATTTGAACAATTAATGCGATTTAAGTATTAATGGAAAAAACTTTCCAGAACGTGGTACCCAGAATCGGATTGACTATTTGACATCATGGCGGAAAGTGTAGGGCGAGTAAACCAAAGTAGAAACTTTGAATCTGAAAACTTTGGTTTAAAATATATGCATGCAAATGGCGGATAATAATGCATAACCTAGCGTGTTTTAATTTCATACTTTTTCATTCCAAGACAGCTGATTGGTTGTAAACCTTAGACATTAAGTAAACATTAATGATTAATGAACAGATTATTGTATTGTACGTCTATATGGATAAATGATGTATGTATAAAACGCAAAACGGGGAAGTTTAATTGGAATGCCCCCCCCCCCCCCCAGATTGTTTTCCAAAACAGTTTTCTTTTTATCTGAAAATCCTATTTTTAGAGAGTTTTAAAAATTATATTGAAAATTGACCTAAAGAACCAAATTTTAGAGAGAAAGATAGACACTAAATACCCATTTTCTGGTTGGAAATAAATACAATAAAAACAGGATTAAGGCCACGTACATGTATATATTATTCGTTTCAGTTTAGATTTTTCATCCCTACCCGCTCCTCTAAATATCCAGCAATGCAGGGTTTATTATTCAATTTTAAAGATTAAGATAAGGAAAAAATAGGACAAAGTATATACAAAACGAACAACAAAAAATATGGTTCAACATATTAAGCATTTATATATCAAAATAATGTGTAAAGTGTTAATTCTCGCGCTTGCGCGGGCTATCATCCAGTATATCATACATGTACATATCTACATCAGATATTTGACGCGTCTCCTACACTTTCTGAAGGTGAAGAGAGACATCGTGAGGTGGTTGGGGGATAGGTACATCCGGATCGGAGAGTTCAAGCCCCTCTTCTACCGGTCCCAGGTAGTGGCGGGAACCAACTATCTAGTCAAGGTGAGTACAACTTTCATATACTTTTAAAAAAGTCAAAAGTTCAACGAGGATTTATACAAGTCGAAATCAAGCGAATTAAAAATTCTTTACAGTCAAGCAAGTTTATACTGAAGATATTCTATTGATATGATATTATTTGTAACTGGGTTGAAAAAGAACCGTGGTAGAGTCGCGTATTTTTTTTAAAAATTGTTCTGCAATGCTGTAGACATTCTTAATTCTTTCTAATTTCCCCTCTACAGATAAGTATCGGCTATGGGCGTTTTATCCATGTCATCATTTATCGACATTTCTCCGGTAATCCTACCCAAGTAACGTGGATCCAGACAGGAAAAACTTTGACGGATCCACTAGAAACCTTCTAACTCAAAGGAATAACATTGGCGGATCCACTGAAAACCGTCTAACGCAACGGGAAAACATTGGCAGATCCACTAGAAACCTTCTCACTAATAGGGAAAAACTCGGCCGATCATTGGCGGATCCACTGCGATATATTCTTACTGACAGCTAAAAACTTTCAGAGAACCTCATGGGATTCACTTTTAACCATCTAGAGTATAATGAGAAATGTATTCGACCAAAAATCATTGAGTAATTAACATGAAAATACATATTACTGATTTTAAAAAAAATGTTCTCTTTTTCTTCGAATGTCCTTCATTATTTAATAAACGTAATTGGCAAAACATAAAATAAACAAAATATAAACGAAAAGGTTGCTTTCATTTGTGTATAATATTTTATTACAAAATCTGATTTCATTTTCAAACTAGACAAGGTTGCAACATATAAAATTGAAACCGCACACATCATAATATAAATCACAAAATTGTTTGCCTTTTTTATTTTCGTCAGAAAAAAATCCATGTTACAATGATGACTTCGCCATGTACAATGTAACGAATTTAGTCGATTACGCAATAAGCACTTATGAGGCCGTGTTATACCGATGTTTTACCGTAATAACACCTTGTTTCACACTGTCAGTAACGTGAGAGGGTGTTTCCCCAACAATAAAGACATAAAACGGCCATCATTGGGGATCGCGTCGTCCCGTGGAGCCATAATCGAGTGTGTAAATGCTTAGTTAGTGGAATGATCTCTGCTCGTTTTCATCTTCACAGAGAGTATAATGTCTGTGTCGTGGCCCCATGATTGTTTCGTTAATTACATGTCCCCTCTTCCGGGGCTCGTGCAGGTATTTTTCATTTACCTGTTCAATTCCGTATATTGCTGGCCACGGATGAAAAATGAGAAGAATTTTGCCCTTTCTTGGATATCTGTGTATATTTCTATATACAGCATGGGGTACGTTTTTGGATATATATACCAACTTTTTGTAAAGGAAATGTCATGCATTAAATTGCACACCTCAAAGTAATTAACCTTTCAATAAATAAAATTTATTTTTAAATGAGTCATCTTGAAACATTTCGAAAATTTAAGCATTCATTCTTTATAAGTTAATGTTTTGTTTCTTTTTCTTTAGCACAAAAATTATGCGGATCCAGCTTCATGAATAGTGAGTATGATTTTTTCTTTTGTGTGTGTTTTAACCTAGGGTCTAGCGATTTTAGATCCAGTATTGTTTGTTTTCGTTTTTTAATGATTCAAGTTACAAAAACTTCTGATATAAAATACTGTTGCATATCTTCGTATTTTTATTGGATATAAAATATAAACGCTTATGTACATGTTTCCCGTATTTGAATAACCGTTACATGTATATATATTATATTCTCTATACACTTTTTGACGATTCTTCTTCATGTATATATTTTGAAAATATGTGTACAGTGCAATACCACATACATGTACATGGTCATTATATTGGATCCGGATTTGATGAATCTTCCTTCCTGAATCAACTTTTTATTTTATACAAATTATTTGCAGTTCATCATAAGGATATTTTTTTTATCTTTTTCGGATTATTGTGAAATAAGAATATTAAACAAAAATATATTACATTAACAAGTTTCACAAGCAAAATCAGATTTGAATACAAAATTCAATCTAGGACCGAGCATTTTTCAATGAAAAAGGGTTATAGATATTGCAAATCTTTACAGCTATCGTACAATTACAATGTATGTGGTTAGTTGTGCTGAATGCTTCGTTAACTACAGATTAAATTTACATGCATCCATATCAATGTCTGTTGACTGAGTAAATAGAAAACAAGTTCTGATGCAATGCTTGAAATGTCTTCTTTTTTTTCTTCTAGCTTCACAGATGTGTGTTTCTGGACATATTTCCGGTGACAGTGTCATGTTTGATTTTGCTCCATTCGAATCCGCCGGGACGCCATCTTGTAGCTGCACTATTTACATCGTCGCCGGAAGTCGCTTGGAGTTTAATTACGTCTACTCTCCGGGATATTACGGATGTGGTTCCGCTATTACAATAAGTCACCAGACGACGTCCACCATCCGGTGTCTGCAGGGCGCAGAATCACTGTCCGTGACGCCTGGAGATTCCGTCACGGTTCAAATAACCCGGGAAAGGGATGCGTTTGATTCCAAATACTGCTATTTGCTGCGTGCTCGTAAGTTACATCGCTAATCTTAAAATTAGTGAAAATCAACTGATTGTTCCTATTTTTATTAATCAAAAAATATTTTTTGATATTTATAAATGATAAACATATTATTTGAATTGTTGTGATAGACACACAAATAAGGATAAAATAACAAATTGGGAATTACAGCCCCAAAAACATCTTTGTATTTAATTTAAAGAATTGTGTTCTGCTTTCAGATCAGATGAATGGTCTTGACAGAGTTCCTGGTTCCATGATAGTAGTGTGCAGCCAGCCACAGCAATCTTCTACCACATCTGTCACCACCAATATCACCACCATCACCACACCTAACAACCAACTAAGTACCACAAACGCTACCATTACCAGCACTAATGCTGTCAGTTCAACACAGGCGTACATTTCTACCACTGAATTGACGTCATTTTCTCAGACAAGTGTCAGTGAATTCACCAGCACAGAATTTATCACTGGGTCAGCGACGACGGTAAACAACGATACCGTGACGGTCAGACAGGAAACGGAACACTCGGAGAACCGTGGCCTCGCCCATTTTCCCTGTACGTGGGTTTCACATATCATTATAGTTTAATAATCATTAGATAAGGTAACAGTAAGAACTGATACTAATAGTTGCATTTAACTCAGGATATGCAAAAAATCATATACCGTAAATATTGTTTATATTTAAATGTCCAATATACTTTTTTCAGGGGAGATAATTACACCACTAAGTATCATTATCTTCATCCTTATTGTCGTCGCTATCATCATCTTCAAGGTCAGAAGAAGGTCAGTTTGATATACTGTATTTTAGGGTGAAAATATAATAAAGTATAAATATCAATAGGTAAATATTGCTTTTCATTCGTTGATATTTAAATTACAATGTTGAGTAAAAGTATCTGTCACCTTGCACGAATTCTTCCTAATAATTTAGACATCGTGATAACTATTATTTTTTACTGATCTGTGTTTTCAGGCGGTACCTTAAGTCCACGTACAAACCAGCAGAAACAAGGACCACAAGTTGGGCCTTCAACCAGCCCTCGCTGAGTGTAACCACCCCCAAGACACCCCAAAGCTTGAAGCCACGGATTGAGAAAACAGATAGTGGTGTGTATTCAACGTTAGGAGAAAACGACAAACGTTCCACGGAATCAGTTCACAAAGCGGTGGAGAAATACTACAAAGAAGTGAGTATAGACGAGGCCATTGTAAAATCCGAGGCCCGAAAACTACGACGACAAGAAGAGGCGAAGGAGGAGGAAGAGGAACAGGGCTTGGATAATGCGGGGTTTGTGGGAGATGAAACAATTCACGAGAATTCTTCGCAGAATATGTCGTCTGCTGGGTCCTCGCAGAGTGACATCACTACCTTTATCAGTAAAATCTGCGCGACGGATACAGAGAACCAGAACTTTTTCCTGGATTATAAGGACAGAGACGCGAGTAATGAGGATACATCTGTGAAAGTTGTGAATGAAGAGGTACTGTCCTCACCTTGTGTTGTGAACGAACAAACTTCATTTGTGTCAGAGAAACAAGAAACCCCGACGTCACTTCCTATAGACACGGGGTATGTCATCATTGACGTGTTAGCTGATATTTAGCTAAATAACGCTTTGTATGCTAATATTTAGCTATGATATCATATATACTCAAATATTCTTTGGAATTCTGACAAGTGTGAAAAAAAAATCCTCAATTTAACTACATAATTGCACTAGTAATCAACTTTGAAAGAAAAAGTTTGACATACATTATCAACGATGATCTTATGTGATTTAATATATATTGCATCGAAATCATATAAACTCTAAATGAAATAAATAAGAAAGATAACTGTTTCTTCATTTACTTTTGCGATATTTATTTATTTTTTGTTCTAAGTCTTCAAATGACACCAGTTTCCAGGAGTTGTTTTCTCTCAATTTATTTTTTCGTTTTGAAAAAAAGTCCACTGTGCATGATATAAAGATCAAAAGATATTTTTCAAACATGGAGAACAAGTGCCGTGGTTGAAAAAAAAACAAATTGTACAAATTCCAGAGTTTGTAAAGAACAATGTCAGCGGGGACAGGAAGAGGGATTGTTGCAATAACAAGGGATCGAAGATTTAAAATTGTTTGAAAAAGTGTCACGCCATATGGTTAAGTTAGGTTAGTCTTTCTCTGTTCAGAATAAAGATTTTAATCTTGATATTGCTAATAAAAGCAATGCTTATTTCCCCGGTCTTCATGTTGAACTGATCAGAGATGTTAAGACTGGGATCAATAACGATTTTAGATATCGATCTGTACCGAAACGAACGTTGTCAGTGGTTTAGACTATGTATGTAAGTGTTAATTGTGAAGTTAAAGGTTTGATCTGCAAATGATTTACTATTTTGATGTTTGTTTTGCAGTTGTTCAAATACATGTATATGTACCTAATCAACTTACAACAATAAGAGGTTGGGTTATCAAACCCTCTCGACAGAATACATGTATATTTTTTTTTCGATTCCTAGAGTAGATAATTACTTAAGACATATAGAACTTCATTGATTTGGGCGGGAATTATTTTGAAGCAACGGTGTGCATAGTTACCTAAACCCTACGATACCTGTTTAGATTAGTTTTCTATTAGATTCCTTACGGTATTTTTGAAATGGTTTTTTTTCTACTCTTGCACAAGGGAAATTTTAAATTTTTAAACGAAATATTACACACTGTTTTGTTGCTTAAAATTCGTATTTTAAGTCATTTGTCAAATCTGTGCAACGTTTCCATCACAAACCCGCGAAGAAAAAATTGCGGTTTAGCAATTCTATGATAAGTTTACCAAATTTTGAAAATTTCATTCAACCAAAAAGTATTGCCTTTCGTGTGATATTGAAATAACGATAGACTATGCAAGCAAATGTATAGAATATAAATATAATTACTTTGTGTTGCTACCAATCATCAACTTCCCACCCAAGGGATATCCGTTGGGGATCGAGGCACTTTTACCAAAGGCCAGAAATTGGTCTCTTGTGATACCTCGTCAATTCTATACAAGAAAGACTCCTATCTTCAATATTGCGTATCTATAATGTAAATAATCATGATCGGATATAATTATAGCCCTGAACAAGGCAATAAATCGGATTAAACAGCATGGTACGGGTTTACATGTAGATATCCTACCTGTCTCATTAGTACACCTGTATATTTAAAGATCAGGCAGTGTTCTTGTGCAACCCTCTATTCTGTTTTTAAATTTACAATAGGCGTTTAAAATCAATTTAGTATGAAGATATTCAAATTCACTGGGGCTGGACCAAGGCATTATTTCGTTACTTACATGACATAAAGGTATTTTACTTTCTCGTCTACTCGAGAGCTATTACAACAAAGGACGTATAACTGTGTACTCTGTAGATAAACATTTACCTGGCTGTATTAATGGTAGGTGTATATTTCACCTGTTGATCTTAGACAGAGAAAAGAGACAAGTGCTTGCTGGCGTTTTAAGATTTTCTGAAAGAAGATCACAGAACAAAATCAACATTATAAAGTATTGTGATCCTTTTATGTCCATGCCTTTGTACTTTATTTTCACGATTTTTAAGATTTTAAGATTCTTAATCAAATAGATTTCTGAATCAACATTTTGAGCTATCATGCAGGTTGACTGGGGGAGGGGGGTAAGAATTGGGTGCCCCACAAACCAAATTCTTACGAACATAATATAAATGTTTGTTTATTCTTGAAATAACACCTCGGACACAATAGAAAGACGCACACAAGCGCACACGTGTAGATAAAGTGGTTTAAATACCTGGTAAAGGTGTATTATCAGATTGGCACAGCGAGGTCATCGGTGATCTCCTGCAGGTAACACTTCCACCTGACTGGACGACATTACAGGTAAGTGCATCGACTTATGGATTTCTGATGTCAAATTTACACCTGTTTTTATCGGTTTTACTGGCAATTCCTATTGTTTTGTAACCCACCTTCGGTGAAATAAGAAAAATACTGAGTCTTTTTAAAAGTCCGACTGATGAATCCTGGGGTTTTCTGTGATAACAAGGACTAGTTGTTACTGTATTTTATGAAGATAGCAAAAACCACTCCAGATATTTCGTGTATGTTTTTTTAAATGACTATAAATGCATTATTAGTTAAGTTATTATGAATGAGATGCAATACAGTGTATTTTTACTCTGCCTTTTAGCCCAACAGGACGTGAGATACTTAATGTACTCATGCATGGATGTTGATATAGAAAAAAAAATAAGTTTCTTTTTTAAGAAAGATATTATTATTTACATGAGTTTCATATTATCTAACTTATTTGCACATACTTGAATATATAGGTGCAGTAATCACTGTTTTGCAATGTCTGATCTTCTTTAAAAAGTTTTCAAAACCACAATTACGAAGAAGAAAATTTCATTTTAAATTGAAATTAGAGATTGTCAGAGTCTATGAACTTTATGTTTAAAGTTAGATAAAAAAATACTTTAGAGGAAATTGAACTACTAAACCAGTGTATAATTTATATCCATAAGGTATTATAATATATTTTCGATGTATTAAAACTGACTTTCCCCCAATTTATGTGCAAGAGACACAGTTTTAATATTCGATCTCTAAGTCTTACCTCCCAGCCGATTTTCAATAAAAGCAACAAAAATATATATTAAAATAAAATCCTTTGCCATTAGTTCATGATTTTTAATAAACGGATCCGGAATATAAAAGTTTGATGAAGATGAAAGCATTTTTGTAATAATATATAGACCTCAAGAATGACCTGATCGAGTTTGTATCGTAAATCTTTTCCAAAATTGCAAAACACAAATAACTAATGAAAGTTTGGGCATGATTAATCACTTCTTAACAAAAGAAAAGAAATTATTTCAAAACCCCGAAACACACCAACTCAATTTCACCAAGTTTATTCGTATTTCTATGAACACCAAAACGATTCATGCACAATTTATCAGTGAGCACATTTCATTCCCCATTTTTTATCCAAAGGCCTTACCCTTTAATTAAAACGCATTCAATGTCTTTAAACCTGCT
Organism: Magallana hongkongensis; assembly: GCA_015776775.1. Classification (NCBI taxonomy): domain Eukaryota; kingdom Metazoa; phylum Mollusca; class Bivalvia; order Ostreida; family Ostreidae; genus Magallana; species Magallana hongkongensis. Next base: position 39,220,233 of record CM027471.1, read on the forward strand.
CCCCGCTGAAAATAAATTGCCTTTCAAGACCCCCTTGGTATACATTCTTAATTGAAATACATGGCAGAGCATATTTATAGAATGTACGTCTCGTATCAGATTGACGATTCAATGGACACATTACCCGTATAAAAGCTGTAACAAAGAAGTAATGATTGAGTTACAGCCATTGGGCTTAAATGGACTTTCACCACTCGACGTATACAGAAGTATTTTGTGCAGTGCAAAGAGATATGCGGCGAGACGGGCATTAACAAAAACCCATTAGGCAATTTTTATGCAACTTAACGAACATCAAGTCAACCGATCAATAAATGAATGAGAAAAATCATGCATGCTTTCATGCAATTATAACGTGGCAATCTCCCGAATTTCATAAAACGTGCTTCCTACTAAGGTTTGATGATTTATTTACCATCTTAATGTAAGTACTTTTATAAAGCCATTACGTCAGCCATATATCTACGTAATTATTTTCGGCATACTCTAAAACCTGGCCTGGCCTGGCTTGGCCCCATTGGCCTGGCCTGGCCTCAAAGTTGGCCTGGCCTCACTTTTGGCCTCAAAATTGGCCTGGCCCCAAATTTTGGCCTTGCCTCAAAAATTGGCCTGGCCTCAAATTTGGCCTCTACAAAAATTTTTGCCTCAATTTATTTTTATATTTTCTTTACATATTTGACGTTTTTATTGATGTTTTATTGATTTATTTTCAATGCACATTAAACATCACTTTTGGTGCCTATAGTGTCTTAAAGTGATAATATAGTACTAACAATGTATATCTATGACTAAAAGTATGTTGAGTAATCAATTCTAACAGATTTTTATTCAGTTTGATTTAAATTCTTAAGAACTTAAGAATGTGATTTTGCCCTGCAATTGTATAACGATGGCATGTTTTTGCAATGTATTTAGATCAAACTGCTCTCAGGATTAGACACTATCTATGCAACTCTTCTTTTACCAACGACTTGTTTGAGAAAAAAGTAATGGAAGAGGCCAATATTTGTTTATTCTATCAAAAATCACAAAATGTTCTGCTTTGTTCAAATTCCGATGATGACAATTCCCCATAGGAGAACAATTATTTCCTAAGTATACAAGCAAACTCTACTCTATAATCAGGAGGTGATGAATTAATGAACATCACCGGGTCAAGCTATCGAGGGATGCAATGTTGCAGTCGTTCACAAATGCCATTAATTAAATTAGACATGTGAAATGTTAAACGGCAGGATAGGCAATGAATCTGACCCCAATGTAGCAGATTAGGGACAGAAAAGGTTGATATTAAATTTCTGCTGGGGAGGGAAATTTGGGCTTGATTGGTGTTGACAGGTAATGTAAACAAACAGCAGATTTTAAAGTGCATTACACAGTGATAACAATTTAATGCTATGTACCAGTTTACAAATGTTTTGGATATCAATCAGGTCAGTCTCTTAAAATGGTGTTTAAATTTTAAATGGGAGATGGGAGTGACAACTTAATCGCTTTAGTATTGGGAAAATCTATTTCTAAAAGTAGGAGCAGTGCTGTGCATGCATGTCATAGGTATTTTTTGTGTGTTTAGACATGAATTAAAGTAATTCAACTTGAAAAATCGGTCATCTCGTTATATATATATTTTCATATGATTATTCCTTAAGAATATTCAATTTCTGAAAGAAATCAATAAAAATTCAATTTTAATCTAAGAAAATGAGAAAAAAAGAAATTTTAAAATTTGAGGCCAAAAATTTTTGAAGAGGCCAATTTAGAGGCCAGGCCAATTTTTGAGGCCAGGCCAAAATTTGGGGCCAGGCCAATTTTGAGGCCAAAAATGAGGCCAGGCCAACTTTGAGGCCAGGCCAGGCCAATGGGGCCAAGCCAGGCCAGGCCAGGTTTTAGAGTATGCCATTATTTTCTTTCACTATTTTCGTATTCTTAATCTTTAATCACTTTAAGTGAAGCTTTAAATATCTGTCATGGAGTAATTCTGTGTAATATCATTCACAGACTTCTGTGACACGATCTAATCCATTACACTTAATATACATAGCGAGTGTGGAATCACGGATTTATTGCCCGATTCTCTCTGTGTAAGTACAAATTATTGATGATATTCTGCCATTCATGTATACACAGCTCTCGTTTTTCTATGAGAAAAAGAAACTTATAATGAATAATACTCGTGTTTTTGTAATAAAAATATTTATTCTTAATGTATTTTAGATGCATTTTGTGAAACATTCGGTACTCGCCTATAATATTTTAAAATCATATACATTTTTTTAACATATTATAGATACTTTATATATAACCATTCCTCGATTCATCAGTCATTTGCAAAATGGTTCAAAGTGTGTTAATCCTCGCAATTATTTAGAAGTTGTTTCTTTTTAAAAGAAATTCTCTATTTTTTGGAACGTTTGCAAGGTTTATCCTGACTTTAAAAAGTTTTCAATTAAAGTAGGTGTATACATATTTTGAAAAGCCAAGCCTATCATATGCCTCTCTCTGTCAAGGTAATAATTTTCGGCATGCAATAAGGTAATAATTTTCGGCATGCAAATACCGATCTGTGCCAGAGGATCAAGCACACGTGCATTGCAGCGAACGATTGTTTGCACTTTACATGCGGACGGCGGGGCGCTCGCTGTTTATAATCTTCTTTAAAAGCTTGTTAGGACGTCAATGAATTTTATTATAATTTTCATTGCAAAACATTTGGGGAATTATGAATGTAAGCTAGGTCGTGATACGACGCTTTAAAATGTAAGTACGTTTATGCTGTGTGTACTAATACTTGTATATTATCTAGAACATATCAAACCATTGTCATATTTCGCTATTCTTTTATACTGAGAGACGAATTTCCATTTTTCGAAGAATAGCAATTAACGGTTTCCTTTTTAAATATTACTGAATGCATATAAATATTGAATTCTCATTAAATTGGACTTAATCTCCGTTTTTATCTTATGACAGACTTCTATAACCCGTAAATCACCTTTTTCAGAAGAACATTGTCGGGTCCATAACACAATCGAGTCAATCATTGCGATTTAAAAGCCGTCTGAATTATTGTCAGGAAAGTATAAAACGAATGATCTGGCATTGTTTTCTGTATTGACATGTTGACTGAAATCGTCAAGAGGAACTTGACAAGTCTGTGGGCCGAATAATGGAGCACCCCTCCTATTTATTGCACATATTGTGTTGTACCTGTTTAATATACCTGCCTTTTATCGCTGTCAGAGACCTTATATTTTTCTGCAAGAAGGTCATCCACAGTTCTGCGAAAATCCCGGGTCTTAACATCTCTACTTTCTCGCTCGTCTTTTGAACTCAAAGATTTCTGATTGACTTTGGGAAGCAATATTGTGGCAAATTTTAATGCGATTCCTTCTTGTCCAGGGATTGAAGTATCGATAATTTCTTATCGTTTGGCTTTTCGATCTCTTCGCTCGAATCTGACAGTATTATTAAGTCAGCCTTTGATTGCGCTTTATTTTGGAATTTAGCAATTTCGATTCTGGTAAGTCACAATTCTGTTTGCAATACCCCGACGTATATTTCTTTTCCTTTAAGTCATTGGTTTCGATTTGTTTTATTTCATATAAAATAATTTTGGTCAATGTTTTGGATTACCAATGTTGATTCTGGTAAGTCACAATTCTGTTTTCAATACCCATTCGTTTTTCTATACCTTTCAGTCTTGAATTGTTTATGCATTACTTCTTTTGAAAGTTATCTTGCTCAATGTTTTACCCAATTTTTTCAGTCAAACCAAGTTAGCAACTGTAAAAAGTCATAAACACCTGATGATTCTGTCTTATGTTCTGTAATGGTAACATTAATATTAACGTGATTGTATGACTTATAAATCGTTCACTAATTGTCCCCATATATATCTCTTTTTTGACATTTACTACTCTTGATAGTGTTTAAATTCTAAAAGAACAAACAACCATATCAAACGAATAAAATCGTTTAATGTTGAAATATTTCCTGGAAAATAGAAAGGCAGAATCATTTGCCATACTTCCGTATAATTAAGTCTATAATCATGCTAGAAGAAGCGTGAAATTGGTATTGATCCCTCATTTAAAACTGCAATTGGTTCACACAAAAATAATAAAAACACAAACAACTCAAAATTATCCTTAAAGATGCTGGAATTGCAGCTATAACCTGTAACCACTTTCAAGACTATGCAGTCATGTAAATCAAATACGTCATCCTTTTTCATACAATGTGGTCATCAGTTTGAAATGTAACTCGATTCAAAATCGAATCACGGAGAGAAAACTTGCAAAAACAGCTAAATGCAACCAATATGGACATACATGCGCCTTGTTTGTGAAACTGGATGCATCATATTTTTGGTTTTTTGCCGGTTTCGATTTTCTATACTTGTTTGTTATGCGGATCCATTGATCTTTAGGAGCTACTTTTTTACTTTTTGATGAGGGTTTTACCGTTTATTCCGCTTAACATGTCAATAACTCGGCGTGATATCATTTGTCACAAAGTGTGTAGACTATATTAGCATGTAAAGCACTGCGCTCGGTAACATCTACCCCGACCTGAAGTTAATGCTGAGTTTTCTTGTTTCTTACAGACTGCAGTACTTGGACTGTGTTTGCATTGCTGTCGAAGACTGGAGACTATAATCATAAAACCAAATATTTATTATTGATTTCATTGACCTAATGTATACATAAGAGGAGCAACAGAATCATTATGAGGTTGGACCAATTAAGACGCAAAACAAAACGTATAGGTAAGCTTAAACTAGAGGATCGAAACTATGTCCAAAACAAACGACAAGAGAATGGTCATCCAGTGCGAGTAAATGCAGGCGGTAACTATGATTATGACTTCGAAGGCATCGATGACGACAGAGAGACAGATGTGGTGTCAAAAAGGAAGGAAGAGGAACAGAACCGAGTGGTTACGAAGGAATTGCAGCAAATTAGTATTCCGCAAGGTATTCTTTGTAGTGAATGTGCCAAAATAGGAACGTACGATCTGAATTCGAACGTTCCAAAAGGTAATACAAAACTGGCTGGGGACGATAGAACTAGCGACAGCAGAGAAAGGTGTTCGATCTGCCAGACTTTAGGGACAAGCAGTGAGGACCATATAGACACTGTCAAAATGTCGGTGCTATACTCCCATGAATTTTATGACAAATATTCCAGGGAAAAACGACCGGGAAATCTGACAGATTCAGGCGACTCCTCCACAAGGGAAAACTCTACGGTAAAAGACAAAAACTCGGATCGACTTCAAAGGGAAAAATCTATCGATCGGACGGAACCGAAAAAATCAAGCAGACGACCGTTTGCAAACAGTGTTCGAATCCCAGGGGCACAACAAGAAAAAGGAGAACATGTTGTGATTGGGAATATGCAAAGAGAGAACGCAATATTTGAAGGAAAGGAGAACTTGACGACAAAACATGACTCAGGTAATTTATCTCAAACAGATGATAAGTGCAATAATAAAGCAATGAATAACAGTAGAAACCGAGACAGCAAATCAGGGACGTCACTTCCGGAAATTGTGAGTAAAATTTCTCTAGTGGATCCAAATGAAAACAAGTCACTTGACATCTTGAGGAGAAAGTTCTCGGACGATCGCTCCTTGGCTCACGAATCTCTCGCCTCCTCGGGCCAAAATTCTAAGAAAGATCAGGACTCCTCAGAAAAACCGCGGTCCTTCATTCTAGCGGCCACAAGGAGGAACGCTGACCGATTTTCCAGCATGTACATGAAGCGCGCAATGAAAGGGAGCACAGTTCGTAAAGATTTGATGAACAAATACGGAGATTCAGAACATCATCAACACCGAGGTCAGTATTACTCTAAGGCGAGCATTTGTTTAAGTAGAGATTTACGAAATTCATACGAAAATTAAATTGAGAAAAGCATTCGTTTAGGACGACATACATGTACATAATTTTTTTTTGCGCAAACTATCGTACGTATTCCTTTATTTCGGCGTCACAATAAAACGCTTTAGAATATAAATGGTCTCCGTTTTACGCGCTGAATATAGAAAAATAAATAAATAAATATTGAATTTATTACCCTAAATGTATTTATAAGATCACGCTGTCGAAAAAAATACTGTTTCGATTTTTATTATTTTTTGTATTATACATTCATCTAGTTTTGCTATCATGATTTTTACCAGACTTGTATTCATCTCAAAATACTTAACACGAGAAGTGCGCCGAATCTTGATTATTTCAAGACACTAAGTCTTAATTATTTATGATTTCAGAAAAGTACACGGTGGAAAGTCTCGGTTTGACTTTTGGAATTCCGGAATTCAACCTTCGATTGGCGGGAAGGACTGTGAATAAATCATCCGTGTCACCAAGGAGACCAAATAGCCATAGGTCAACCCAGAGTTCAAATTCACAATCTTTTTTTCCACCTATCAAATCAGCCCAAAGACATTCGTTTTCTCTACAAGGCTTTTAAATCCATTGAAGTAGTTTACACATAGTTAAAAAGATATGCACTGTTAATGCCAGAATTCATGAAAAAAGCCATGATTGCATGAATTTATTTATTTGTACAATGTACATAATTATTTATTTGAAAATCAGATAAAAGCCAAAAATATTCGTTGTTTCACTTATCATTTATATATGTAATCGCTTAATTCCAAATTATGTTCTAGTTTACTTGCGGTTGAACAACTTTAAAACGTCGATGAACTGACATGCATTTTACAAAGAAATTACTAAAAACATTAAATGAGGCGTGGGTAACAAGTTCACACAATAAAACAACCATACAACGTTCTTTTCATTGGAACTTTGTAATCAATATTGAACAATACCGTACATTACTTTTTTAAAAGGAGGAAACCCATTAATTTTTTAAAAGGTCCTCTTCCTACAGATATGCACATTTGTTTAAAGTAAACAGAAATATTAATTCAACAAAATTGATTTTGATTGATTGTTAGATTGATCCTTTGGAATCGAACGCACCGTCAAAGTCCATGCATTTTAGAAAAAACGCGGCGTAGTTTGGATAAGACACACATTTTATTTTTCAAATGGATATGCACATTTGTTCAGAGTAAACAAGAATATCAATTTCACAAAATGACTTTATAAATATTAAGAGAGAGAGAGAGAGAGAGAGACAGAGAGACAGAGACAGAGAGAGAGAGAGAGCGTTACAAGTAGTTAGAGATATTTATCAAAGTTTGCATAAATCAAATACAGGTAAGAAGCTTTCATTGTCTTTAATGTCTTTGTGTCTTTGAAAGACATGTGATCGGGGGCGAGATACTGTTCACTCTTTGTTTTATAATGGAATTCATTTCTTGTTGGCGACACGGTAGCTAGGATTTTTTATAAAAGAGGTGTCGCTCAAAACGGTCTCTTTTGGATAGGGCTTTTTGAGACACGGATAAATGCAGTTGGTTTCCAGGATATGTTTTAGAATTGGGATATTCCAAGTGAACGAGGGAGGTCGTGTTTCTGTAGTTTGTGTTCGGTCGTCTCCATGGCTGTTCTCATGAACCCAAGACTAGATTTGTAACAAAGGAGTGAGGGAAAACAGAGAGGGTCGGATTACAAGAGGCTACCGGGTCTTGTGTGCGTACGAGGAAACGATTGTCATTTCTTGTTTATCCCGAGAAATTAAAAGCAAATACACAATGAATATTAGCTTCCCGTTCACTTAGGCTATAAATTCTATTTTGTTCCGCAATGGACATGTGCTGATAAAGTTGAACCTTGGTGATTGTTTGCACAGACGCAGACAATAGTCAGGGTATTAAAGAAGTTTTCCTCCATCCATTTAATACACATTTTCCGTCATTTACATCATATTTAAAATTCGGCGCTGACAGACATTTTTATTCATGTTCATATTACGACGATAACAGAAAAATATTTCATCCTTTCGCTGTTGAAGTGTCGTAAAGCACTGCGGTCCTTTTTGTTAATCCATGGGATTTACTCAGATTAACACTGTGCTTCCCCTTTTATAAAACGCACGTTCGAATAAGACACATATTATCAGAGATAGTGAAGTATCCGAGTTTCGCGGAGTTTTGAATTTCTTTTTCTTCATTTTGTTGGCTTTATTCAAACTGGACTGTCATGTTGCTTTCCAATCTGAGCAAAGGGCTGGCGGAAATAAAGGCGACGGGGTACGGAGAAAGGGTGGAAATCACCACGGAACGGACCGGAAGTCGGCGGTCTGGTCGAAATGGTCAGGCAAGACGCAGAAGGAATTCTCCAAATAAAACATTGAGTGTTTCAGACCTACCCACCAACAGAAACAAAAACCCTTTGGTACTACCAAAGACTTTCACGACAAGAAAAGGACCGCTGGTTTTATATACGGACAGCAGCCAATCTCGTGATCCTGTGGCGGGAAACTGGAGTAAAAAATCAACAGCATCTCGGAACTTCAAAGTGGACTTTCTGCTTCAAAAGGGAACATTTTCGGGGAGTTCTCGAACGAATGTTTCTGATAGGAAACCTCCAAGTGTGGCTACATTTGCAGAGGCAGTTTTGAACTTTGATCCAGGAGATCAAAACAAGAAATACACAGCCGCTGCTGAAGGCAAGAATAAACAGTCTTGAAGAAATTGATAATGGTGCTCTATATATTGTTACTCATGACATGTCTTGTTCAACCCCAAATATAACATGGGTTGGCTCTAGAAGTCAAAATGTACGCAATTTGGATACTTAGGTGCTTTGTGAAATTAAACTTCCATCTGCAGAATAACCTGCTATTACATGTATAATTAACATTCATGGTTTTACAAAATATTTTTACAAGTGATATCAAAACTGCAACAATCGTTAATAATGCTAGAATGTTTAGAATTATTTTTTAAATTTTTTTTTAGGATATGTAATTCTTTCAATTTCAAAGGAAAGAGACCCCTTATTTTGTTTGTATGTGATGTGCATATTTATTGCTGCATTCCTGTATAGATAACATAGAATGGAACTCATATTTAAGAATTTTCATTTGCAGTATTCTATATCTTTTGTAAATGCCCTTTTTATAATCATATACAAAGGCAGAGATAAAAGTTATTGAAAGTTTTATATCCGAAAGAATAAATGGAATTCAGTAACTGGAAAAAGGCTATTTAAAATGCAGCCTTGCGGTAAATGTGTTCAGGAATTATTTTATAGGTAACTCTCTCTCTCTCTCTCTCATTTATGTATATTTTTTTGGTTTATCTCATAAACTACTTTTCGGTCACAAGCTTTACACGGCTTTTAACGTAACACAGTATAGAAGAACGAAAATTCTTATTTTAATTACAGTTTTAATCCACTATATCATGTATCAAGTCTAGTAGATTTTGGGTACATGCGTATTAAAATGTCTGTACATACTAGAATGTACCTTTCGTTTAAAAAAGTGCAAAATCATCAAATGCAAATTTAAGATCGCGGTTGTTTGCGAAGAAATCGTTATTTTGAGGATCAAACGTTGGGTCAACATATAAAATTGATATTTTCTGTAAAACATTTTTATGAAAAGCTTGGGGAGATTTTAAATTATGATGAGGCCATACGAAATAAAATCCATTTGGAACTTTATTTACTGAAAGATATAATTAAATAACTCTCTACCCTCTGCACCGCACGCTAATTTATAGTAATTTACAGTAGTGCAATAACGTGTAGGAATGATTGCTCTTAAATGAAAACTAGTATAAATTGCATGAAATATAAACTTCATAAAATTTGCTGTAATCAATCAAAGTACTTTGAATATTTTCCCCATTTCTTTGTTAAAATGGCATGAATATTATTTGGAATGTAAATCAATTTAAAAAAAAAACTTTACGTTGGTGTCCTTGATATGAAGTCATCCTTTCAACAAAACAACGATGTACTGATGTTACGGTACAAAATTAAGGAGGATGGGTGTTCGTGGCAATTTTTAGGCCGATAATTCTTAGTGCATAAAAGAGACTCGCACACGATTTGAGTTTTAAATTTGAAATTTAAATTTCCCGTTTTAAATATGGTTAATATTGGTATTTTTAACGTCTTCCAAAATGTCGAAGTTAAATATTGAGATAAATACAGGGTTTAAAGTTCTATTTTTGTAAATAAAGCTCGAGTCTTGTTATTGTTTACATATAATACGTATTTTATTGGTATAAATTTTCATCAAATGTAACTTTTTCTAGTTGATAATATTGTTTATAAACACATTGAACCGGTTGATCTTATTAGCTTCGAGTCATTTTGTCATGCCTTACTTAATTACATTATTTGTAAAAAGAAAAAAATACAAAACTCGGGCTTTCTTTACATAACAATTCTTACTCTGTATCTCTTGACTTTTAAAATTCAAATTTGGGTCAATAATTCGCATTGCATATATAAACTATGTTATAAGAGGCCTATGGGCCACATCGCTCACCTGAGCAACAACAGACATAACAAAATCAGCTTTATGGAATCATATACAAAATATCTGAACAGTGAAGTATAATAGATCCTGTATAATAAAATATCCTGCCTATTCTTAATTATATTTATCATTCGGCCCTTTTATAACAGGATGATTTTACAGTCATATAACATACTGAGCATTGCAGTTATCGAATACACACGGGATTTCGCCACACATCATTCTCGTATCAAAATGATATGATTCTTATATAATTGCGCTGATATGAGATGATAAAAAAAGGGCATCATATGAGAATCATATCATCGGTATCATATGAGAATCATATAATTCTGATATGAGAATTATATGATAAGGGCATCATATCAAATATATAATTCTTATATGACAATCATGTAATTTTAACATGATATGAGAATCATATGAATATAATATGTGTGCAAACTATGGCTTTGCAATGCAAAATATGCCCCATATTTGACACATGTTAAAGCTCAGTAGTATATAAAATACATAGAATGTATGCTATCCACTTATTTCACATGTAAATACATGTAAAATAAATGCCTCTAAATGTTTTCAGTCTTTAAAATCATTTGTTGATACTCCTGAACTTGCTGTTCCAACCTCCCATCAATTGATCTTGAGAAATTTCATTGGTTTTCCTTTCCAAGCCACTTGAGTTTATCTAAAATTATAGCTAGAGAAAAATAACCACTACAATTCTCAGAATTAAAATAAATTTAATTCCTGCAACTGATAACATTTAGATAGTTCTATTCTTCTTGTTCTTTGGCGCTTCATTAATTTTCTGAAAAGAAACATATTTTGACACTTAGAAATCATGATATCAGTTTTTATGATTTGTAAATAGGCACAATGTTATAGTACACATATAGCTCCTGTATGCTACGATATGTCAATGTTATTCACCAAAATTGATGACAATTTGTTGCAAATAAAACATGAATTTCCTATCCTCTTACACATTTATTTCCCATTTAATAATGATTGCTAAATCATTACATTTGCACGCTTGGAGAGAGAGAGAGAGAGAGAGAGAGAGAGAGAGAGAGAGAGAGAGAGAGAGAGAGAGAGATTAAATGTCCAACATCAGTATCAATTTGACAAAGTAAAGTATTACCCTAAATTCATTTAGCCCTTCAAGTATTTCCATCCACTTCTCCCTTTCTGACGTGTTAACCAAAGCATAGGACAAGTTTGGATTTTATCCTGAAATGTTAATGCAACTTCACTATAGCCATGCTTAAGACAAAGAACATAACTTTTAGAATCATAATTTTAAAAAGCAAAATCAATCATGTGTTGTTAACTATTAAATGAACTTTCATAAAGTTTAATATCATTCTTAGGAATCTGGAAATTATAAATATAAGTATCAACAATTCAATGAAATTTTAAATTAATTTTATTGATGTCATATATGTATCATACCAGATTCAGTATAGGACACAATCTTTATATCCACTTCTCGAGAATGCCAGGATCTTCAATTTATAGTCAGAGTCTTTAAACTAGTCACTACATCCAGACAAATCTTAGTACTAAGCTTGTGTACTATAATAGCCATTTGCTGAAAAATATAAAACACAAAATAAAATGATGAATATAAACATAGTTTAAATACATACATATTTTCTTTTTAAAAATACTGACTTTCATACTACAATATTACTGAAGGTTTAGTAGAAATAGATGCCATGCTACTATTTTGAAGATGTGAGCAAATTGTGAATTAAATTGTAATAAAATAACACTTATTTATGTGACTGACTGGTCATTTTCAACAAATACTAGTACTTGTCTTGAGCTAACTTGTCATAGGTCTGAATTTTAAATCATAAAATTGTTTATTGTTGCATTACATTTTGTAACTGTATTTCCTCACACGTTTATATAAACACTCCGACTCTCTCCAGAGAAGGAATATAGCCTATTTTTTAGTAGTTTTTATAAATTGATTGATGAATGATTCCGATCGACAATCTACTAGAATTTTGTTGGAAAAACCCAGCAACAGTTCTATAGCATGTGCAGATTTATTTGCAATCTACCGTCAGTTGATTAATTTAATTGCTCGTAAATGAAAAAGAAATAAATCCTTACCTTTTATCTGAAATCATCCTACATTTCTGATCTCTTCTGCGTTCGTGACGTAAAAATATGACGTATACATGTGAACGAAAAATCGAAGCCGATTCAGGTTTCATATTATATAATTCGTAAAAAAAAATATTATTCTATATGCCTTTTATCAATAGTGATTTTATTCATTAAACAAAAATATAGGAAGTAATTAAGATGTCTACACTGTTTACCTACTTTACTTGAGAGCAATAGAAATCCTCTCATTAAATATTTAATTCACTTATAATTTCAAACAAATTTTCATATTAAACCAATAATCATCATGCCGCAATTAATTCGAAGGTATCTAAAATGATTTTCATACATTTTCCTCGGAAATATTTTGATGTAACTTACAATCATATAATTATGATATGAATCTTATATAATTTTGATATGATTTTATTATGATATAATTCTCATATGAAGTAGTTAATCACATATAATTCAAATCATATCAGAATCATATGATAGGGATTATATAATTCTTATATGAATCAATTTTTATATCATTCTTATGTGATTTTGATATGATTCTTATATGAAAAGAACTTCTTATCAGAATCATATGTGGCGAAATTGCCTATGTACCTTGACCCCGTTGTAAGGCCCAAGAATTGTTAAAAAAGTTTTTAAAGAACAATCAAAATGTCAAAATGCTTGCATATACGTAAAACCATATAATAAATACCCTGGTAAATATGATTAATATAATCCAAAATGAATTGAGTTTTTGGAAATAATTTAAATGTTTTCCTTTGTAAAATTGAGCCCCCCCCCCCCCATGACATCGATTTCGTCGGAGATTTTTTAAGATTTACTCTATATTCTTATGTAAAAGTTCAACCCCCATTGTGGCCTCACCCTACCCCCGGGGGTCATGATTTGAAAAAAAATTGAATTTACACTACCAGAGGATATTTTCAAACAACTTTCATCTTTTCTGGCCAAATGGTAGAAGTCGAAGCTTTCAGCTCAGGTGAACTAATTATAAAACTGAAAAAATATTGGACTTCAAATCTTGTCTAGTTCCCTGTAAAACCAGGTGATAAACAACCCAGTAAAAAGATGTGTATTCTGCATTTCCCAAACAAACCCTAAGGTATAAATCCAATACCAAGGAAATAAAGGCCAATTACACCGTATTCAAAGCATGCATGGATGGCTTCATATATTATCTGATGCTTCGTCTTTGCAAGTTTGGTTCAGAGGGTCTAAGATGCTTGGCTTGGGAATAAGATATTGTACCTGATATATTTTACGTTCACTCTACTTCAAAATATCGATTGAAAATGCAGCATCAGAAACTGACTGGTACAATAAAACCATAGATTCTCTATCCATGCAGCTCTGGCGTATTAATAACTTAAAAACACATACGAAAATCGGACTTCTTCAGATGTAAATCAAAATAACCCATAGAACAACTAATCGTGACTGAAATTTTAAACATTTGGTAGGAATTACGATTTCCACAACTGTGCATGTGTGGTGCTATTTTAATGACACACTGGTACACATATTAATCATCTTTCAAACATAAAACACCACTACAGTATAACAATAAATAATTTTATTACAAAACTAAGCAATCTGCAGAAACCGACAGCTGGTTCTTCTAAGTGTTTCAGTCCATTATTACTGATTCTGTTGATCTCTTTAACAGAATCATGTTAACAATAAATTTACAGAAATCAAAATAAAAATCGACGCAAACACATGTAAAGACATAAACAGTACATGTCAACACAGAAACACGTGACTCAACATTTGTTCAGCACTGTCATGAAACACCAAAACACAAGCAATTACATGTATACCAAGTGAAGCTTGGGGATAATGAAATTAAATAATATATACCTACTACCAGGTAGTATATTTGTTAATATCATCATTAATAAAACTATAGATAATATTAAATTAACAATTATGAACACACAACATGTAACTTAAAAGATGTTCTTTAGTTAATCCTTTTGAGAGATCTTCCATTTTCAGTACCCTTTTCTACCATTCCCCGTCACTCTTGCTTACACGTCTATTAAATTAAAGTTCATCTTTTGACCTAAGTACACAATTATTACACATGACCTATTTAAGACAGTGGCCTTGACCTTCAACATAACAACATACATGCCGTGAGTGTTGAAAAGTTATAGGTCACAGGTGAAAAATGTCACACCTGTGGGCAGCATGAAATAAGGGGAGTAAGATTACAAAACACATCAAAATTAAATGACATTGTTTTACTTGTTCTAAATGGTCTTTATTTATCACATCAGTGGAACGGTGTGTTTTTGTTCCTCACCTAAATCAAATCAATATGTAAAGAGAACTACAACATAATCATAACACAGAAAATAAAACCTAAAAAAACATAAAGTGAAACAAAACAAAAACAAAACAAGCACTATGATAGTCATCCAGCTCTTTGACATTCAATTCGTCGTACAATCTGGTAATTTGGTCAACAACATTTTCATTGTTTTGAACAATCTAATAAATAATGTTAAAATTCTTGTAGATGACAACTCAGATACAGATTCCTCAATATTCAATTTATTATATATATTTTCTTAAATTATCTTTGGTCATGTTAGTAAAATACACTTATAATATAAGTACCGACATGCTGTATCTACCAACGAGATAAAAAAATCCATAACCAGTTTGCTTTTATTATGCATACACACACAGTTTTATGAAAGTTCTACAACTTCGAGAAGAAATTATTAGTTTGCTGTTAGTAAAGCCAATGTTAAGGTTAGTATTACCTTAATACTGCGAAAGATGTCAATAGAATACTGAATGTAAATCAGGAAAAAAACATCTACCGCCTACCACTTACCACCCTCAGTCAACCACATTCTCAGTCATCACACCCATTAAAACAAAAGTATAAAGCCAGATAAAAAGCTTGTAGAAACAAACATGAGAGGAAAATTAGTATGTAAAAAAAAAAATAATGGCACATGATAATTATATTGAGATTGGTTTAATTAATACCTGGTAGTAGCAATGCAGGCATGTTTTTCTTTGTACTTGGTGTACATTAACTTTTGAGACATGATAAAACTCGCTGGTAGATGTAGTTCACAACAAATCAAAATGGAAATAAAGCAATTTAGTTCACTGTTAGGAGATTTTGTTATTACTTTTCTGCAATGTACCTGGTACAATGCAAACTGCCAGTAAAAAAGATTTGTGTTATAAGTTCTAAATTATGCAACCAATACAGAGACACTAGTGCATGTAAATGTATACTTATATATTAAATAGCTATCTACACTCTACAGTGAATTAAGGTGCCTACATTATTATAAAATATCAGAAGTGTTCATAGCCTGAGAAGCTATCACCCTGAATATTAACAAAATATTTCTAGTTTCATTTTTAATTCAAGACACAAGACTTCTCCCACCAAGTTAATATTATTGTTAATCAACTACACTCTTTAAAGAGGCTTAAAGACATGAATGTTCAAAATATAATGCTGCCACAGTTTTCTGAACAAATAATGACTACTACAGATTCTGTCAGGGACATCTGACAATACTAGTATCATTATGATAGCAAACAATATTGTACTGACCACAGACTGAAATCCCCCAAGTCAAAGACTGACATAACTTGAAGTACCCTAGACTCTTCCTCATTCAATGTCAACATTTACTTACATGTACAGTTAGTAAAAATACATTAAACCTTATCAAAAAGACAAACAATAAAAAAGTTTTATTTGATTTGACAGTGGAATAAGATGAAAGCAACAACAGTGACCGTAAAAAAAAAATCAGTTATAAAGCAAACAATTACTAGTAGTAAACATAGCGATCATCTGTAATGACCATTAAGCTTCACAGAACATGTTTTGTAGGGAAAACAAAGTGAAAAATTACGCGGATAAACAATAATATGGAAAAACTAACAAATCCGAAAACTAACAAATCCTGGTGGACAAAAAACACACACAATGTTAACACGTTAACCCTGTGCTCTCTTCTCTTCACAAAACTAAAATAAATATCTGTCTCTTTTTGTGTAAAAAATAATAATCTTCATTATTGTATTGCTAGCTCTCTCTTTATCTCTATTTTTCTTCTGGCTTCTTCCATTGCCAGGTCTCGGGTACAAAGCATTCGTAATCGGTGGAGTAGACATAATCGCGGATAAACTCCATCTTATCCTCTGGTTCCGGATAGTAGGAGGCCTGCTTATCCCGGTAGACTTCCTCGGCTATAGAGGTGGCTATCTGGATAGAGCACTCTCGGATTGTCTGTAGTGGAGGGTAGACTCGACCATTTGAGAGGTTTTCTTCTGTAACCAATCCTGCTAACGTCTGTTTCAATAGAAAATCATATTTACAGAACAACTTAATATGTAAGTGACAGTGTACATGAGTTATTTCAAGTTCAGATTTATAGCATTGGGATAAGAAATTCATTGTTAGAAACTTTGAATATCTTAAAGCACTGTAAGGAACTACATGTATATTCAATGTGAAAAAAAAAATCTTTCATATTTTAAAACCAGGTGCATAAAATAATTAATATTTGATTTTAATATATGCATACATGTATGTTGCTTTAAGTTTTTTGTAAAGAACAATTTTCATTGATACACTAATAATGAAAAACTCATTACAGAAAGACCTGTATTAACATTAATTAGGATGAAATTTTCTTTGCAAGGGGTACTCAGGAAATCCATTCATTTAAAAGCTGATCCTCCAAAGAAATTATAATTCCATATTTATGTATAATTACATGACTGTATATCGATCACAAACCTACCTGTGCTGCTGTGAGGAAAACTTTCTCTGAAATGTGACGGATTCCACAGGTGATTGCAGCCAGCGCTACCCCAGGGAAAATGTAGGCATTGTTTCCTTGACCGGGGTACAGAGTTTTCCCATTGTAAACAACGGGATCAAATGGACTTCCACTGGCAAAAACACATCTACCCTAAAACAGAAAGCAAAAAGTAATACACTTTAATTTAAGTAATTTAAGTATTATTTCTGGTATCAAACATCTGGTGCCAAGTGATTTGGCTGTAAAATATTTTGTGAGGGAATGCAAATATTCATACCTAAGAAAGTTTAATAAGCTTTGAATATTACAAATTGCATTTATATAATAACAAATTTTGTTGGAATATCAAGAGTAAAATACTTTAAGAAACAGTGATTTGGACTTTCAGCTCATTTGGATTTGGGCATGGTGGCTGAGATACCTAACTTTGATTGTACATATTCTAATGTACATGAATTGCAGTTTACTTCAAAATTTTAAATCCTTCCAAGTTCTCAAAAAATTCTTAACATGTATATACTTACTTCACTAAAGTTGTACGCTTCCTCTGCTGAGCATTCCGACATACTTGTTGGATTACTAAGAGCGAATATGATTGGACGTTCATTGAAGGCTGCCATATCTCTGATAATTCCCTCTGTGAACGCATGCGGCACTGCAGCTGCCCCTAATAACAATCAATTATTATTTATGATAGTTTTATTTATTAAATTTCTAATTTTCTCAATGTGAAATCCTCCTTACTTTCTGTACAATAAAAAAGACTTTGTTTAAAAAACTACCAAAATTAATTTATCCTATAACAGATTAATACAGAACTTATGTAATCAATGAAAAAAAAATATTGCCTTATACATAGATTTTTGTGATTTGTTTCAGTAGCCATTCATTATAAATCAATAGATTAAATAAACAACCTAAACCGCTATCTAATCTGACAAATTATACATATGAACACAAAAGTTTTTTATGAAAGCAATTTTTAAATCCACAAAAAATAACTATAAATATGGTGTTCCTCACCATAAAAAATTTACAAATGATTCTGAGTTAAAAGAATGAAATTGATAAAAACATAATAAACACATGGAGAATACTTATAATAGCCATACGTTCGATTTATAGTACATATGTACTTGTATAATAGCGGTGGGTCTGATATTTTTTTTTAAATTTTTTAAATTCCTTTGATAGATTAGATAAATTTGAATACCTATGATAGCGGTTGGTTTGATTGATTTTACGGCCTCTTCTAGGGTTTCAACAGGGGCGTGTTCTTTTGCAAAAACTGCCTTGTGTCCAGTAATTCCTCCCTTGGGTCGATCCTAATGAAATTTAAAATTAATCATACATTTGTATAATTCCAATCCATCAATTAACCATAATGATTGAACATGATAATCCATTAGAAAATCAGCTGAGAAATGTTATCAATTTTTCTAATTCAATTAAAGGTAATGAAAGATAGGCCAAATAGCAGTATATTCTTTTGACAATCTACAAAAAAATTACAGAAGTTTGAAAAATGTTAAGTTGACAAAATTAATTTTCAAAATTTACAAAAAAAAAAAGTCAAAACTAAACAGGTTCTGCAGTACAATATCTGTGTTAATTCTAAAGCTGTCATTTTACACATCAAACATTGTCCAAGAAGTTCCATACATTACATGTATCTGTACAAAAAGAAAATAACACCCTGACCACAAAAACAGAGTCCTAACAAAGTGGTTACCTTGACTAGCAGCCCTTTGGAGTCGACCAGCCACATCTTGCTGTCTGCCTCCTCTTTAGTGGCTCCTTCCTCTTGCATGGCCAAAGACAACAAAGTAGCTATCCCTAAATTGGCCTACAAAACAAGCCATCAATTAGTGAGCATTGCCTATGAACCAATGTTTGCCATTTTGTGAGACAACAAATGAGGGAGTCTTCAATTATCTTTTTCCATGCCTAACATTATTTTAGCAAACAGTAAAATCATCATGATTTGAGAACTAGGCCCTGCTGTCACCTAAACTGTGAAATCACTCAACTTGGTTCTCCATTTAAATTTGTTTTATAAGAAAAGTGCAGAAATTTAAGGTTAATTCTCAGATTTAAAGCAGGGTATTGAGGAAAGTTAAGGACAATGGGGCCAGGAATGTTGAGAAATTCCTTACTAAGTTGCTAAATGGCTAAATCTTTTACTACCACTTAATTTTTCATTATTACAATTTCAATATCAAGAAAACATTTCTATCATAATAAAATGAAAAGAATACAGACAGATAATTTAATTAATAAATTTTCAAACATTGTGTTTAATATTACCTCTCCTGCTCCCTGGAAGAGGAAGACATTATCCCTGAGTTTTTTGCCAGTGATTTTCAATGAAGCAAACACCCCAGCTGCTGCCACTGATGCTGTTCCTGTATTGCAAAACCAAATTGGGAGTTAGAGCCTTCAAAAGGTCTGGTCATAGAACATCACCAAGTAAAGGTTCAATCATAAAACATACTACAAAAACTTTTCAAAGTCAAGTCATAGACCCTTTATGAAGATCATGTTGTAGCACCTTAAACAAGCTTGTGTCATCGAGTCTCCTGAAGGTCATGGTCATAGAACCTTAACAAGGTCAAGTAATAGAGCCTTATATTTAAAGTAAAAACATATAACATCATGGTCTTGTTTAAAACCCTTGAGAAGCTTTTGTAGTTTTTCTGACTCAAGGTCAGGTTGCAAAACGTCATCCAGGTAAAGTCCAATAAATAAACCTATCTAATGTCATATAACATAAGAACTTTACAAAGTCTTGCCATAGACTACTATGAAGGTCACATAAGACCCATATCATCAAACCTCCTGAAGGTCATATCACAGAACTTTAACAATATCATGTCATCTAATGTTCTGAAGGTCAAGTCACAAAACTTAAACAAAGTCATAATATAAAACCTCAAGAGGGTCATAACACAGAACCTCATCATGGTTATGTTATGGGAAAAATTATGTTAATATACATGCAAACTTATTACTGTCAGTTTTAATTGAATTAGTTGAATTTAAAAGTTTTTTTCAGATCATTTAAAATTATATACAGTCTTTTCATAACATTGCTCTACAGTATAATTTCAAAATCAAATTTATAGAGACACAGTAAAAAGAAATCCTCATTGATTAAAGCCACAGGAATGGTTTAAGTTACACAAGTCTGTATTTACCTTGGATATCATCATTGAACATGCAGAATTTGTCTCTGTACTTCTCCAGAAATCTGAAGGCATTGTGATTGCCAAAGTCTTCAAACTGGATCAAAGTGTCTTGACCATACCTAGCAAAATAATTTGAAAACAACAGTAAAATGACAACTCTACACAGTGGATTAACAAAGAACTGACCAGTTTGATACTGCCTGATTCAAACATTTTTCATACTGTAGATTGGCAAATAATCACGATGGATTAATTTCACTATGTTCGCGATATATTATTTTTTCCTGAAATTAAACCCATTGTGAAAACTATCAATAGTTTTCAAAAACATATCAATGCTTATACTTTGCTTATTCCACCATATTATAGTTGTGTACTGAACTAATTGCAGTGTTACCTAAACGTACGTTTTAATTAATTAAATTCAGAAGAAGTTATAAGTGAGTTTTAATTCTGAGTACTATCATATTTACCACCTGAGGTGCATTAGGAAACAGTCACTGAGACATTATTTGATATGGTAAAATGAATGCTTGAAATTTAAATTGATTTCTTGCAGCGTGAAATTAAAACCATGATTGCAATTAGTACATTTTTAGACATCATGAAATTATAACGACTTACAGTATACAAAGAAATGAGATTTTGTTTTGTAAAAAAAAATAGTTTAGAACAGGCTCATTTACCTCCTCCTAACTGCCTCCATGAACTCATCAATGAAGTCATCATACACCTGCCCCGTCGCTCTCTTCTGTCGCAGCCCAATATATAACGGGTCATTTAGCAAAGCCTGTAAAAAGAAAAATGCTTCAACTGTATATGATGTCTATTTTGATTTATTACACAAATACCATATAGAGGGAAATATTCGCCTCCATTTTATTTTCGTCCCTTTCGCCCTCCTTGTTATTGAGTGAATTCTAATCTGGGCGAATTCAAAACAATTCTTAAATTACTGTGTTGATTAGAAATTGGATCTATCATATAACTCCATTATCGGGGGAATTTAAAATAGGGCCAAATTGTTTCCAAATGTAAAAGAGCGTAAAAAAAGACAGGGTGAAAATAACCCTGTATACAGTAATTCCTGTAATAAATGCTTGAAGAATGTATACATACTGACAACTATTTTTATTTGCACATACGGTTCATTGAAAAATGGAAGTGTAAACATTTAGCTAGAACTAAATATGTGCACTAGTTTATCCATTTTGTTAATTCAAAATGATTAATCAAATTAAAATATGTAATAAACACTGTAATATTGCATTTTCTAAACTAAAATCACCTCATTGTTTGTTCCAACATCTAACATGACTGGTAGGAGCTGCTCAGGGGGAATGCCCCCTAAGGCGGTGTAGAGGGAAAGTTTACCGACCGGGATTCCCATTCCATAGGCCCCAAGGTCACCTAGACCAAGGATCCTCTCACCGTCTGTGGCCACTATTGCCTGCAATAAGATTGATCTCATTAAAACCAGTCAAAGGGGAAAGAACTCTAAGTTGTTTTCCTTTTCTTTTTTTCAAATTCATCACATGATACTATACTGAAAATTAATCTAGTTTTGGTAAAAAGTGACATAACACTATGATTTCAAAACAATGTATATGCAAGAAAAATTCCACAGAATATACTAAGAGAATAGACTAAAGGGTTAACATGTACACATATGACGTTAAATATTAGAACTGAAGACATTGTCATTTTTTATGAGAGAGATTAAAATACATTGTATTGGCATGATAAAACCCAAACAGCATTTTCTTAAGAAACAGAGATTTGAAAAACCTTAACTTTGAAAAAAATGCTATATAAACACACAGTCAATACTACTGTTTAATAGATTTTCCTAAATTTTCAATAAAATTTTTAATAACTGAGTGGTTTCTGATCCAATTTTTTTTTTAAAAATATTGCTTATCCTGACCTTCATTCAATAAAGCTGACTTTAAATATTAGTCAAGATACCCCTCTTTAGCCCTCCCTGTCTAAGTAACTATGGTGATTGTTTAATCAGTCAAACAATGATGCAAACACATGTGAATAAAGAGAATCATTTTATGAATGGATGAAAGGTTTGTTCTTGCCTTCACATCAATCTCAGGCCAATTGCAAATCATCTCATAGAGATGTCCTCTATCATTAATGGACAGAAACAGACCTCTGAAAGAAAGGAGCATCAGAAAAAACATCCAAAAAACAGTCTTCATCCTTTACAATCACTATAACAAGCATAATATTTTGTATTTAGTACACTGTACTTTCCAAATAATAGGACTTCTTTATCGTTACAATCACTAAAACAAACACAATGTATACTTATTATTCACTTTCCAAACAATATTTTTTTAATTTTACATGCCATATACTAAATGACCATTTGTAAATTTGTGTATATACCGGTAGTTTTCTTTCAGTAGTATTATTGTCACCAAGCATTTTCATGTCAAATTTTGTAATATTTATTTACATGCTATTGAAGTTGTATTTTTAAAATTTCTTCCTTATTTGAAACTTGCAAGGCATGCATATTCCACATATAATTACATGAATAACAATCTGAATGCGAAAGGCAGTTAAGTGCGTACATAACTTAAAAAACAGGAAATTAAAAATTTGATTCCTTCTTTTTACAAAACTTGACCCTTGATGTTCATTGGGAATTTGATAAAGGATTATAAATTGACTTAAATTACCAAAAGCTTCTTAGAAAAGGATTTGCTTCTATACATTTAAGATTTAGATAGATTTGTTTTTACATCCTGTCTACCATAAATAGTATTTTGATGGGTTTTTACTATAGCTTATCTAAAGAAATACATGTACGTATGTAAGAAAATAATAAGAGTTGCATAGTTTTATTTGAGAAAACAAACTATGACACTTACCTAGGTTTCCTGTAGATTGTACCATAAAGTTGGCAAGCCTTGCCTACTGTAGGGGTGTACACGATAGGCATCATTTCCTCTGTGTGCTCTACTAGACAGCGATAAAACAGCCTCTCATTACGCTCTGCCAGGGCATTGAGATAGATGTAGCGATCTACATCCGTTGCTCGAGATCGGAAGTTGACCATCACCCTCTCCATCTGCTGGTCTTGGGTTATGATAGCAGCAGGGATCAGGCCATGAATTCCCATTAACTGTCTCTCCTCAAGAGTAAAGGCTTGACCCTTAAAAAAACAAATAAAACAAAGCTTCAGTACGCTGCAAAAGTAAAACAATTTGTCATAATAATGACCATTTTCTTAACAAAATTTACAAACAAAGGAGGAGATTATCATGAATACTCTCACACTTGAAACGGGCGATTGGAAAAAAAACTTAATTTTCAAACAAACCTTGTTTAATTTGGGGGTCCGAATAATATCAATGCCCCTTGCCCTGGAGTGGTTAATAAGATCCTTCTTCGCACCTATTGGCATTGCACGTTTCGATGTCACAGCAGTGGTATGGAATGTACAAACCAGTGGTTGCGCAAACCTGTACAAAATACATGATATGTAAAAGCTCAAGTTAAATTCAATGAAAATTCAAGTTTAGAGTGAAGTGTAGTTCTATGAACTATAGTCTGTCCCATGACATTCATGCAGCACATTTGGATGATTTTTTTAATAAAAGAAAATGTGCGGCATTAATATCTTCAGGCAGAGTATAAATAACAATACATACAATCTTATTTATTATACAAATATCATGATTACATACTGATAAAATTTTGATGGATTCTCAATTCAGTCTAATTAAGATAATTTTTAGATATATTGGCTGTTCATTTTTTAGCAATTTGTGTTTCCACAAGATCTACCCGGTACATCTGTAGGTCTACACAAGATTCTTGTAGTATTGTCATTTAATTGTATAAGTAGATAGATATTATTAAGTTCATAATATCTACTTATACCAGAGACATAAATAACAGAGATGGGCAACTCTGCCATTAGCGTGTTTTGTTGTTGAAAAAAATGGTACGGGACCAACCTTACTTTGAGAACTACATTTAACTAAACTGAGATAATGATCTTAAACCAAAAGTATATTGTTTTAATGAAAAGTGTGCATAGGTTTTAGACATTTTTGAAACAAAAAATTGAAAAATAAGATAAATATATAGAAAATATATTGGCCAGCTATAAAACATCGGCGAAATCTCGGACAACAGTTAGCCAACTGCCTCCTAAAACTCTTTTAAGTAATGTTTATATGACATAAACTCATGAAAATATAATATTTTGAATGTTTTGGTAATAGGCTTTAGCTGTTTATATTTCGATATAATTGTTTATAAGAAAGATATACTGATTTAAACTGGGAACACTTTACAATAGGGACCACAGGATTTCGAGAGATTTCGATCAATTGCCAATCTCTATTATTTATGTCTATGCTCATACAAATGACAATACTATAGTCTGTCCCAAGATATTTTTGCTGCATATTTGAACGATTTTTAATAAAAATACACATACCTGTGACTGAAGTGCAATTAAAATCGATGGAAGGGAAAATTCCCAAGATAACTTCATTCACACATTATCATTTTTCCCTTGTAAAAATTCACAGGAACGAAAACAGATTTCCTACGGAGATTTATAATGGGGAATGTTGACATCTTTTCTCCATTCGGAAATACTCGGGACCCCTCGCGCAATTTTTCAACGTTATCATCCGGGCGTCTACATCTCCTTGGCAATGGAAAAACCTCGTAGACTTTTTATTTTTAGCCGTGTACTGATACCCGACAAGCTAGAGGGGGCGTTTCAAAGGGGAAATCTTGGGATTTTTTCATACTATTGAATGAACATAGTCTGAACCAAGAGGTATTTATAAATATTGAATAATTTAAGAAAGTATGCGGCAAAAATATCTTGGGACAGACTATAAATATGAAACTCCTCTTTCGCCATTGTCGTTACTCATTACTTCATACTTGACAGGGATTTGCGATAATCTTAGCATTTTGAGACAATATGCTACTGATTTAGCACTTAAGTTTGTCGAGTTTAGTTTTCCGGATGAATGCAAATTAATCATTAGTCATGAACAGCTGATATCCACGATTGGACAGCATGGTTACATTCATCTTCAAAGATTTATCATTATTTATTATAAACACAAAATCATTAGTCTGTTCTCACAGACATGTCTGTCCAGGGATGTAATTAAAACATCCCTGATCTGTCCTGGATAAAAGACACTGTCAAATGTCGCTGAAGGTCAGCATAATTATAATCGAAAGATCTGCAAGGTCAGCAAGTACAACCGGTAATTGTAATTATTCCTATGAAACACTGTAAAAATAAATGGACATAAATTCCCATTACATACCTTCCTCTCAACAGAGCTGTCAAGAGCTGGCTCTGGGCCCTCATTGCTACCTTAGTGCTCATGTTTCGGATCTTACTCCCGTTTGTCTCGAAAATCTCTCCGATCTCAAGGACGCTTAGCAAGAACTAAGTCTCTCGAGTGCTTTAAAAAATCTAAAGGCTAAAACCTAAATCCGAGTTAAAAAACAACAAAAAAACATGGGCACTGCACTGGAAGTTATTGTAAATTATACATGCATTTCACGGTATATTGCCAGACATTTTTCTTAAATTAGCATAAGAATTGATATCTGATGGAGCCCCCCCCCCATAAAAAAGCGCAAAGTGAAAACGCACTGACGGGGCGGGAAACCCGACTGATATAATAAGTAATTCAGCATTCAACATCAAACAATGAAATTGAAGTTACAAAGAATACTACGCCCCCCCCCCCCCCCCCCCCCCGTCATTTTGATTAGGATTTTCATTATTTTTAGTTTTTTTCTTTTTCTTGTCAGGATTTTTTGAATGAGGATGTCCCCCACCCCCCACCAACTTTTAAATAAGATGGCACTACGCACGGATGTACTTATGCACTTACAGTATATTTACAATAACAAAAAACCTAGAGCGCTAGAGTAGTAATTCTAAAATTTGGATTTTTTCCGTTCTGTCACACCCAAGCACTGGTCTCGATGTTTGTACATTTGTTTTAACCTTTCATCTTATTAAAAAAAAACACAATGCAAATTATTTCATAATGAATTTTTGAAGTTCCCGGCCTATGGAATTCCATATACGACAGCCAACTGTCAGCTGCCAACTGCTTACTGTCAACTGGTTACTGTTTACTGCCACTGAACTGCTTACGACCAAATGCTTTCTTTGCCTCTTTATTGGGTTAAGTGCATGTGCAGACATTTATTGAGGATGGAGATTGATAGCCTTTATTTTATTTTACACAAAAACACATATTAACAATTCCAGTCCGTATGGAAACCCATGCCATCACTCACATAATTTCAAGTACATTAACTCGTGTTTACCACATTTGAAAGACATAAGAGATACTAGTGGAATTTTGGTTAGTCTGATGCTATCCATATAGAATGTCTGAGATTTTGACATTTTGTTTCATTCCTATCATCCAGAATGACCTTGAAGCAGTGATGGACACATGAAATAATTATAGAATTAGAAAACAAACACACTTGATCCATCTGACGGTGTTCTGAAATTCCTGTAGAAACAATCTTGCATCTAAATCTATTGCTCCCAAGCACGTTGCACAAGGCTATGAAACTTTTTGGGAACCTTATAACGTTTTTTAGTGTTTAATGGAGTAAAATAATTTCTGTAAAAATAAAATCATAAATGATAAACACACACCCCTGCACTGTAAAGTTTGAACTTAATATGCTCACATGAAGGTGGTCAATTAAAACACCTTTTAAAAGCCATGGATAATATTGGCAGTCACTCATAATCCATCATTCCAAGCGCAAATTCTTTGCAGCAAGTTGCGCAAGGGGATACTAGTAACAATATCGCGTACAGAGCAATGAAATCAGGATTTCAAATTACAACAAAAATTTGCTCGGGGGCAATAGTTAGATACAGCATCGCTTCTAAAGCAATTTCAGAAAACTCGTTGAATGTGCCCATTACAAAAATCGTTTTTAGTTGCCTGTATATTTTCAAACATATTAAGAATTATTGTTTAAGTCTCTATCCTTTTTCATATCACAACAGCCATATACTTAAATTCTGGGTTGCTATACAAAAAGACGGACGATCCGATGGACAAGGTGTGTTTTGTTTTCTAGATATATGATTATTCCATGTGCCCATCACTGTTTCAAGGCCATTCTGAATGACAGGAATTAAACAAAATCTCAAACATTCTACATGTACATGTATATGACTAGCATCAGACAAATCAAGAACTCCACTATCTCTCATGTCTTTTAAAAGTGGTAAACACGAGTTAATATGCTTGAAATTATGTGCTTGGTGGGTTTTCATACGTACTCGAATAGGTTTCTGGTCACGTGATCAGGTAATATAAATAGTAGGATCATGCAGTGGCGTGGCACTCTAAGCTCGCTCGCTAGCTATATATAGTTGTGAATTAAGGTTAAATGGCAGATGATATGGAATGCAGTGTTTCAGGGCTGACAAATGGTTGTTAATTTGTGTTTAATATGTGTAAAATGAAATAAACGCTTTTAATCTTTCAATCCCTCCATCCTCAAATAAATGTCTGCACATGCGCTTAACCCAATAAAGAGGTAAAGAAAGCATTTGGCAGTACGCAGTTGGCAGCTGACAGTTGTCTGTCGTCTATATGGAATTCCATACTAATCCGACGGAAGTTAACTATCAGCATTCAAATTTATCTCCAAATTAATCAAACTTGAAATTAGTACGATTGCTGTAAGCTGCATGAAAGTTTATTTGTTGCATTTGACTGTTAATCAAAATTTTTTTATGAACGTAACGTTAGGGTCCCAAATTAATTTTCCTGTCCAACCGACTGCTGGTTTCAGATCATGCTAGAATTTCACCATGGTTTTGATAAACCCTCTATTTTCAATATCAAGCATGCACATTTACAAAACAAAAAATGTCAGCTTTTTTTTTTTACAAGGTACCTTAGGTGTTTCTGTATTTTCCATCTGACGAGAGTTTAGGTGGTATGGGACATCTGTTGATATCAATACGGATTAAAGTGCAAAATAATTAAAATATTTTAACCGGTTTAGAATTTTCAAATTTTACAATATTTATCCAAAGAATAGCTTTTAAAAGGATTTGGAGCGGTAACAATTGTAAAACACACGATTTACGGATTCGTAGTAAACCCTCTAACCCGCTGCGCTACACTGTTAGGTAACAAAACTGGGAAAGAAACTACTTATATAATTACACTTTATTTGATAAACAATACTTCACAACATGGAAGTGTCAAATACCGCCTTAAAATTTATCCGGATTCAAAAGAGTTTAACATAGCTATTTTAACATTTAGAACCTCTGCTATTGTTCCTGTGTAAACAACGTTCGTTTTCGCTTGTTTGGTAAGTATGCAACCTCAAGACAACCGAGTTTTGTAACTGTTAACTATCCAGTGCATATTTATGCGTTAACAAAATCGTGTTTTAAAAACTAATTATTATGCCTGACGAATGCATATTGCTTATATCGGCGGAAATTATATCGCACTGCCACAGCAATTGCATTTCCGATGACATTTTTTTAAAAATTAATTTTTGGAAAAAAAAATTCGGGAGAGGGCTACATTATTGCAACTAGAGAATACTGAGTCCACGGTGATATTTATTTTGATTTCAAGAAATAAAAATATGGTGTAATTCATTTACTGTAACTTAGTGCATTAATATTAAGATATATATTTACATTTAATTTGCATGATTAGTTGTTTACCAAACGAATCATTTACATGTGTAGCCTTTTGAAATTTCTGTTCAAGTAATCTTACATTATCATAATATATTTTGATTGACAAGGAATCCAAAAGAAAACACAGCGGTTCTATGAAAACTTTCATGTTAGATAATGCGATGAATTTTGATTTTAAAATGCATTGTCCGAAAACCTATGTTGTTTTTCATCTGTTATACAAATCTAGATACCAATTGAATGCATGGCTACACCTGGAAAAGAATTGGTAGTACGAGGAAAGCTTGGAGAGTTCCTGCAAAGTCATGGATTGGAGGATAGCATAGGGTGAATATTGGTTTTGTAACGTAAACTTCTAAAGCTGAAATTCAATATCTGTTTCTTGAAACTCAATATCTTTTCTACCATCTGTGTCAAAGTGAGTTAGGATTCCCATTTACATAGAACTTGAATTTAATGAACATCAAATTCTTACACACATTCCGGCAGTGTTTTTGTATTAATCAACAAGAATCAACCATTATTACTGGCATTATGTTAAAGAACGATGTAGATGGATAGATGTTGAGGTATATAATGAAGTGCTGTGACTATTTCAGAGATATAGATGAGATAGTGTTGAGTTATGTAATCAGTATCTTGGAGGATCTTGGTGATGACAGCAATGCAGAGGAAAACATTGATGTCGACCAGTTTGCAGAGATGATGGAGGCATATATCCCAGGATTTGGAAACATAGACAGGTTCGGTACATGTATTAGAATTCAAAACTGGCTTATCAACTTTTTTTTCTACAATGTTACAGAGTTAACCCATTGCTCTTAGTTATTGGACAAGACTTTTCCCAAAGTTTTCATTAGCAGATCTTTTTTCATCTGCAAATTGATCCCCATATTAAATTAGTCTTGTACCTGTGCCAAATGTTAAGAAAACAGAAAAAAGAAAAGTTTAGAGTGTCCAAGATATTTCAAAAATTGATTAACATGTATTGTAATGTTTATTAACCATTTTATCTTTAAAAAAACAAAATAAAACAATGAAATTAAAACTCACAATACCAAGTCTAACATTTCAGTGTCAAAGTTTGTGAATGGATGTTTGAGCTGTCTTACACAATCAGAGCTGACAATCAAGGTATGAACTTTTAATTAATAGCTAGTTGTTGCCTTGTTGGAACAATCTGATGACAAGAACGTCAACTTCCTCCAAATTAAAAGCAGAATGCTTAATATTAATAGTTTATACGACTTCAAACAAGAAATCAAAATTTAGTAATGCGTCATGACCATTGACATTTGTAATACATGTAGATTTTTAGTGTTAATCATGCACAGAATTAGGAAAAAGATTTAAATTTTTTTTTTATACTTCTCCAGATAAAAATCAAAATTCAAAGGAAGAGGAGGAACTGTGCACTAAGGGAGATAAACCCAGTGGCATTCTCCCACCCACAAATGATAACACTCCCACTGAAACAAATGGGAATATATCACTGGTAAGAATTAACATGTCTCTATTTCATACTCCTCAATTACATTTGCTTTTATTGATTTATTTTATTCTGGTATATATACAATGTAACATGGCAGTTAATTTCAAGAGAAAAATATATATAATGATACAAATTATACACTAACAATTTTGAAGTTTCATTTAGATTGTACAAAGATTGTACATTATAAAGCAAATTTTGGCTTCTCATGAAAATTTTTTGCTGTGCATTAATAACTACCTGGTATGCTGTTTCTGTAATAGGAAGAGGAAGAACCAAATGAAGACATACAATTGTTGCTGGAGATGTTTCCTAATGCCTGCACACTTGAGATCACCCATTGTTTGGGTCTGACGAAGGGTAATCTAGAATCTGCAGCCCAGCTAGTACTGGAAAGAGCAGAGGCAGGAACCAGCATTAAAAAGCCAAAGGTAAGTCTGTCACGTAGTTAGGATTTGTGTCCCTTAGCGGACAATTTTCTCTTTGCTTATATTAATCAATTTTTCAAGTACCTGATATCTGCATTTTCTCCAAAGGTCTCTGCAGCAATTTGTAATTTATTGTTACTATATTGTTTCCTGATTATAGATAATGAAACTTATTATTGTTATCTTTGAGAAAGTGCAGATTTATTAAGCTTCATGTTGAATATTTTATCATTTAGGAGAAATCCAATTTTTCCCCGAAAAAAGGACTGGTATTATTAGATGACAAAGACCTGAAGAAGAAGATGGTTGAAAGGTATTCTGACATTGCCAAATATTCTTTACATTATGGATTTTCCTTTAAGTTCCAACATACATTTGATATCTTTATGAATTGTGTATACTGTAAGCACTTCATTTGGAAATTAAATTTATACTGTGTATATTTCATGAGACAGGTATTAAATCATTTATTTTTGTTTGCTACCAAACTCATAAAAATAATTGATACTTAATGTTAAGATATGGCTATCAGGATACAGATGAAGACAAGAAAACATTTCGACCACCTCCACCAAAGCAGGTACTTTGATACAATATAAATATATAGGTATTAATTGTGTTCTTTATGTACAAATGAGTAAAACTTCATGAAGCCTGGTCAAAACTTGTGAATTTGATTTTGTGAACAATATATTTTCACATCTATTCTTCACTATTCAGATGATATTTTTAATACAGCAGATGCATCTTTAATATATTGGACTTTATGTATGTCTATGCATGACATGAATAAAACTACCAATTTATGGAAAATGAAATTGATGCATAAGCTAAAAGGGATGACCATCTCAATTTTTTATGGCGTCGGGCGAAGCTCGAAAGCCATCTAGGGATCGTACGTCCGGAAGTTACATTTTTAGGAGCCAAACAACTCAAATGAGTGCAAAGTTTTCGTATGTGTTTCAAGAAAAATAGATGACATACTTCAATTTCGAGCAGAACTGTACGTGAACAAAACAAGTTTGCAGATTCGAAATGGTTGCCGTCTTTAAAAATGTTCACATTTTATTGAAAACAATATGTCTCGGTTTCAGCGGATGAATACACTAGCACCGAGACACATGCGATAGCTGGGTATCGGGTGCGTTCGCCCTATCTACATGTTCGCCTTAGTCCGTTCGCTCTACGTCCGTTCGCTCTAATTACCGTTCGCCCAAATTCTCGTTCGCCTTAAACCTCGTTCCCTCCTTGTTTATAAATAAAGTATATTATAAGTTATTTTATTAACCTTTAACTTAAAACTTGTTAACTTTTATTAATTATTCGTATATTCTATGGAGTCATAATACAAACTATCTGGACAATGGACAATAATACATGTAGATCCTGTATCAATAAAATCCATTTTCCCCTGGATATTCTAATGTTTATAATCATTAGTCCCTTTTCCAACAGGATGATTTTATAGTCATATCATATGTTGAGTATTGCAGTTCTCAAAAAGATCCTTAACAATAGTTTATATATGGGATATAAACGTACATCAAACACTGAACCTTCTCGGGAGGCCAAAGAATTGTCCTGGGGCCAAAGTCTTAACAATTATAAAGAATCATCTGGCTGATTAGTTTCTGAGAAGATTTTTAAAGATTTACCCTATATATTCCTTTGTTAAGCTTTGACCCCCCCCCCCATTGTGGCCCCACCCTACCCCTGGGGATCATGATTTTCACAACTATGAATCTACACTACCTGAGGATGCTTTCACACAAGTTTCAGCTTTCCTGGCTGATTAGTTTCTGAGAAGAAGATTTTTAAAGATTTACTCTGTTTATTCCTATGTAAAACATCGACCTCCCAATGTGGCCAAAACCTACCCCCAGGGTTATGATTTTCACAAATTTGAATCTACACTACCTGAGGATGCTTCCACACAAGTTTCAGTTTTCCTGGCTAATTAGTTTCTGAGAAGAAGATTTTTAAAGATTTACTCTATATAATCATATGTTAAACTTCGACCCCCCATTGTGGCCCCATTCTACCCCCAGGGGTTATTATTTTCACAACTTTGAATCAACACTACCTGAGGATGCTTCCGAACAATTGTCAGCTTTCCTGGCCGATTAGTTTCTGAGAAGATTTTTTAAGATTTACTTTATATATTCATATATATGTTAAACTTCGACCCCCCATTGTGGCCCCACCCTACCCTCGGGGGTCATAATTTTCACAACTTTGAATCTACACTTCCTGAGGATGCTTCCACACAAGTGCCAGCTTTCCTTGCCGATTAGTTTCTGAGAAGAAGATTTTTTAAGATTTACTCAATATATTCCTATGTAAAACTTCGATCCTTCATTGTGGCCCCACCCTACCTCCGGAGATCATGATTTTCACAAATTTGTATCTACATTGAAAATAATTAAAAAATAAACAGAAAATACAAACAGAGGAACATAAATTATAGTAACACTAAAAAAAATAAAATAATTCAATTAACAAGTTTTCGTAACAATATAATGTCACCGTCAGTCAAATGATGATTATTATGTAGAAGTGGAAAGGGTGGTATTGTTTTCATTAATTATATATCTATCTTTCAAAATGTTTAAATTCACCAGAATACACAGAAATATATAAATAAATTAATCCTATATAAAATTAAGGCGAACGGACCCAGTGCGAACGGCGTCAAGGGCGAACGGACGTAGGGCGAACGATAACTTGGGCGAACGGCGTCAAGGGCGAACGCGTTTTAGGGCGAACGAACAGCCATTCCGATAGCTGGGCTTACATACTCAATTTGGTTATGAAATGTACTAGCCTGCAAAATAGATGATTTTGTATCCATATCGAAAATTGACAATGCACAAATGTTTGATCTTGTAGAAACAAAACTTCCTAATCGAGCGATAAGTACATCTACATAAACCAACTAGTGAACTACTTTCACTTTGTAAACAACGTGAATGGGTGCTTTCTTTTATCTACCCCCGATCTTTTCGGCCCGTGTCATTTGGATCCTTGTGAATTTTAGATGAAATTGATAATAAGAGACAGAGTGGTTATCAGCAGTATACAATATATAGAATTAAACACAATAATAATTTAAATATTTATTTCCATATAAATAGAGAAAAAAAATCTAAAAAAATTATAACTCCTAAGATATTACTATAAACTTAAATTTTCAATTGAAATTCAAAACTTTTTAAGACTTAGGTGAGCAAATTTGTAATGAATTGTAATTTTATTAGTTATGTGATAAATAACATTTTCTATTTTTTTTGAAAAATTTTTTTTTTTGATAATTTATGGAAAACAAAATACCAGCTTTTGAACTTGGTCATTTTTTTGGCAAAATATTGCATATAGGGTACCATCATTGTATGGATAAGTCCTCCTACAGTTTTCAAAATAGGAAGTTGTTCTTTTGCAGATCAGTTATACATATATCAGAGGTATGCATATTGTCAGGATTTTGATTTTCGATAATTTATGAAAAAAATACCAGCTTTTGAACTTTGTCATTTTTTGGCAAAATATTGCATATAGGGTACCCTCATTGTACGGATAAGTCCTCCTACAGTTTTCAAAACAGGAAGTTGTTCTTTTGCAGATCAATTACACATATATCAGAGGTATGCATATTGTTAGGATTTTGATTTTCGATAATTTATTGAAAAAATACCAGCTTTTGAACTTAGTCATTTTTGGCAAAATATTGCATATAGGGTACCCTCATTGTACGGATAACTCCTCCTACAGTTCTCAAGATAGGAAATTTTTCTTTTGCAGATCAGTTATACATATATCAGAGGTGTGCTTATTGCTAGGAGTTTGGTTACTGATAATTTATGAAAAAAAATTGCTTGTATTTTGGTTACTGATAATTTATGAAAAAAAAATTAAGTCATTTTTTGGCAAAATATTGCATATGATATAGCGTACCCTCATTGTACGGATAACTCCTCTTACAGTTTTCCAGATAAGAAGTTGTTCTTTTGCAGATCAATTATACATATATCAGAGGTGTGCATATTGCTAGGATTTTGATTACTGATAATTTGTGCAAAAAAATACCAGCTTTTGAAGTTAGTCAATTTTTAGCAAAATATTGCATATAGGGTACCCTCATTGTACGGATAACTCCTCCTACAGTTCTCAAGATAGGAAATTTTTCTTTTGCAGATCAGTTATACATATATCAGAGGTGTGCTTATTGCTAGGAGTTTGGTTACTGATAATTTATGAAAAAAAATTGCTTGTATTTTGGTTACTGATAATTTATGAAAAAAAAATTAAGTCATTTTTTGGCAAAATATTGCATATGATATAGCGTACCCTCATTGTACGGATAACTCCTCTTACAGTTTTCCAGATAAGAAGTTGTTCTTTTGCAGATCAATTATACATATATCAGAGGTGTGCATATTGCTAGGATTTTGATTACTGATAATTTGTGAAAAAAAATACCAGCTTTTGAAGTTAGTCAATTTTTAGCAAAATATTGCATATAGGGTTACCTCATTGTACGGATAACTTTTCCTACAGTTTTATAGATAAAAAGTTGTTCTTTTGCAGATTAATTGTACATGTATCAGAGGTGTGAATATTTTTAGGATTTTTATTTCTGATTATTTATGAAAAAAATACCAGCTTTTGAACTTAGTCTTTTTTTAGCAAAATATTGCATATGAGGTACTTTATTTCACTGGATATGGGTTGACATGGATTATGGATACAGTTCACATATAAAAAGAAAACCCAGTTAGCTGTCTCATTGACAGCTTTTCACTTGTTTAAAAAATTATTTAGGTTTTTACTCTTCAAATTAACTTTAACTCGACGCCATTGTGGCCCTTCAGGCCTTTGATTTTAGCCTAATGGCTATTTCATTTAAAATTCACTGTTTTCTCTCCATTTGCCTTACAATTACAATTCAACTTGTTTGCCAAAGAAAAAATGTACATGTACCATCACTAACCATGGAAAACTGTCTAGATTTGATAAGTTCATACTCAGTAACAAGAAGTCAACTATCATGTTTCAGGAAGTTTTAAAAGTTTGCCAAGAATTTTGATACATATGGACTGTCATAGTTTTGGTTTTCTTGAATATTTATATAAGTACATTAAAAATCTTAAACGATGGTGTTTATCTCATCTAGGAGCCCAAAAAGATGCTGCGTTATTTGGATGGTCGTGTAGTGAGCACTAAAGGGGAGAGATTCACAGAAATTAAAAAGGAAGACAGCGAAGAAATGAAAAAGACTTACGTAAATCTTAAACCTGCCAGGAAGTACCGCTTTCATTGATGTACTTGGTTTTCTATTGAAATTAGCTATCTTATATCATGTAGCACATATACTTAGTTCATGTTTCCAATCAGATGAACTTTGCTTCATTATACATTGTACAAGAATTTTTAAAACGTACTAAACAAGTCAATTTGTTTCAGCAATTAAATGTACGTGTTCTGATTAATATAATATTTGTATTGTGTCTATTTCTTCATGATTCCATTTCATTGAGCAATTTACACACTGGTTGTGTTTGTAAACATTCTTTTATTAAACATATTACATGTACATTAACAAATGAAAGCATGCATCATTGTGTTAATGTAAGATATTAATTGATTATGCCAATTATGGGTAGCAAAGGGTTTTTTTTTTTTTAAATAGAAACAAAAGTAATTTTTTATGAGCAAAGATTTGTAGAAAACATCTGTATATCATTTGGGTTATTGAAAATTTACATTGTTTTTAATCTGTAGCAGAATATGTAGGGACCAAGAGAAATATAATTTTTTTTGACTCATGAAAAGAGAAAATTAAATACTATAATAGGACTATAAATATCAGTATTTGCAAATTTAACAATCTGACTTGATCCAGCCCATATAACTCCTTCACTTTAATCAAACTTGTAGCATTTAAACTTGGTAATATAAGATGCGACTGTTTTAAATTACCTTTATATTGAGAAAATTATTCCATGTTTTATTTGCATAAGTCACAATTAACAAAATTAATTAATGTGTTATGTAAATATCTAACCAAAAACATTTGTTATTATTAAAAATTGTCAT
This sequence comes from Magallana hongkongensis, assembly GCA_015776775.1. Lineage (NCBI taxonomy): Eukaryota > Metazoa > Mollusca > Bivalvia > Ostreida > Ostreidae > Magallana > Magallana hongkongensis. The sequence goes on from CM027471.1 coordinate 39,257,542, forward strand.
AATTTTTAAGTGTCCGTGTATCTTGATACCGTACATGAAAAAGTAATTAAGGCCTCTAAAAAGATTTCAATATATTTTTTATTGTCATATGGTATACATAGTGTGTCACTCATGTTTTTTACATATCATGCACAGATATTAAGACACTCAATTTTTCAATGAATTTAGCTTTAATGTTGTTTGTTTTTTGTTTTCTAATTAGTATGTGGTCAGATAAAAATTGTCAGTTAATGGAACAGACTGTAAATCATATTCCATTAGTTAAAGAACCACTTAAACTTGTATTCTTATCATGAATAATTAATTCATCCATTCCCAACCAGTACATGGTACAAGAACCAATTTATCTTTGAATTCATGTATCAGTATACTTGAATGGATATGTAAATGTGATACATGCCATGTCCACTGGACATATAAATTGATTTATTTAAATGTTTACAGGATGGTTCTGTTCCATACTTTAAACATAAACACATGTATGATCTGAAACTCTGTATACATTGGCAACAACCACTTTGATTTCATAATTATAACTGAGACATGAACATTTACAATACTTCTCTTATCATTTAATGTGACACCTTAATTGTCCTTTTAAAAACCAAAGAATATAATGTTTATCAGATTTGTAGTCAATTGACACTTCTACCCTGTTAATTGTCAGCCTACATGTATTTATACTTGTAGAAAACAGTAAAATCTCAATGGTTTGTCTCGAAAAAATAAATCAAAATTGCTTATATTACGTGCAAATTTAGCATGTTTTACACAATGCCTTAGCAGTATACATTTAAGATATGATATTTTGTTGTTGGCATTTATGTGTGTTGTAACCATTTCGAAATGCATTTATGGTATCTCAATAATGTTTACATCATTACATCAATTCCATTACATATACATGCATTTCTGAATCTTTTAAACCTTGCAGAACAATTAGCATTTGAACAAGTTTAAAGCATTCTTATTATTACAAAGGACTTGTTGACAATTTGCATTATGTGTATTTTATACCATTTTTAATATACATTTTGTTAATATTTGATTTCGTGTTACATGTATTTATATTAAATGTTTGAAACATTTAATTGTCTGGTTTTGTGATGTTTTAGTGCATTTTTTAAAAATTTTACAAACTCTATTTACTTTTATAGGCTTATATAAGACTGGTTTTTAATAGTAATATGTTGCATTTTATCTCATATATTTTGTAGTCTATATGTTATTTTGTAGTCTGTATGTCAAACCACTCCCAGAAGCAAATGCACTTGAAGGAAAAACATACACATACCCCCCCCCCCCCCCCCCCAAAACAAAATATCCCCAGAACGAAATATACGCCTAAACAAATCATTTAAGTTCAGTGTTTCCCTTGATTTTATTAACTGATATGCAAAGTTTAGTACATTGTACATTTTGAACTATTCTACTAAAAGGCTACAATCCTTTATATATATCTGATACTTCTCTATACTTGTTATCATTTTTAACTATAAGGACTTGGTAAAGTTCTAAAATCATTCCATGAACTTTTGATGTTCTCCCAACTAGATTCTAACATATCACAGAAATTAATAAAGTTATGGTACTAGATACAGGTCCGTTTAGTTAATTTTTTTTATAATTTTCTACACTGAATAAGTAATCACAGCAAATGAATCGTCATAAACTTGAACAAGAAAATTAATGTTTCCAAAACTAATATCTTTAATTGCAGTTATTAATATCACAAAAAATGGCATGTATCTGACTTTTCAAAGTGTCTAAAAAATCATTATCTACCTGATGAATGTTATTGGAAATTAATTCTTGAAATGGTAATCCTAAAATTATTTTTGCCTTGTTAGGTTTGCATGATGCTTCTTTGATTTAAGCAAGTTTGTTCAGAACCAATGTGTCTGGATTAATTTGTCTTTATTATCTCATGTTATAATTTTGCAATGACTATGCTTGCAATCTCAAAGTAAAATCAGGTGTAAACTTTTCAGAATTTCTATCAAAAAAGATGATATAATGATACAAATATGAAGCTCTCTTGGGCTCTGATACATAGTTCTAGGTTTTGAGAGCTGCTTTATTGTACAACGCAGTATACATGTATTATAAAAATAAATATCAACAATTTGTTAATGGAATGCGGTTGCATACACAGCTTCAAACAGGTACATGAATATATAATCTATGAAAAAGGACTAGCTAGTAACTATATATCCATAAAAATTACGCAAAACACAAAGTGCATTCCAAAAAGTATGGTTTTATCATCTGTAATAAAGTTTGAATAATGCAGGGTAATTAACTGCAAATAGTACATGTAAATTAGAAACAGCATTTTGGAGGACATACATGTGTTGTTTGAGAGAACAGAAACAAGATTTGTACTAAATGAAAAGTAATACAGGTATCATATTGCAATAAGAAATATATACTTCTGATTCAAAATAACGGTAATCAAAGTAACATCTATTTGCATTTTGTTTCACTGAATGTTATATATAGCACCAGAATTAAAAAAAACCCAACTGTAACAGTTTTATTCCATCTTCGCTTGCCAAGGGTTTTTGGTCCACTCTGCTCCCCATAAATGGGGAGCGAAGTGGACAGAAAACCCTTGGCTAGCGAAGATGTTTTCTTCATGTATTGCTAATATTTATGCATCGAACACACATTCCAGTCATCTATGCTATTGATTTGCCTTTTTGTCAATGAATAAACATTTAAACACCAGGAGCTGTTAAAATAAACATGGAACAATCCACTTAATTACATCTTATTTATCACAGTTCATATAATGGAAATGATACATAAAATGTATCGTGATTCAATAATGCCAACAATGGAACTTATAAAATTAACCGCCAATTAGAATCATAGGTCTGTTCTTCATTTTGGACAGGTTAAACATCCCAGCATGCTGTTTCTTCTTGCGCTTAACAGCTTCCTCGATGAACTGCCATATTTCTTCTTCCTCTGCGCCTCTCCTGAGCTCATCCCTGAGTGAGACTTCTGCATTCCCAAACAAGCACACTTTCAGGTTTCCATCTGCTGTGACTCTAAGTCTATTACAGGAGCCACAGAAATGCTCACTCATGGAGGTAATAAACCCTATCTGCCCTTCATGGCCAGGAACTTTGTATGCCTTGGATGTGTCATTCGCATGGTCTGACATTCGTCGAAGATCTGGGAATGTAGACTTGATAGTGTCAATCATCTCTGCATAAGATACCATTTTCTTGAAGTTCCATTTGTTCCCATCAAAGGGCATGTACTCAATAAACCTGACATCTATGTTTTTATCCTTTGTCAGTTTCACGAAGTCCACAATTTCTTCTTCGTTCACTCCTCTCATAACTACACAGTTCACCTTTACAGGGCTGTAACCCAAATCTAGTGCAGTATCGATACTGTTCATCACTCTTTCCCATCCCTTCCGCCTTGTGATGAACTCAAACTTTGCAGGAATCAAGGTATCCAGGCTGATATTTATCAAATCAAGTCCTGCTTCTTTTAACTGTGGAAGTTTCTTTCCTAATGTGACTCCATTGGTTGTTATGGCTATTGTTTCGAGATTGTACTGTGGTCTGAATGAGTTTATTCCCTTTATAATATCTTTGAGGTCTCCTCGAACCAAAGGTTCACCTCCTGTCAAGCGAATCTTGTTCACTCCTTGCTTCATGAACAGTTCAGATATTCGAACTATTTCCTTGCCTGACAGAATGCGGTCCTTGGGGGAAAGATCCACTCCTTCCTCTGGCATGCAATACTGACACCTTAAGTTGCATCGTTCACTGACTGATATTCTGAGATAGTTGTGGTGTCTTCCAAATAAATCTGTTAGTACTGATGATTTGATTTTTTCACTTTCAGGTTGTACTTGTTTTTCCTCTTGTTCCAAACACGTTGTAAATTGTGAACGCCTTCCTCCTTCTCTTCTGCACACTACAGAGTGTCCACCATAAGTATGGGCTCTTTGAAACACTCGAAAAATTGTTCTCTTCATTGTAGGAAAAAAGCAATGTAGCATGTGCTGCTGTTAAGATATAGGACAATGTTAAGTAGGTCACGCCTGTATTTACTTAACGTAGTATGCCTTTTTTACTGCACACTCTTCGGTTACTCATTAACTACACAAATGAATATTCCATTTATTTCAGTTATCCAACTTACACACGTTTTTTTCACCTTATGCTCTGTAACTTGTCAACAAACTACATAATGAAAGTGAAAGTAGTATCCACAATATGTTAAGTCGTTCGTAAAATTACAATACTCTATATCCTTATATTATCTTTAGATTTTTAAACAAACAAGTTTGTTCTTTATAATATGTAACTACTTTGCTTTTTATGAGAGATTATAAATCAGACTATTACTACCTAGATAACTTTTCTTATCTTGTCGGTTATAAATAAAATCTTTTCTCACTATAGACGGCGCTGTCATACACCCGCCATACCGAATATTTTGTTTAACTTGGATTCAGTATGACTGTTTTCGTTTAGAGTGGCTGCCTTTACTTTCTTCAATTTCAGTTGTGGTAAGTAGAATATTTTACTTTTAAGCCCTGGTGTGCGTGCGTAGAAGTTTTATTTAGCGTTAGAATGTAAAATATGTCCAAAGAAATTAAACGGAATCCTGACTTGTTTCAACTTTCAGCTTTCGAGGTATTTTTTGTGTACTAAAATGGCTTTACTTGATAAATATGTTGTAATAGAAAAAAAGATTAAAACTGATAACAATCATTGCATGATCAGATAAGTATATATTCTCATTCTCTCTATTATGATATAGAATTGTGAATTGAAAGCTGAGGAAATTCGAGCCTCTTCAAAATGAGTTAAATCAATAATGTTAAAACCACTATCTCTACTTGCTCTGTAATATTTTGTCATGTGCGTCTTTGTTTTAAATTAGATTGCAAGGTACATTTCTTTCTTTTGAGATTTGTGTTAAATTAAGCAGTTAAGGTAGTTATATGAAACAAATATGTCTCATTGTTATCGTTATATTATATGGAAAATGAATTGTTTAATAGATGTATTTTATGTATTTACAATTTTGTGTGTTTCCATTTGTACTCATAATAATCATAACATTGTCGATGAAGTCAATGCATGTCATTCTTGTGTGAAAAAGAATTTGAGAAAAATGATTGGTTTTGTGAAGTCCAATTTAGTATCATTAAACAAAGAAGAAAAACGTTGAATCAAAGGATCACAACTTCAGGTATGTACATACTGGTATATATTGTCTATGTATCATATAATAGATTGAATGTTTCAAAGTACCTTAGATTTCAAAGTTAAGAGAAATAATGTTTTTTTCTTAGTTTTATCTACGCGATTAATAAAAAAGAAAACAAATGGAAACACACATGAAATCATATGATTAATATCATTCTTCATTGACTTCATTTTCCTCTTCTTGTATTTCAGAGCAAGGACATCCAGATTCAACAGTTCATCTATAGACATGTGAAATATTAGAAAAAAATGTGAAGGAAAGCACAGCAGATTCCACAACAACCATCCATAACAATGTCAGATCATAACCATAAAGGAGGCCTATATCGCTGGAAAAGGCAAACTGACAATAAAGTTTATTCCAGGTCTCAAAAAGTGGCAACGACCTCAGACATTCAAAATTGGATCCAGAAAGTGGAGGATGCCTCGAACAGAGCCGCAGAAAGTGTTTTCCAGGGAAAACCTTCTAGAGGGCATTCTGGAAAACGTGTTGCAGCACTGCAGACTCTGGATCAACTGAGAGAACATGACACAGCCCTCACAGAGGCACAGGATCTTTTGTCTCAGTGGATGGAAGAGAAAGTTAATTTGAATGTGGAAGATGGTGAGGATGATGCATATGCAAATGATGCATTGTATCAGAGGACACTTGAATCTAAGGTGAAGAAGGAATGGGATCACTTATTGGATAATAATGGTGAACCTGTTGATATGCCTAGGAAAATGAAGGAGGACAAGTCTGATCCTTATGCATATCTGGACAAAATGGATGAAAAAGAAGCTGTGGACTCGATCATTGAACATATGCTGAACAAAAAGCTAGTGAAAGATGCATTTACAGAGGACCTTGGTTTGGATGAGATGTCTATGTACAAAGATCCAAGAACCAAAATGGAGCTTAGGCATAAACAGGTTAAAGAAAATCGTGAAAAGAGGGAGAGAGAATTAGAGATGAAGAGGAGAGCTCATCAGGCCAAAAAGACAGCTCAGAATCACGCCAAACTTATAATTATGAAGGAAGAAAAGGACAAGATGACTAGAGCAAGACAGGAGGAGATGGCCATAAAAAAGGAAATGGCTCGGATCAAGAAAGAAATGCAGGAGGAAAGAAAGAAACATAAAGAAGCAAAGAAAAGTGAAGAGACAGAGAAGAAAACTATCATTTCAGAGGCCAAACTTCTGGTGGATCAGGAGCGGGAGGAAGAGCGAGCAGAGAGATTGCAAAAGCAGCTAGAAATTGAAGAACGACAGAGGGTTCTAATACAGAAAATGGAGGAGATGGAGATTCGCAGAAAAGCTAATGAGATGAAAATTTTACACAACTGTTTCAAGGCTTGGTACAATATTGCTCTAGAAAGAAGATTGCAAATGGGAAAGGCAAGAGCTCTCTTTGATTGGAAGTTACTCTTACGAACATGGAATGCGTGGAGGTCTGTTGTGCGGTCTAAAAGACTTGAGTTGGAGGCCAAGCAGCATGAAATTGACATTATCAAAACTCACAGAAATAATCAAATAGCAGAGAATCACCATAAATGTGCCATTTTAAGAAAGTACTTCATGGCCTGGCAAGTGTGGGTTCAACAGGAGCAGGAGAGAAAAGAAATGAAAAACATGCAGGAAGAAACCAAAAAGAAGATGGCAGTGTTTCTAGAGGCTGCCTCCGAAGGTAAACTCTGGAAAGATGGTCACGATGATGAAAGTGTTACTGAAGAGGTCCAGAGAGTTTCCTCAGTAAATGTAGATGACTTTTTCAAATCTCAATCTAAACGGCCTTCCTCTTCGTTAAGTACTGTATCCTCTAACACTAGTGTCTCCCAAAAACAGAAAAGGTCACCTCCGAATAGAATCCCAACACAGGCATGGCAGGTGACCAGGAAACACTTAAATCTGACCCCAGAGGAGATAGCAAAGTTAGGGGGAGGAGAACCAATAGATGAGCAGGAAAAACCAACAGATTTACAAGTTAGAAAGAGGTTTGGTACTCAACCATGGATGAACACAAAGTACATTACAAATAACTTTGAAAACCGACACAAAGCTCAAGAGAAAATTATAAAAGATCAACAAAAGCGGCTGCATGAGCAAAAAAGAATGATCGAGGAGCTGAAGTTTACTAAACAAAAACAATTACTTCAGCAACAGGCTGACACTCAGAAAGAAATTCAAAATCTGATTGATAAAGAACCCATATCAGAGAGTGTGTTGAAGGAGAGAGGATGGTTATCGGATCAGGCCACTGTGAAGAGAGAGGAGACAAATAAAGGTGTTAAAATTAAAGAACATTCCAGCGATCCACCATTAACAGACAGGTCGTCTGCTACTGAAGGCGACAGAACAAGTAGAACAAATGTGTCCTCAACCACTGCTGATTCCAATAGTAAATACCTAGCCTTGCAGAAAAAGATGGATGAGAGAGCAGAAGAGAGGGCAAGGAAGAAGAAGGAAAGGGAAGAGAAACGAAGGCAGATGGAGGAAGAGAAGCTAGAGAGGCTCAAAGCTGAAGAGGAAGAACTTATTAAAAAAGAACAAGAGGAGAAAAAGGCTAGAATTGCAGCTCTTCAGGAGAAAAAGAGACAGGAAAAATTACGGGAACAAAAGAAAATTGAACATGAGGAGAAGATGAAGCATCTTAGTGCATTGGCAGAGCGGCATTATCTAAAGTCTTTGATGAAATACAAAGGCATGCTTAGATTCAAGAAGTTGGTGGAGATGTCCAGGCAGAATGAAGTCAAGGCAGTGAAGCACTGGAAGGAGTGTTTGAAAAGGAAAGCTCTGATACAGTGGAAGGACAATGTAAAGGAGATCCAGCTACAAAAAGAGAAAATGGCCGACAATATGTTCCAGTATTTGTTGATCAAGCGGTGCTTTAGAAACTGGACACTTGTGAAGAATCATGTGGAGATCCTTGAAGGTAGAGCAAAACGTTATTTCAATCGGAATCAGAAGAACAAGATTTTTGTTACTTGGAGGGAATGGGCCAAGCAAGAAAAAATAGACAATGTGGAGAAAGAGAGAAGAGCTAGGGAGCATTGTGTGTGGAGCTTGAAATCCAAGTATTTTCACAAGTGGAAAAGGCATCCAGAGGAACTGAAGAAGGAGAAGGCGAGAGAGAAGCGAAGGAAAGAGATGCGGCTAACTGTGGCTGCTCTCTTACCGGACTATGAGGGATCCAACAAGAAAAGTCACAATCTGGATGATTGAAAACTAGTGATGTTGTGATAATCAGTTTTATTTTTTGCTCAATTGTTAGTTATATTTCTAATTTATTAAATATTGTATTTTGTTGCAATAGTAAGACTTGTATACACATATAAACAGATGTTAAATTTTACATCAAATTTTTGGGGAAGAATCTTCTTATGTCTGTGCTACGTGAATAAATGTACAAGTAGTTGTGCCTTACATGGCAGAAAAAAAGTAGTATAAGAGCATTTCAATGGGTCTTTCAGCATAATATGACAAGTACAAGAAGTTGGACCTTGAACATCATACTGCTGTTGAAATTTGTCAAGAATAATGATATACAGGCCTGTACATCTGATTCTGATTAAATGTAAAATGTCCCAGTTTGCTCTGACTGCAATTAAGTAGATCATTTTGAAAATATACAGTTGTGTACTTATTTGATATTAAATAAAGTTTATCCTGCTATGAAATGCTAAACATTTTCCAAGAAATTGCTAATTCCTCAAAAGTGTATACATGTACATGTACTGTAATGAAAGGGGAACAACTCTTCATTCCATGAATTTGACTTGCTACATTCAATGACTTGAATGAAAATAAAAATGATTGGAACATGATAGTGTGAAGTATTTTTTTGGTGTGTGAATTTTGCTTGACACGTCGAATGACATCCAGGCTGTTTTTGTTAAAAATTTAATGAATAGTAAGTAGAAAATATGATTCCCAGTTGCATAATCTGATTAATCTCAGCCAAAAATCAGGTCAGTTGACTGACATGAGAGCTCTCTGTCCATAATTCTAATTAATTCAAGAATGACATATATTACTGAAATGGCTGTCAAAAATCTTTTTAATGACAATTTAAATTTTTCAGATAGAAAGTTAGTAATCCTAGGCATTTTAACATGATTGTGTGGTTTAATGGTAAAAAAATTCTGATTGAAAGTCTCACAGCTCCTGTACCAAAATGAGGTATGATGCAAATATGCATATACATGTATTACTTTGTTGATAATTGGCATTGACACCATTTCAGCACCTGTTACATTTAGTATTAATTGGTAAGTGTCAAGTTACAGGTGTCTCATGACCCTGACAGTTAACAGCGGAGATAATGGCAGTGATCTGCTTATGTCTTTATTGGGAGTAATATTTTGATAGAATATTTAGAACTGACCCCAGAGGTTGTTTTAGGTGTTAAATACTACCTATCTGTTAAATAGCATGTAGAAACATGAATGTCTTTGTACACAAAACAAGGATCTGCCAGGTATAATGCTCTTAGATTTAGACAAACAAATACACACTGGATTTACATGCCTTGGTATGTTTTTGTTTTATTAGCAGTTCAATGAATTTTTAAGCTGAACAAATCTATGCTACTTTTGTCTATAGCTAGAGGTCAATTTAAAAATAAAGATAATGATTCTAAAAAACATGTCAAGGAGTTAAAACCGAAAACATCAATATTATTGTGTTTGAGTGGTTTAGACCTTAAGTATGAAAAAAAGAAGCTTTTTACATCTATTTATCTTTCCCAATGAGGGATAAGCCTCAAATAATAACACTCCATTCGTATTTTATCTTGACACATCTTGATAACCAAAAGCTATTCCCCACTCATTGATTTCATAAACACTTTCTCCTATTGACAGCGTCTTGTATTATTTCTGCATTTGCTTGGGAAAATTGGTTTTTAACAATGAGATCAATTATGGAGACATGTTAACTGGAGGGGAGGACTTTGATATTTATGTTCTATATAATATAAACATACATGCATGAATGGCTTGGTCTGACCCGAGACAAAGAGGGTCCTTTAAATTTTTGTGTACTTGCCGTTCAGTCATTAGCTCTTTTGCAAATGGAGTGAAAGGTTTGTATAGCATTCAATGTCAAGATCTGATTGGATTTGTTAGCAGTTAATGTGCACGTTCTGTAGCATATAAACCTCAGGGGAGAAATATCATTCTGACTTATGAAATTATAACTCTGATGATCAGGTATGTGATTAAAATGTTATGTTTTTATGAATTTTTCAATTTGCATACAAGTATAGGGTCTTGGAGCCATATTTAACATTGGTAATTTTATAATAGTTGTATAATTTTGAGTATATGTATGGAATGAAATGTGAAAGTAGACTGATTAATTTCGGCTGCAGTAAGTGCGTCACTCTTTATTGACTCTTTCTTGTGACCATTGATATATGTGTGTGTGTTGGAGTATATATATTCAAGTAGAATTTAGTGTCCTATTTGTCACCTTTAATACCAGGTATTGAAATTGGCAGTAGGGTAGTTGGGTAGGCTGAGAGGAAAGATTATAGGGCTGTTATAACAGAATATCTCCACTTAACACGATCTTAAGATCAAGGGAAAGTCAAACGAAGGCGTTAACAATAACTTGGGAACAATGCGTATTGATAAAATATCCTGCGTCCTTTAATAATGGCCAATTGCAAGACTGGACACATGAAAATTTGGCTTTGTTATCTGGCGAGGTAGTATAGATTTCGGTTTATTCCAGGGTAAAAGTCAAGCTGATTTGCATGTAATTCACTAATCGCTGCTTTCTTCTGCAATAATCCCAGTGTAAAGACCACACTCATTATTCGATGAGGTCAGCTTACTTAATTTCTAGAAAAAAGTAGAAAATAAAACCCAGTGACCATGGACAGGTCTTTGTTTGACTTGAAATCATTGGTTTTTTTTAATCTGCAGGTTGTGTAATGTGAAGATTTCGGGGACTCGGACAATTTGTGTAGTGGTACTTAAGCCATGTCATGGACTGGTTCAGGGACCCCTATCCAAAGTAATGTACCAGGTGAGAATCTTTACCATTATTTTATCTTCATGTTATAAACTGTATGGTCATTTGTACATGACATGCATGCAGTTACAGATTATTACATGTTTGAAAGATTTTGTTATGCTTTTAAATTTCTGTAGAAGTACATGTACATATTTTCGTTGGGTCAAAATTTTGTTGTTTTAAAACAAAACAAATTTTTGTTGGCATTTATAATTTCGTCACATTGTAATCTCTAAAATGTATCACATATCCATGTCTGTATTCATTAATACTTATGAAAATAACTAAATTAAATCCTCAACGAATATTACTGCTTTCACAGCATATGTATTTGCTGGAAATGGACCTCATGGTCAGAGCCTGTAATTACCACTTCTTTATCTTCATGTATTACACCGTATGGTCATTTATTCATTCATGACATCCTATCTAATCTATGTAATTACAGGTTATAACTTATTAAAAAAAACCACTATGTATTAGGATTTATGAAGTGTGCATGATAAATTTGCAATGAATATAAATTAGTTTGGATGTAGTAATTATTTTTGAATCTGAAAAATGTGCCTTTGAAAACTTTTAATGTAAAGGTACATGTGTTAATAGAAAATGAAAGGGACCTAGTTTTAAGTTTCAATAACTGAAATATCTTTTTTGAATTCCTATGTTTATATACCTGGAACTGAATTCAAACATATTCTTATGATAAGCTTGTGAAATCTCTAATGTATTCATGGAGAGATGGGATTTAGATTCAGATTGAATTAAAAAAGTAAATACCTACATTAAAGCTCCTTTCATTGTACATGACAATGTCGAGATAAATACAAGTGTCCTGAATATATTGAGGAGATACTATTCTAAGCATGTTTGCTGTCAAATACTGCACATTGTCAACGTCAATGTCTAACACACTCTCGTCTCTCTTGAGTCTACTGGAATGTTTGACAGAAAATCAAAAGAACATTTGGAACATAATTCCTCTATGTTTGTCTTTTTTCTTCGGGGCTTTCAAGTTGATGGCAACTCCTGAATGTGGGCCATTCTTTCTACCCCCCTAGTGGTACCAGGGGCTATAGACGATTTTGTGATCAATTTTATCAATAATGAAGTTTAGAGTTTATTTACATAACCAAAATTTAAAATCAAAAAACCAAAAATACACGTACAAGAATGACCTCTATGTAGTCTGATAATTGGAAAATGAATTGAGATTTTAATGTTGAATGTATTTGATCATCATATTGTAGCAATAGCGAATCAATTGCAACTGAATAGGAGATCCTGTTATTTATTAACTTGGATGTAACTCTACTTTAATAGTATGCAATAATAGTATGCAAAGATGTAACTAAATAGCACTTAACTTTATCAGGAAAACTGATAACAGTGTACATAGTTTCCTCAATAAATGCTCTTTCATCATCAGACGTACCACATACATGTAACTAGTCACATAAAAGTTAAACACATATGTTACATTAGAGGTTGAGAGATATCCTGCTTATACAGCCATTTTATGATGGGCATTAGGCCTTATTGAATTGACTTTTAATGAACTTTAAATTAATAAGAAATTTCAAAGTTACATTGGACAGAACATAGAAAAATCTGTCAAAGAGGTGCGTTGTTTATAGGGACATGTACGGTACTACAAACTATAGGTGCAGAATGTAGGTTAATCATGCAGCATTATCTTCATAAGGAGTGTGTATGTTGGGCCTTTGTACACAATATATTGAGATGATTTGCCATGTACTGTATAGAAATGATGATGTTTATCTCCATAATGATAAGTAATGGCCATTTAATGTTTAGAATTCCACTTAATTGAGACCGTAGACCTGGGCCGTGGATTTATGCTGCAGTGTGTGTCTGTAATTAAGCTCTGCTGGTTCATTGCTCAATGAGGCATTGAGGTCTGTTTAATTACAGGTAAGACAAGATTTAGGGAATCTACAACAGGTGCTTCTTACCTGCAGATCTATATCTTATGAAGTTTCCATGGAAACACTAAACATTCTTAGACTAGACCAATAGTTTTGATATTTTGGGTTGACATCTCCCCATAATCCTATCTGCAGGTATAGATTCAATGCAAGATGTTTTAATTGTATGCTGTTTTCTTGTAACAGAGTCTCAACTCATCTTAACATGTAGCTGAATGAGATGTATTAAGATGTTTTGAATCCATTCTATTATTATGATATAATGTAGGGGTTTAAACCAAATGATGACTGATTTGGTCCTAATTTAATATTGAATTTTACTTGTTTGCAGCTAGCAAAACTATCAACATGATATGTGTGCAAACCAGCTTTATAATTTCAATCTGACACTGTGCTGTAACACTGTTGGAACATTGTGTAATCTTTAACAATGACTAATATAGAAATGTATGTATCATGCTTGTCTAACATGAAATAGCTAACATCATTGCATGAAAAAAATATAAGATTTCTAATGCAAGTGCAAAATTTAAATCCAGTAACAATGAGATGTTTTAAGTACCTTAGGAGAAATGAAATCTATACTTAAACACCTGAGATTCCACAAATCAATGATGCCTTTATTTTAAAGAAATAGACTATTTAAATATTTCTGTCCTTTGAAATTTTTTTTATATATCTGAAAATACAAAGCATAGGTAGTTATGATATTGGAACAAGTTTTGAAACGAAAAATTTGACCTGACTGTGTGGCGGTGATGTAAGAATGGATATAATCAGGCGTTATTTCAGTGAGTGCTGAAGCTTGTGATTCTGTCAGCTCGGCCTGGGAATTAATGCACAATGACAGCTGCTCTGTAATCTGTACATATGTTGATTTTTTTTTTCTCCTATAATCACAGATGATTTCTTCTTGTTCTTCCAGATTATCAGAAGATGCTCCAGAGTAATCTTCTATCAACAGGTATGGAAAGTTTTGTTTACGCGTATGTTCAGCTTTTGAACAGCACATCATTTTATTGAATAGTTTTTTTGAGACCCATTGTTTTGTTTTTTTTCCAAACGATGAACTAATTTTAACTCACTCTGATGTAATTGGGACTGATTTGATTTGAAAGCTTAGTCGCAGTGAGATTAAATAAAAAAAAATCCCTTTAACAATGTATGCATCAATTTGAGCAGGAATATATATATGGTGTGTCAGTTCATGTATATATAGAGAGCAAATTTTGAAAGGTTTTGTCAAATTAAAAATTCCCAATGAGAGGCCTGGGGTTGGGACGTGACTATTCAGGTGATGAATTTGCCTCAGAGATATGTTTATCATACACATATTTATGTTCAATGTCAATAAAGACAGGCTGAATTTAAACAAGCTTTTGGACAACTTTGAAAGCTTTGCTTATCCAACCTCAAGAAATAAATAATTTGGAATGCTATAGATGTCCGTTATGAATTGCTGAGAATGGGAAAATATATAATAAGGAATGTACACAACTGCAATATATGCTTAAAGTTATCAAAAGTGAAATGAACGTCATTTACTGGTGATATATTTATGCTTTAAGCCAGAATTTGAAAGAGACAATGAAAATGATGTATGTAAAGTCTTAAAATATTGAATATTTACATGGTGAGGTTCATTTCTTTAGATACTATGTTCACTTGGCTTTGACACTGTTTGGTCCATGTTTTGTAGGATGGAGCAGCAGAGGAAGTTCAGACAGATACAACACTTACTCCCACTCCCAGAGTCCACTCTCCCCCACCCCCCAGGACGGCCTACCCAACGGCCTGCCTTACTCAGACACCACTCGCCGGCCGCAATACCAGTCATACAGACCGTCTAATTATGGAATTTCTGAACCTTCATATCTAGATAAAGACTTCAAGGAATTGTCAGCGGAGGACACTTATACTTATCCAAAGTATGACAGTACAATTAGTAAAGACCCTTTGGAAAGGCCTCGCTATGACAGTAAGGGTTCACTAGACCGTCCTAGTAAATATGAACCAGTCAAATGACTTGTACCAAAGAAAATACTCCAGTTATTCTGCCTCTCGAGGGGACGACATTGACGGTCCGATCGAGGACACAAACTGGGCCTCGCCCCCAAAATCGACCCCCACCGATATTCCTAGCTCTTTATATGCGCCCCCTGTGAGATCTCGGACATCTGTGACAGATGCACCTGATTTTATTAGGGAAAGAAAGTCTTCCACGTTATACGAAGACAAGTATTATTCGGACAATGACGCTGTGTCTGGTGGCTCCAAAACACGGTCCAGGTATGGCAGTGATCTAAAGTACATGTCTGGTGACCTCAGACAATGGCAGAGGGGCCATCTGGATTCTTACGGTGAAACTAACTCACCAAGTTCACAGGTAATTTTTCTTTTACCTGCCTTGATCTTGATATAACATATTTCAGAAATCTTTGGCAAGTTGGAGAATTTTGGCTTTATTTGCCTCCAAAAAATGAAATCTAAATTTTAGTAAAAAAAAAAAAAAAAAAAAGGTTGCATTTTATTAGTAATATAAATACAGGTACTCTTAAAATACCAAGTGCAAACATGTTGACTATCATATCGCCACAATTACTTGTGATATTGTTATTGAATTCATAACGCAGTCTGGTAATTTGGATTATCATTGACCATTGTTGTGGTTATCTCAGTGCACCAGTTTGTATCAATAGCCACAATCTTAAAACATGTATCTTTAAAGCAATGCTTTCCATCTTGGAAAAAAAAATCTTAACATATTCAAGGACAGCCTCGATGTTCTTTGATTTGTAGATTAAATGATTTTGTGTACACTTGGATATACCTTGTACATGAAAAACTGTACTTGTAGATCTGGCCAAGTATATCTAGTACATATGTAAGTATGGTACACTAGGTATTGTGTTTGGAATAATTTTTGTCACCAGACATTCCGTAGCTTGTGCATTTGTGAAACATCACAATGATCATAAAAACACTCCCAACATCATCATACATTTATCATCATCATACCAACAGTTTGGCATTTAGATCACTAATCCATTTATTTGAATCTGTCAACCCAATTAAGAGCAACCCAAGAGCAGATAACTAATCCACTTATTTGAATTTGTCAACCCAAGAGCCTCCATCTTGCATTTCCATTCAAAGATTCAGCTCACTATTCTTTTCATGTTAATCAGTTACCCTGAGAGTGTCCAGTGCTTAATTGCAATCAAAATCCAAGCTCACAATTTCATTCACCCGTAAAAATTCAGCTCTTAATTCATTTCATGTAAATCTGAGGGCATACAACTCACAACTTTATTTTAGCATCAACTTCATCAACCTCACAATTTCATTCATGAAAATAAGTAAAAGCATGGAGTATGTTGACCTCTAATTGACAGGGAGTTGTAACAAGTTTAACAAGTGAACTGATTGACTAGCCCAATATAACAGCTAGGTGTTTAGAGTATTCCTAGGGCGTGTTCAGCAGAGCGAGCGCCCGATCTGTTGAATACACCTCTGGTTCTAATTGCATGTAGAAAATAGCTGCATGCTGATTGATTGAAAAATTAATTCTGTATCACAATAAGCATGAAAACTACAAATTAAATTAAATTAGCATGATTAGTGATGTGAACAATAGTTTAGTCATTGAAATAGTGAAAGATAAATTGGATTAGATGATGAATTGAATTAGAAGGAAATAAATTTTATGGAGACAAGGATCAAGAATGATTCTGTTAAGGGAGATAACTCTAATATGATGACCAAGTTTTTCTTTACACCAGCACACATCATCATATTCCCCTTACTGGACCTATAACACAGACTTTCGATACAGTGTAGGTATTGAATTTAGACTAGTTAAGTAGTGGAATTTATCTCCTAACAAACATGTAGGGAAAGTTAATTTTCTTTATTAGATCAGCTTTCAATGTGAAATGCTATATTTTTGTTCAATTTTTAAAATTTTTATTTCTAGGCAATTTCTGATAAAGGGTGAACATTATTATTCACTATCAAAAATCAGAATTTGATTAATGTAGATAATTGGTGATTTAAAATGCTAAATAAGTAGATTTTTTGTTTCTTTTTATTTTGCATATCAGTGTGGTGATTTTTATTATCATGGTGTTAAACTTGTAGATCTGTGAAATGGTTATTATTTTTCATATGCTTGAATATTCTGCCCCCTACAGTTTAAAAAAATATCTGTTCAGTTGTAACCTGAGTTAATCTGTGTTTTGAATTGCATATACACCCCAAACATCAATATCAAAACACTTGTCATGCCTCCTCACTTGGTGAAAAACTTACAAATGATTTTTCCTATATTTGATAAGAATTTAGGCACAGTGTTTACTTGATACATTAAAAGTACATTGTATATGGAAAATATGGAAAATGTTGACATTGTTTCACTTTCTATCAACTATACAATGAAACTGTTGTCAATAAAGAAGACCAAATCTCTCACTTGCATCTCATACATTTCATTTCTCATATCTCTTAGTTACCGTGATAGAATGGGATCAGACATCAAACCCAGATGTAATTTAATTCTTTTGTCCTATTTTTACAGAGAACTCCAAAGGCTGCAGAAACAAATGGAGGCCTGGACTCTCTGTTGAAGCACATTGACGATAATCCCCGAAAATGGACGTCGGTCAGCAAGGCAGCCGATGACATTCACAAAGAAAAGGACTCCCTCATTGAAAAGTGAGTCCTAAACATGCTAAACTCATGTTAAAGAATTGTGATGACAATAGATATTTTGATGTTTATATGAGTAAGAAATGAGATTTCATTATGAATACACTGACTAGTACATTAGATACTTATTTCATCCCTAGAAGGAACTATGGTACATTGATATTTTGTTTATACTGTGCAATAGTTAGAATAGGATAATATTATTCTTACAAATTGATGATTGATGTTTATTGAATTGATTATAAATTAATGACTTGTGACCTTTTCTTTAGATTAAAGATGCAGGTCATGAGATTAGAGGAGGATAATAAACAATATGAGGGGAAACTGAAGAGAGCTGTATTAAATGGAGAGGGGGGAGACGGCGAGTCCTACAAACAAATACAGGTATAACATAGACAGGTATAAAATAGACAAATACAGGTACAAGATAGACAAATACAGGTATAAAGTAGACAGGTAAAATGACAGATACAAACTGATAAGATGTCAGACAGGTGGATGTAAAAGAACGCTACAGATGAATCATTAATTACATGTAACTAACAAATTTAATGCTAGTTGATAGGAACTTGGTAGATACAGAAAGTATATATAGTCACAAGTGAATAAGTTCTTGGTCAGACTAAAGTTAATAGGAAGTCAGCTTTGCAGATATCGGTAAAAACCAGTAGATAGACAGATATGGATAAACAAACAGGTAGACAGTTTCAGAAATGATACATTCTTAAGATACCAAATTATGTAATTTTACTAGTACATGTATGTATTTCTATATTGCTAGTAATTGGCTGGCTATCATTTTATAGGAGCTTGAGTTGAAGAATGCTCAACTTAAAGCAGAGAATGCAGAAATAAGAACCAAGAAAAATGCTGAGCTGGATGAGCTAGAGATGAAACTTGGGTAAGTTTGCGTTTGAAGCCTTGAATTTCACTGTGTTAGAATTAAGTGTATTTTTAGTAGTAGGCATTTAAATTATAATCAAATTTAGAATGAAGAAATCATGAAAGTTTCATGTGATGCCATGGAAGAATGATTAAACTTCGTCACTGCTTGTCTTGTAGTGTGAGTATGTTGTCTATCATATTAATACTTTTAATATTTTCTCAGGGCCACAGAACAGGAGGTGGACCAGTTGAGAGCTGCCCTGAGGAAGAGAGGCTCAGGGCCTGAGTACTCGGATGCACAGGTAACACCAAATACCTATACCCACTGTTTTATCAGCAATAATATGATGAGGATTTGTAAATCTTTTTCCAAGCACTGTTCTATGAGATGGAAATGGAGTAAACATCTCTATAAATTTTCATTTTCTCTTCATGTTCTACAAGTTGTGAATTGATTATCCATTAAACCTGTACAGTTATACGAGTTAGGAATCGACCAATCATTTTCTTTTGTAAAGATATATGAGTTGGGAGTTAACCAATCAATTTTCCTGACATTTCTATTAGTTGAGGATTGATTATATGTTTTATGTGTACAGTTCTATGAGTTGGAGAGAGAGAAGGAGGACTGGAAGAGGAAGTACCTGGAGATGTTTGACAACCACGGCCAGATGAAAGAGAAACTGGACGAGTTACAGAGCTACCTGTCTGCCCTACCCACAGTGGAGGAGAGCCTCAAAAACGTCCAGGAAATATCCTTTATATAATGTGAATGGTATATGACTAATCAGCATTAATTTACAAATTTTTTTAGAGAAAAAGTAAAAGATTTAACGGAAGTTTGACTTATATATTATTTCTGTCAGTGATATCTTCCAAGGTTATCATTCAAAAAGTTTACATTATTTTCAATGCCAAATTTTTTTGTACCAAATTATTTTGTGTTGATTCATGGAGCATATGGCAAGGTATTTTGATTTTTCCTTAACCAAAGCCACCTTCATAGTTTGCGTGAGAAAACTCAGTTCCAGGAGAGCCGCATTGAAGAACTTCAGCAACGACTCTACCAGGGCAAGAAAGCCCTGACTTCTCGGGAAGTCCAGATAC
Organism: Magallana hongkongensis; assembly: GCA_015776775.1. Classification (NCBI taxonomy): domain Eukaryota; kingdom Metazoa; phylum Mollusca; class Bivalvia; order Ostreida; family Ostreidae; genus Magallana; species Magallana hongkongensis. The sequence goes on from CM027471.1 coordinate 39,277,439, forward strand.
AGGAACTAGAACACAAGGTGGGGACACTTAGAAGATGTAGTTTGTTTGATTTTTATGCACTTTATATCAGATTTGTAAAAGTACTTTTAGTAAATTTATAAGAATTTGTTTTACTTTTGGACAAAATCAGACAATATTAACTTTACATTCCTGGTTTATCAAGAATTAAAACAGTGTTCCATAACTTTGGTAGCTGACTTATGAGATTTAAAAAAAAAAAAAAATTACAGGAGAAGAGGTTAGCCGGTCAGGTTGCTGTGGTAACAGAGGAGATAGACAGGATCAAGTCTGAGGGTGAGGGAGCAGAACTCCAGAAATGTGAGGACCAGTTACAGAGAGTCAAACTCGAGAATGAGCGCCTAGCTGTCGACCTTGACAAGGCCAAAAAGGTACACCCAGAGTTCTGCAATTCTTCAATGGATTGTAATTTGTGAAAAGAGTTTATTAGTTAAATAAATACCTGTTTGCATGACTGATTTTTATAAGGTTAGTCTATATGGAGAATAAACCAATGTGAGTTCCCAATGCATTCGTAATAATTCATCCATTTTGTGTTTTATAGCTTTTGGAAACTAGCTACAGGAAGTTGAGACATTCAGAGGTCAAGAGTCAGAACGAGATGAAACAGCTACAGGAGAGACTGACCCACGAAGAGGAGTCAGTGGAGGCCCTCCGAGGGGACTGTCGGATGAAGGAGGAGACCATGAAAAAATTAAAACGCTCAATGAAAGAGGTCAGGGAAAGTCTTTAAAGATACTTAAAATAGGTTTTTTTAAAATATTATTGCTATTTTATGTTCAGTTCACACTGGCTGTTTTTTTTGGTTGCCAATTTTTATTATTTTGATTCCAAAAGAAAAATTGAAAAATTGTTTCTTAACACATGACCTATAATTAAAAAAAAAAAAAGACAGTAATAAACATATTTTTTTTGGTGGAGTTGAAACTTCAAAAATTGGCAAGAAAGATTTATTATTATTTTTTTATATTATTTATTAATTACTTTGAATAAAAAATATATGTAATTTTGGTTTTGTTTGATCTTAGTTAAATAATTCTTTTATAATTATGTAGATAGCAACAAAATGAAATCATATTAAAGCTGAACATTGCTCGTAAATAGGCATTGTCCACCATATTTCTCTATCATCACTTCTCTCCCTACAACCCCTGTACCTCTAAACAGTTCAAAGTACTTTGCTGTAGAGGTCTCACCTGTGTGAACGTACATCTTGCCTCGCCATGTTACTCGGTTGCGATGAAATTATCAAATTGTACACACTTTTTTTCAAGCCAGAAGAATATATTTTTGATTTTTTTTGTTTATATATTATTGCTATTTTATGTGCAGTTGATACTGACTAGTTGTTTTTTTAATGTTAATATCATATATAAATATAGTTCTGTTTGACAAGAGAGTTAACTATAGTTCCGTTTATAATTAGATGGGGAGCAAAAATCAGGACTTGATGGAGCAGATTCTGATCATAAGAGAGCAGCTTAAAACATTGGAGGAACAAATGGCGGACGAGAACCAGAAGATTCAGAGACAGTTCACACAGGAGCTCAGCATGTGTTACCATGAGTTACAGTCCCTGGTTCAAGTGTGTGTTCAGCGAGCAGAGGGCAACGACCCCAATATGTCACTGCTCCTTGGAGTCAGAGGTGAGTGGTCTATGGCCTTAATTTAAACTTTTTAGTAGTAAACACAAGCTTAAGTGAACTGAGAAATTGACTAATTGAAAAAAAAATCAAGTTTTTTGTATCAACAAAAAAGTGTATATGAATCAATTTTTTTGGCATATGAATGATACAGCAACATAAAACCAGTTTCTGCTTTGATGAAAATGTCTTTGACTGTAAAGAAATTGTGTAGTTTAATATGATATTAACTTTAGTTTTGTTAATGTAGTAATTGCTGTATTTAATTGAATTTCAGCTCCATCTGAGTTAGAGTCAGGCCAAGCAAACAAAGACCAGGAGGCCCATACTCTGAAACAGTGGCTAGGGAAAGTGAAGGAACTGAGGGCAGAGATTGAGGGCCTACGGGGCCTCATCTGTAACAAGTACGCAGAGGACCTCGGGGATAACATGAACTGTGTTACCCAGTGAAATCCTCGAGATTTCTGGGAAATTCCTTTTGTGAGGGACCTTGGGAATAACGTGAAATGTGTCGCCCATTAAAGTCCATGAAACTCATTGGAAACAGTTTGTCTGTGAGAACCTCAGAAATAGTATGAACAGTGTCACCCAATAAAATCCATGGAATTCTTGAGAAACACCTTGTCGAAAAGGAATCTCGGGATAACATAATATTTACCCAATGAAATCCATAGAATACCTTGGAAATACCTAGTCTAACATGAACTGTGTCAGCCAATGAAATCCATCGTATAGATTTCCAAGGATACACCATACCTTGAATGATCTTGCTGAATATGTTAAATTTAAGGCTACTGATAAGACTGAACACATTTTTATGTTCTGGAAGTATCTGGTAGGTTTCTTTTAATTTCATGAAATCTGAACGCCAGAGAATTGCCTTTGAATGGAAATATATAAAAAGATGATTAACTCATTTGCTGCCTATGAAAAAATTACTGTAATATGTTTCGCGGGTGAGTTTAAGGATTAAGTTAGTGTTAACATATCTGTACTATGTACATAAAAAAACCATGTTTAAATTTCAACATGGTTGAGATCATAGGTGCAGTTATGCCCCTTTAGTCTCCAGTTTGCTAGTCTGTTAATCTGTCTCGCACATTTTTTGTAAATGTTTTTTTGTTTAGTTATGCTGAATTTGGCTCCATTCACATTGCCAGTTTCTTCAAAATGTTCAAATTAAAAGGGTATTGGTTTGGTTATACATTTTTGAGATTGTGTATTTAACAATGATATTGAAGGTTTTCATTTGTGCATAGTTAAAAAAAAATATATCTTTCGCATATAGGTAATGTGTATTGCATCACTTTTGAGTTTATTCTGATTGTAATATAACCATTTTTATAAAAAGAAAGGCAGCATGAATATTATATTTATATCAAACTTCTAAGTAACATAACTAATTTTACTAAATCGAATATTTTTTGAAAATTCAGTTTCAGGAAATAAACACCACAAAAAAGTACTATTATAGATTATGAAATTTTAAACTTATTAATTAAGAAAAAATTGTTTCAGTGTAAGATGTTTTTGCAAACATAATTAAGAAAAAAAACTAATTTGTAAATTTTTATTTTTGAAGAAAAGTTGTCATGAATGTGTGATATTTGTCCAAAAAGGCCTTCACTTGAATTAGATGATTTTATTTGATGAAATTGAGTTATCAATACATGTAATAGCTATGAACTTACTGATAGTATGTGGATACAATCATATCATTCTGTATTGCCAAATCCCACGAGATTTACACACAGGTGCCATAAACTTGTAGATCACTTAATAGAGAAACATGAATCTGTCATGAAAGAGAGTTTTGTCAGAAGGTTAGATCGTTGTGTGAATGTTGATAGAAAATTAAGCATACATTGTGATTAAATGGTTGTACTGAGAGAATTTTTAAATCAAAATGTGCATGTGTATGTTTGGTAAGAATTATTTGTTGTAAGTTGTATGTCATGAATTCTCGGTTTTTATTTTAACTTTTTATTATTAACTTAAACTATTGTTGATTATATGTAATGTTGATAGGTAACCAAATGCTATGATTTTATATCTTTGTTGATAGATTTGAAGCTGAGTAAAATATTTTACAGCAGATCTTCATGAGGCAGATCTTTGGGCGGGGGGTCGAGACCAGGAAAATTCAAATTTCTTAATTTACATAGTAAAAGTACTGAAAATAGGCCTCGGGCCCCCTTTGCAAACTCGAATATCCCTCAGACCATGCCTTGGATTCCCTGGCAAACTCAAATATCTCTCAGAACCACCCCACCCCCTGGATATAAATCTGGATCCGCGCATGATCTTGCTGTCTTTAATAGAGAGCTTTATTGTACATGTACATTCCAAACAGTAAGATTGTTTTTGTCAATAGGTGTTATTATTGTATTACTATCATATTTAATACAGAGAGTGTTGTTCTGCTGTGTATATATATTAGAGAGCTAACATATCACAATGCCAAAAGGACTGTTATAAAGTACATGTAATTTGTTTTCATTTGAACATGACACTGGGGTCTGATCATTATCATACAATATTTTTTTTTCTTTTTTTTTTAAACCAAAATTTGATATGTTTCATAAACTATATTTGATAAAAGATTTGTTTCTCATAGTGATTAAGAAACACGTAGAATTAAATTTCATCCAAATGTAATGTGCAATGAAAACTCAGGGAGATGTAAATACTGTATAGGATTTGTGTCTTTGATTGTGTTCAATGTTAAATGTGTGAATCTCGTAAATCAAACTGCTGTCTTACATGTGAATGCTACATCAGCATAGTGAAGAACTTTCATTTACAGAGATCTGTATGTAGTGCTACGGATAGTTATTTTTTTTTAATTTAAAATTTGTAATTGGCGAGTGATTTGCAGAAATAAAACAAAAAGATGGCATTGCATTTACAAGTACTCATTTTTGGATCATTTGATGGGTGAAAGAAGTCATAAAACAATATTTAATACTGAAATATCAAATCGCATGTTTTTAATATATATCTCATTGTAGGTTTGCTATTAAGTTAGTATGACCTCAGGAATATATGACAGATTTTGATGCCTAAAAAGTTATTGCACATGTATATCATTTAATTCGATACAAATTATGATTAAATGTCATTGAACAGATCATAATTTCTTCGAAAAAGTGTTCTTTTTGAGTTTCAGTATTAAAGGATATGAAATGCAAGTCACTGCCAAAGAGAGAGAACTTCTGAAATTGATGATACATGTTGTATGCTTAGAATTTTGTGTTTGAAGTTCATTTAATGCTGAGAGAAATAAAATCATAAAACCGTTTTCTACTTTCGTAAGATTGTTTCTTGGAATAAGGCCTCCCTCGGGAGAACTATGTAATACTTGAAACAAGTACACTCATAGATACTCGTCTAGTAATGTTATTAACCGCAATAGTAGCGGTCACATTGGAGACCACTACATTGATAATTTATTGTGGCTCGGGTACACAGTTTACATTCATACTATATTTTAAATCTACTGCAGCCCATTTGAAAATGCTTTAAAATTGGGGTACAATTTTCTCATTCTGCTTGTCCCTGTTTGTGTATTTTATCGAATTGTATTAATTTTGTATATGAAAGAATGAAGTGTATATTACTGCATGCGCTCAGATATTATTTTCAAAAAAAAAAGTAGGAAAATTTTAGCTGCCCTCTCCATTGTAAATGATTGTTTTATATGGCGGGATCTTGCTTTTACCTTTCTGATATAGAATCGATATACGTGTTTGACGCGTCTGTGACATTATCTCTCAATGTTATCTCACAAGTTTTATTAGTTGCATTTTGTCATTTTATTGCTAATGCAGACGAGAGTCAACACGATCTATTCAATTGTTTGGTACTATTATGCATTTCGTCTGTTTTTTCTGGAGACCTTGCAGTCTTTAACCTTTATTTATATAATTACAAAGAGCCACAAAACAACGATTTTTGCTACCAAAAGGTCTTAAAATCTCCGATGATGCTGCATTCCTACAATGTTGAAACTATTCGAACTGTCGACACCATTTAGGTGTCATTTTAAATCTGTCTTGTTCGAAAAGTATCAGAACTATGATGAAATATACTGACAATAGTTGCCAGATACTAGTATCATCCTTACTTAATGGACGATTGGATACTTAAGAAGGCTCTATATAGTTTTTATTTACTGTTTTTCCCGTTTAAATTAATTTTTACATCCAACAATTCCTTCTGAAATTCATACCCTTTAGTTTTTTTTAAAATATGCCTATAGATAACAGAAATCAGGTCTGGATGCATGTTCAAATAGGTTCGTCTGAATTTTTAAAGTAAAGAAGAATTTTGTCTCAATATTACCTTTGAAACAATATACCTTATCGTAGAATATGATCGGTAAAACGGTGGATGGCATTTTAGCAGGAGGATACAAGATTGCTTATCTATCAACTATCAATGTAACTAATATAAGTTTGCGGATTACTGTGGACAAACGATGGATCTGGATATTCCAGAAATTTCCATTGCTTGGCGTTTGCAATTCAATCGAAGTTGTAGTTACACAGCATTCCACAGTCCAGCTAATATTATATTCGACAGAGCACTACAGTGAAAAGATGAAAAGGAAAGCAATTTATCATTTATATAAATATATAGAAAGAAATTATGAAACATTTAAATTTTTCTCGGGCAAAGAATGTAATTGTTTATTTTAAAGATGAATGATGAAATGTTTACATGAAATTCAGACATGCCGCTGTAATTGATATAATCAAACTAGGTAGCAATATACTTGCTCTTACTTACGAGCGATGTGACCTATTGGCCTGCTGGGTCTGTTACTGATGTGCACATGATGCTGTGATATTTCATTTTGTTTAACATGCTTTAGGCAAATCATTTTAAGGAACGCTTTATCTGGGGTTTTTTTCTGTTTAAATTTAAGGACTCGGTTTCAGTTCTCCTTATTCATCTATGCAGCTATTTTTTTTCTTATTTGTTTACACCGCTTAACTCAGTTTTCTATATAGACCATAATTCATCTGTACTTTTACTTGTATACATAGAAGCATGATTTTGTTTGCGTCCCGTTATTCATTCCTTTTATTTAGACTTTACCATTCTAAAACCATTTGGGGTTGATTTTGTTTATTGTGTCAACCAAGGTATATTAGAGGCGTTGTTTGCAATTATTAAATGTAAGTTGTTGTGCTAATTACAAATGTATTTTAAATAATTTTTTTACAAATAATGTGAAATAGAAAAATGAAAGGAGAATGTACACGTCGAGTATATTCAGTAATTATTTTATTACGTGGAATCTCCAAGGGATTGGATAGTCATAGCCATTTGTAGACTATATTGATCGTTGAGAAGAAGACTTCTATATAAAATATAAACATGAACACATTCAAATTTTAAAGTAAAATTATTTGGAATGTTTTCACTAAATGACACTTCCTGGCTAAAAATATCATATCTAAAAATTTAAAGTACTGATGGATGACTTGCTGACCATTCTGTCTCAATTAGGCTGATATCCCAAAATTAATATTATTGTAAAATCTTAGTTGTTTGATTATTCAACGTTTTATACACAGTGTATGTGCCCAGAGTGTGCAGTATATCGTTATACTATAAATAAAACAGCAGAAACTAAAATTCATCTTTACTCGAGCATTAATTGCTAAAGGTCTGCCGTCTAGTGTTACTAAATTAAATAGCAAAAGCTTCTACTTTGAAGCTGTTCTTTTTTGTGCTTTTTAAAGTAACATTGGCGATTTTTCTGCATACAGACAGGACTTAGGTTTTAGAAAAAGTCCAATTGACTAAACTATAGAGAGGAAATATTAGAGAAAATGATATGTATTTATGTACATTCACTGCATACAGAGAATAGGTGTAAAATATAATGTCATTCAAATGTTCAAGACTCATTTTGTATATAATGCAAGGAATACTCCCAGAAATAATTTACAAAATCATTAACTGTCCTTTTAATAATCGATTTCGTACCATATAATATTTTCCCTGGCCGAGCGTCTGGTTGAATGATACTAGATTCTTCCCGGAAAATTATACTCTCTACTTTCTGTTTTGTTTTCGACTTCCCGTTGCACAATGGCAATAGTGAAATTATCACCATCAGAAATATTCTTCAGTCAAGATTCGATATCAAATTGTTTTGGAAGCTATACACCGCATCGTAATAAAACTATTGGTGAAACTCTGGACGACATAATTTCGGGAAAGAGCACTCTCACAGCTCTTCTAACTATAAATGTGATAAAGAAAGGAAATAAATGGGTAACAGCAGATAATCGAAGATTGTGGGTTTTCAAAAAGCTCCAAAAGCTTGGAAAATGTCATACGATTGATGCTGTAGTAACTTACTTCATTAAACCAACAAAATGTTATATTCTTTCAAGCACCAGAGTGAGAGGAAATGAAGGAGGAACTCTGTGGAGATCGCTAGAATCTAAACAATCTAATCCTTATTATGGGACACCAGTCAACCCTTTTTTTTCTCTCAGAGAAGCATCACTAGATTCGATGTCACTCAGTGATCGTACTGAACATTCATCTGAGGAGTCGTCCCAGATGTGTTCTGTCTCTGACAGTACATTTCCTGGTTACCGCGGTGTTGCCAGAAGGACTGGATATTCAGGTTTAACTTCGATTTCGTCTATTACAGATCAAACTACCAAGAATGACTATAAACGTGAATTTAGACCAACTAGTGTTTGCCAAACGTCACGTGAAACATATGAATCAGAAGCCAAATTAGCTGAAATCTGTTCAAGTAAGGTTGCATGGTCAGAAGAGAAAAAAGTAGTTCGACAACCTAATCCTTATTATAGGACACCAGTCAACCCTTTTATTTCTCTCAGAGAAGCATCACTAGATTCGATGTCACTCAGTGATCGTACTGAACATTCATCTGAGGCATCGTCCCAGATGTGTTCTGTCTCTGACAGTACATTTCCTGGTTACCGCGGTGTTGCCAGAAGGACTGGATATTCAGGTTTAACTTCGATTTCGTCTATTACAGATCAAACTACCAAGAATGACTCTAAACGTGAATATAGACCAACTAGTGTTTGTCAAACGTCACGTGAAGCATATGAATCAGAAGCCGAATTAACTAAAACATGTTCAAGTAAGGTTGCATGGTCAGAAGAGAAAAAAGTAGTTCGACAACCTTACACCCAAGAATTAGTAAAAACTGTTAACTTAAACCCATTAGATGTGGGATTTGCTGGTGGTTCAGGATATTTCGTATCTTTTGATGGAAATTTAATGGGCGAGTGCTTAGACAAAAATTTACAAATGTTGCCACAAAAGATGATTACTTTTAAACTAAAAGTCTTTATATATAGAGGAAAATACTATTCGGAGGAACGTTTGAATTTATGGATGATACAGTCTTTGAACAGATTTTCTGATAAATTTACAATAGCAGGAGACGTCGTTCCAACACCAGCCAATATTTTAACAATGAAACTTCGAAATTCTGTAATATCAGTCGTCAGAGTTGGTGGGGAAAAGTGGAAACAACACACTATGCTACGCGGTCTTCCAACAAAGAAGAGAAAACTCTTAAATCCCGCAGATATCCTGTATTCAACAAAAACAATTCTGGATACATACAACGGACATTCCATAGTCAAGGAACTAATTAAGGTTTATTCTTCCGAAACAAGTCACGAAATCAGTGTGATTGAACACAATTGTAAATATTATGCATTGGAAAACCAAAAACTATGGATCTTGAAAAACGCAGAAGTTGCAAGGGGACCATTGAGAGTTATTGGAAACGTAAAGATCAGTATGGATTATATCATGTTTCACAGCTTTACCTCTGATAACATCAGGGATGTGGATATCAAGATGGACATAACGAGACATACAATGGAAGAAAGGTTTATGCTGGAATACATCCGACGGGTGAAAACATCCTAATACTATGATGAACAATTTTATATTGTAAAAACATATACTGTCATTAAATATGATAGTATGTCATAACAATTAGTCAAACATTAGAAGTTATATTAGCAAAAAAGAACTTTTTTAGCATCTACTGATTGAATGATATAACAGTTATACTTTATAACAAAAACAAAAAAGCAGCTTGAAAATGAATTTTTCTGAAAAATAATCACGTTTGAAGGTATTAACAGAATCATTAGTAAAACTGATAATATCAAATTATAAAATAACGGTATCTATATTTTTTGGCATTTGAAAATCACATGTATTGTATCATTTTCTATTCATTGCTTTAATTACATAATCTTAGAATAATTATGCGTGCATTGGGTCGATCGAGTGTGAAAATGCCAGATATTTTAAATAATCGTATGTGCTGAAAACACCCAGAGATCCATTTTGATATCACGGGCTTAACATAAACTAATAAGTTATGTTTTGATATCGATGATGCAGTCTTATGATTACTACAGTACTAAAAGAACTGTTTATCACGTTTTAGTAGATAAATGTTTGATCTAATTATAGCCAACGCGCGTTATTCAATTTGTCTGCTCATCTAATGGCAGTTATTGATTTGACGACCCTAAAAACTAAATCATTTAATGCATATATTTACATTCCTTTACTGATGAAATCAATTATTTACCTAATCAGTCCAAATAACTGCATAGGCGTCGGATCCGGGGGGGGGGGGGGGGGGGGGGGGGGGGGGGGGGGCTAAGCGCCCCCACTCTTTTTGGTGAAAAATCTGCGACGTATATAAATTCTTCTCATATATATATATATATATATATATATATATATATATATATATATATATATATATATATATATATATATATATATATATGTTACAATAAATTCAATAAAATAATTAAAGAAAATTCATGCATTCATCGAATTAAGGTAGTACGAAACACCTCTCAAATTATTTCTTTGAAATATTTTCTCAAATACACAAAATAATGACTTAATATTATGTAAGAAATAATTTCAGTCCATTATTTTAAGAAAAAAATATAAATCATACCCATCAATTAATCAAGGCCCAAAAAATTTGAGATACAACGTATTTCGATAATTTTGAAACATACATTTGGATGGTGTTCATATGATTGTAACCAGTGTAAGTAATTAATATATAATGTTTGTCTATTTGTAAACGTAATTGTTTCTGTGTGCATGTGTGTGTGTTTTATTTACATCTCCAGGTGAGATTGTCCACGTGTAATTGTTTATTTTTATTTGACCATTCGACTACCCGTTTGACCTGTCTGACAACATTCTAAATTTAACTTCTACTAACCAATATTCCCGCCTAACTAACCAGGCCCGCGCACACTTTGTCTTGCCTTGAGAGGGGACAGACCTGCATGAGGATTAAGCGCAAGCTTTGTCTGCGATTAGCTGCCGGTGTCTGGTAATTCTTGTGTAATTTATTACTTATAAATATATTCTATGTTTATAATTTAACAATTCCATGCTATATATTGAATAATCTTTATCCAAGTTATTGTACCGTATTCTGAGATAATTGTCAAATGAGTCAATGTTGTATGTTTCAGGTTTTTCGTATATATTGAATAAATACATTGTATGACCCTCACTGGTGTTCTGTCTACTGCCTGGGTTACAAATGGCGCCCACGTAAAATTTGAAAAACCAGACACTACGGAAGATCCACATTCTTCAAGATAGTCCTTATTAGCCGGCCGGCGATAAACTGAGACGGAAGGAGAGAGCCAGAGAGCCAATATTCCTATCCAACTCTACAGGACATACTGTGCACAGTGGTATACGTATTTCTGGTGGATACAGCTTTTCAACAAGTGTAAATTTATAGATATGAAATTTGTTTCATTCATGTTGGAGAAGAAAACCGATTGGGGAGCGTGAAGCCACCTCGAGGCGCGGATCCTGTGAAGTCTATGTACGTAGCCGAGGAGTTCCGAATTCATATTCCGGATTGCGCGCAAGAAACAAACACCCGGCAACTTCAGACAACGTGGATTGATTCAAAGAAGTGATAGAAGGTACTGTACAAAGTTTTTCAGCTGAATGTGGTGTGCGTTCGTGTGAAACAAATTGTCTGTTTGTCGTTTCATGTTAGTAGTGTTACAGTCTTTGTTTATAATAACTGAGAACAAAGATATCTGTATGGTTCGTTTATTCGTATCCGGACACAGTGACTTTAAAATTTGCAATGTATATTTAAGCCCTGAAATATCATAAAACAATAATATAATTTATATCAAAATATAACATTAGTACAATATATATGTATTTCCATCAAGATAATATTTTTACATTATCTTACTATAATTGTACTTTAAACATTTAGCGGGAGGTAACTCTTATAATATACATGAATTACATTTCTCCAAAATAAGTCATAAAATATATTAATCAGATAAAAAATATTCGAAAACACTTTCTCACCATTCTATGGGAACAGGCTCATAATACGTACACCGATTGCGTGGTGAAATTATATTGACATTGACTGATTCTGTAATATGAACAGAATAATTCTAAAAATATTTATTACTGAAGTATAATCTAATTGATCTTATAAATGACCAATTTAATCAAATATCTGATCATCATAAAATTCTTATATACAATTGATTTGAGAATCAATTAATACTATAATAAATAAACCAAATATTGATCTTTATAATCAACACTGTATTCCATATAAAAAATATCTTTTCATTCTAATTCATTCATACTCATTAGTTTGTGATCATTGACTGAATTAATGTTGTCTGCAATTTATAGGATAATCAATTTATTAATAGTAAGTGTTATAGGATATTAGTATACTTAGTATAACTTACCAGAAAAAGAGCAAGGTCTGGTCCAAAATTAAATTACTTCTCTATATAATTATAGTCTGTTCTGGTCAATGTCCAGACAAAGATTGTCAAACTTGGCGGTAAAACACATAAAGCAAAATATACAAACCAACCAAATTCAACCTGACACAAACAACCAATAAAAACCAAGATCACAAATATCCACTGACCAACTCATGATCAAGTACTGCCCTAAGGGTATATGTACATGTGTATGAATTAAAAGAAAGGGTGGATCTAACTTTTTTATATGTGAACTGTTTAGATGTATTAATTACAATAACTTTATTTATTTATTCAAATCAACAATTTTCATACTCTTACACTCTCCCCCCGGTCGCAGAATGACTTCCACGTCATTCAACTCGGAAGCTGCATATATCTGAAAAGTAACAAGGCATAAAATACATATATTTACAATTTAAAATATCATGTATTAGAACATGTAGAAGCAGACACAATGTTAAGTAAAGCCATCTGGCATCTACTTTGGTCAATGTATCGTAGTGAACCATCATTCATCAACCCTTTCACAAATACTGCTCTTTGTAGCCAATCTGGTTGTGTCTGGTTCATCATGACAAACTCTTTTGTCCATGCTGGCATTTTTCTTTGTCTGGTAGATCTTCTTGGGGCTGGAGTAGGTGTATCGACATTTTCTCTGGAAGGCATTTCATCTTCAGAATCATCAGATTCATTGATGTCATCATTAGTGCTATCAACATCATCATCATTGATGATCTCTTCAGGTTGGTTCTCAGGCTCTCTATCCTGATGGGAAGCGTCCTCCCCTGAACCAGCGGCTGAAGCTTCCTCAGTTGTAGATTGATCGTCATCATCTAAACTGGGAGTAACTTGGGAATTTTCATTTCTAAATGCAGAGTTATCTACATAAGAAAATTCACTGTCACTATCTGAATCATTCTCAGTAATAATGCTTACTGGTTCTGCCTTCCTTCTCTTTCTAGGAATAACTGGAGGAGGAGAAGTACTTCTTGGAAGCTTTGTTCCGATAGGTAGAAGCAAATTTCTATGAAGAACTCTAGTTCTTCCTTCTCCATCCTCACGTCTGACTTTATAAACAGGAATGTCATCATTTGCTTTCACTAAAATGACATAAATATCATCTTCCCATTTATCAGCAATTTTATGTTTGCCATCGTATGCCACTTTCTTGACGAGAACTCTGTCACCTTCCTCTAAAGTGATGGCTCTTGCTTTTATGTCATAACGGCATTTCTGCTTCTGCTGAGAAGATTTTATTGCTGTTTGTGCCTGTCTGTAAGCATCTTGCAGTCTTTGCTTCAGCTCGGATATGTACTTAGTAGTACACTTATCCTCAGAATGGCTGCTGGAAAATCCAAAGACCACATCTACTGGCAAAACTGGTTCTCTTCCAAACATTAGATAGAATGGTGTGAACCCAGTTGTATCGTGTCTAGTAGAGTTATATGCGTGAACCAGTGTGTTTATATGCTTTTTCCAATTAGCTTTCTGAGCGTTATCTAATGTTCCTAGCATTGATAATAATGTCCTATTGAATCGCTCTGTAATACCATTACCCATAGGGTGATATGGCGTTGTCCTGGATTTAGAGATGCCAAATATGGAGCATAATTCCTTTATGATGTTGCTGCAGAAATTTGTCCCTTGGTCCGAATGAAGTTTAGCTGGAATCCCGTAATGAACAATAAAATGGTTATAAATAGCTTCTGCTGTTGTTTTGGCTGTTTGGTTCTTGGTTGGCACGGCAACTGAATATCGTGTGAAATGGTCGGTTATGACTAAAATGTTTTGTATTCCTCCTTTCGATGGTTCAAGAGTGAGATAGTCCATGCATACAAGCTCAAGTGGCTCTGATGTTCTGATGTTGACCAATTCTGCTCTCTCATTGCTGGTCTTGCTCTTAATGCATCTTTCACAGGAGTTGATCCAATCAGAAACATCACGCTGCATCTTTGGCCAGTAAAATCTTTGCCTAATTAAGGAGAGACTCTTATCTCGCCCTAAATGACCCATCTTGTTATGTAAGTATTCCAAAACAGTGGGATACACTGATGCAGGAATTACATATTGCTGATGAGTATTGTCATCTACTTTGACTTCTCTGAGTAAAATACCATCTCTTACTCTAAGTTTGGCAAAGTTCCTGTGGTAAACAAAATCATCTTCAGTAATGAGTGTCTCTCGTTTGGGTCTAATACATTCCTGTACCTTGTTTTTCCAAAAACTAACAGTAGGATCTGTGTTTTGGATTTCCATGATATCCAAATACTTTCCAATATCTGTACAAGGTTGTACTTGGTTGCAAATAGCATCATCTATAGCAAGAGATTCTGCATATGGCTGTCCAGTTGCAAGCTGGCAAATTGCCTTAATGGTGTCACTAGATACTGTTTCCACTTCCTTTAATCTGGATAGTCTATCTGCATCTATATTTGTTTTCCCTGGTTTGTAGATGATCTTGAAATTAAATGAAGCTAATGCTGAAATCCATCGATGTCCAGTTGCATCCAGTTTTGCTGAAGTTAAAACATAGGTAAGGGGATTATTGTCGGTGTATACTACAAATTCTTTGCCTTGAAGGTAATCTGAAAATTTTTCTGTGACTGCCCATTTAAGTGCCAAAAATTCCAGTTTGTGAGTAGGATAATTTTTTTCAGATCTACTCAATCCTCGACTAGCATATGCTATAACTCTATCCATTCCATCCTGCTCCTGATATAGCACTGCGCCTAGTCCTGTCTGACATGCATCGGTATGGAGCTTAAAAGGTTTGTCGAAGTCTGGGTAACCTAGGACGGGTGGTGATGTAAGTTTCTGCTTAATGAGGTCAAATGATGTTTGCTGTTCCTTCTCCCACCTCCACTTTGGATCCACTTTCTTACTTCTTGATTTTTTTCCTGTGGCCATGATATCTAATAAAGGTCTAGCAATTTTAGAGAAATCATGAATAAATTTTCTATAGTATCCTGCAAACCCTAAAAATTGTCTTACCTCTTCAGGATTCTGTGGAATAGGCCAGTTTTTAACTTTAGCAAGTTTATCAGGGTCTGGCTCAACCCCATGCTCAGACACAATGTGTCCTACATATTTAACCTTCTTCATAAGTAAGGAACACTTTTTGGGAGAAAGTTTAAGCCCATAATCTCTAATTCTCTGGAAAACTTGCTGAAGGCGATTAAGATGTTCCCTGAAAGATTTAGAAAATATGATTAAATCATCTAAATATATAAAACAAATTTTTAGATGAAGGTCGCCTAAACATTGCTCTTGAAGACGCTGATACGTTGCAGGGGCGTTTGCAAGGCCAAAACTCATGCGATTAAATTCATAAAACCCAAGTGGACCGACAGTGAAGGCAGTTCTCTCCTTATGCTCCTCTGCAATTTCTATCTGATGATAGCCGGACTTCATGTCTAATACACTGAAGTAGGTGTTACCTGAAAGAGAATCTAAAATCTCTTCTATTCTAGGCAGAGCATAATTATCTTTGATAGTCCTAGAATTAAGATACCTATAGTCTATACATAGCCGCAAGGATCCATCATGCTTTCTAACTAAAACTACATTAGATGAAAACGGAGAATGAGATGGTCTGATAATGCCTGCAGCTAGTAAATCCTTGATGTGAGTACGGACTTCCTCAACCAATGCTGGTGGTACTCTCCTGTACTTCTGCTTAAAAGGTATCTCATCAAGGAGTTCAATTCTGTGCTTCACTTTGTCCGTTGTACCTATGTCTGTTGCTCCTGTTGAGAATATATCCCTGTAAGAATTCAACAAATTCAAACAGTCCTGTTTTTCATCTTCTCCAATATCATCTGGGAGTTGAATTTTGGATATAATATCTTCAATTTGTTCTGAGCTTGACAAAGAGGGTTTCTCAACTGTTGTGTCCTCAATAGCAACAGGCTGTATTTCGCAAATCACTCCTTTTGGGGATATTGAAATAGTCCTGGTTGTTATGTTGTTGATGGTAACAGGCATTGTTTGACACTCTTCATACACATACTGATGCAGTGTAGCTTCTATGTCTACATCAGATGGAATGCAGGATTTTTCAGATTGCTGCATCATGACAGTTACTTGATGATACGGAATCTTCTTATCCAAGTATCCAAGAATGGTCACATGACTGTTCGGAGGGATGATAACTCTATCTGTCTCAGCACTCTTTACTAATCCTAATACATAGCCATGTCTGTGTAACTCCCTCTCTCTCAATGCAATGCATCTGAATGCTAAATACCATGGTGTGTAAATGGCTGCATCCTGCAGAAATCTTGAGCCAAACTCCTGTTTTGTCACATCCATCAGGTTCTGTAAGATGTTTGTTCCTATAAGCACTGGTACATGTGCATTATAATTGCTCTTGGGAACAACTAAAAACAGACAATCATTTAGTTTGTTCAAAGATGGAATACCAAATGGTGTTAAATCAACACATACATAGCCAAGATAGGGCATCAGTTGACCATCCGCACACTCTATATTGATAACGTCATCCAGTGAATGAAGCTCTACATCTGAAAGGTACTGATTATAAAATGCTTCGCTTAGAGTGGATACTGTTGCTCCTGTATCTAGAAGAGCTGTACATTGTACATCATTGATGGCCACTGATATTTCATTTGGTTTTCCAATTAGTTGTTTTTCTCTGGGACTCTTGATCCTCTCGCCAACCCCTTGTCCCCAGGTGCTGACGTGTTGTAGTTTAAAGCCTGGCGCCTGTGGTTGACTAAAACTCTGCATCCCACAGCGATATGGCCTACCTGTCCACATCTATAACAAGTAGGGGGTTCTCTTACCCTGGAACTCTGAGGTTCCTTAGCAACATCTGTAGTTTGGGGCTGAGGAAATCTGGGATATTGCCTATATCCTCCTCTGTATCCTCTCTCCTGTCTGCCTCTCTGATATGGTTGTCTTGGTGCCCTATAAGGCTGGGGAATAGGAGTATAAGAATACTCTTTTTCCTTCATACTTCTGACCTCAGTGGTTAACTGATTAATCTTAGCTTCTAAGCTATCGAATCTGTCAGCTGACTGGTCTTTCACTGTGGCAGCTTTTGCTGTAGCTGATTTCTTTTCTGTAGTTTGTGGATGATGTTCAATCTCTAATTTTCTCACAGATGTTCTCAATTCATCGAATGATTTGCATTTATCATATAGATGTCCACATATATCTTTAAGTGAAGGTCGCAGTCCCTTAAAGAACATGGTTCTTAGCATCTCCTCGAACTGACTACGGTCAATGAGGTTTTTCTGTATGGCCTTATTCAGAATATCCTCCAATCTACAACTCCATCTCGCACATTCCTCATCCTCTCTCTGTCTAGCACTGTAAAACTCTGACAGAATGTCCTCTTTTTCAGCCACTGTGCCATAAATACTGTCTAGCTTCTGTATAATTGAGGATATTCGTGCTCCTGGTCCAAGATGCATTACCACTCGACTTGCTTCTCCTTTTAAGTGAGCGTCGTATAGCATGATGAATGACATCTGGACTATAAGACTCATTATAGAGACATTCCACCTCATATCTCCAAACTTCATATGTTGCATCATTCTTAGAATCTCCGGAGAAAAATGGAATTTTAGGGAACTGACTAGGAGGTAGAGATTTAGCAGGTCGTGGAGAAGCAGAGGCAGTATCAGTACTTACAACCTCTTCCTTGATCTTCTTCTCCTGAACAGCAGATGACATCCATGATAAGAAATCTTCAGCTGAATCAGCTTTTGGTTTCATCTTCAGCTGCTTGAGTGCAGATACCACTTTGGCTATCTCCTCTGTTGACATTGATTCCTCAGTGTCTGCCATGGTGTTAAATTGTATGATTGTAGCTAACACAAGTAATATTGAAAAATATCAAAGAAAATTCACACAAATTCATGCAACAACACAATGCATGTAACCAAGTAGATGTTGGTATAAGCAAATGAGTAACTAAATTTCACACAGACTATATCTCTGCAAGAAATAGCAAATTCAGCAATGTGAATTGTTTTGAATCAGGAGGGTAGTTCAAAATGAACCATAAATAATTTGGACAGTATGCAAAAGGCACAATAAATTATTGCAAGCAACAGCTGATAATGTTTCTTTAAGTAAATGAATCAAAGAAATAAATAAGTTCTACCTGAAAGATAAGATTCAGTTCAAATATAAAGATGGCAATAAACAAATGATGAAAGAATTCAATAAATCTTTTTCTATATTGAAATATACGAGAAAAAATACCGAGATGAATGGAAACAGCGAATTTCCTCGATTACACTTTGTTTACTTCCGGTGAAACGCAATTATTACGGAAATCGAGCCCGATTAGATTTTTTTAACGGCAAAAACCGAACCCGATGATTTTTGAACGGCGAAAACCGAACCCGATGATTTAGATACGAGTAGAAATAATATAAACAATGGAGATAAAGCTTAAAACTAAATTAAAGGGGAAATTAATTAAATGTGTGTTTTAAATACTGTGTATAGCTATCAAACAACACATAAACCACTTAGACTGATACTACTACAACTCTGCGACAGAAAACTTGTTCAACACTGAACTCACCCTCAAAATAAACAATGATGCAAACCAACTCAATCAACCGACAAAGTAGTCCAAATCTCACGTCAGTCTCGTCAATAAACTGTCAAAAGTCTTGAGAGTATACAGCAAATAGTTTTCTAATTAGCTTTCATAATTAGTATATTTGGGAATACGGGGGAAACAATATGGGTTGTGCGCAAATTGTTAATCTTTTCACTTACACTGTACTGTACCCACACTTCCTTTCTTGCTATTGTATTTCTTAATTTCAAATTCAAATGATCAATACACAATAAAGGGCAAAAATATATCTCAACAAAAAAATGGTTTAAGGATTGTGGCCAAACGCAACCCTGTCTCAATCAATATTACACAGGTATTTAAATCCGGATAACTTATACTAAAGTGCACTGTCAAACTAAAGAAATCACAGATTTACATGCTTTGTGGTATACCAATTCTTTCAACAGTTTAATGAATTATGATAAATCAAGACTTGTCTACCTTGAGGTAAAGTGTGCATACATGCGCGCACACAAATTACTAATGTCAATATGGTGCACCAAAGTCTTATATCTATACGACTCACCAGGTGAGATACACAGTTTGTTTGCACGTGTTGTACTCTGTCAATGAGTTGAACAGCTGATCCTAGGAATAACAATAGATGCGCGGATCCCAGTCAATTTAGGAACACAGGCGCGGAACACTAGTCATGGTTCAATAGGAATACACTGGCAATGGTCGTCATGGTTCACAGTTCACTGGGTAGGGTTGGTGAAGTCTTTCCAGCTCCAATTACATATAAAGTCACTGTGTCCCAACGTGGGCGCCAAAATGTTACAGTCTTTGTTTATAATAACTGAGAACAAAGATATCTGTATGGTTCGTTTATTCGTATCCGGACACAGTGACTTTAAAATTTGCAATGTATATTTAAGCCCTGAAATATCATAAAACAATAATATAATTTATATCAAAATATAACATTAGTACAATATATATGTATTTCCATCAAGATAATATTTTTACATTATCTTACTATAATTGTACTTTAAACATTTAGCGGGAGGTAACTCTTATAATATACATGAATTACATTTCTCCAAAATAAGTCATAAAATATATTAATCAGATAAAAAATATTCGAAAACACTTTCTCACCATTCTATGGGAACAGGCTCATAATACGTACACCGATTGCGTGGTGAAATTATATTGACATTGACTGATTCTGTAATATGAACAGAATAATTCTAAAAATATTTATTACTGAAGTATAATCTAATTGATCTTATAAATGACCAATTTAATCAAATATCTGATCATCATAAAATTCTTATATACAATTGATTTGAGAATCAATTAATACTATAATAAATAAACCAAATATTGATCTTTATAATCAACACTGTATTCCATATAAAAAATATCTTTTCATTCTAATTCATTCATACTCATTAGTTTGTGATCATTGACTGAATTAATGTTGTCTGCAATTTATAGGATAATCAATTTATTAATAGTAAGTGTTATAGGATATTAGTATACTTAGTATAACTTACCAGAAAAAGAGCAAGGTCTGGTCCAAAATTAAATTACTTCTCTATATAATTATAGTCTGTTCTGGTCAATGTCCAGACAAAGATTGTCAAACTTGGCGGTAAAACACATAAAGCAAAATATACAAACCAACCAAATTCAACCTGACACAAACAACCAATAAAAACCAAGATCACAAATATCCACTGACCAACTCATGATCAAGTACTGCCCTAAGGGTATATGTACATGTGTATGAATTAAAAGAAAGGGTGGATCTAACTTTTTTATATGTGAACTGTTTAGATGTATTAATTACAATAACCTTATTTATTTATTCAAATCAACAATTTTCATACTCTTACAGTAGGCCTACACAAAGTTTGTTTATCTGACGAAGCTTAGAGTTAAATAGGGGATTTCCCAGAATTACTGTTCTATTTTTAGAAAACACATGTAAATATTCTGTGTGAATTTAATTTAGCTAATACTGTGTTTCATGTAGTTAGTTTGAGTAAGTAAGGTAGTTAAGTTAGTTAAGGTATTTTTTTTTGGTGCACCAGGTTCAATTTTTTTTATAAACTGTTTATAAAGGGGTCTTAATTGTCAGCTGTTCTGTATTATACATTCATTTTTATACAGTGATTGTTTCATCACATAGACAACAGCTGATTAGCAAATGTAATTCATGAGACTTGTTTATGTTTAATTAGTTTTATTACAGAGTAGTTATTATAGTTGAAAAGTTAGAGGCAGCAGTTGTAAAAATCCCAACCAGCATGCAGCTCACTAATTACTAACAATTTTCTTACAGTATCAAGAAGACATGTGGACGTAGACGCTGACTTACTGTACTCTGTACACGAATGAATGATGTTTGAGTGCATTTTCTCTTAATTTTACTTAGTTTATTGTAAATAGGATTTAGAGGGAAGTTTTATCAACTTAAGCTCATGTAAACAGGGTCTTAGACAATAAGGGATCCAGGTTTTGTTGATATAAGGTCAGTCTAAACAAGGAGTTGAGATTGAATATTAGAACTGGGTTTGTGTTTTTTGGTATTAATTCCTAGTGATTCAAATTTTGATTTGAGGTGTTATTTTTCCTAAAGGTCATTGATTTTTGTTACTGGGTAGATGATTTTGTTTATATGCTGTTTTGAAAGTAGAGGTGTTTCCTTGGTTCGGTTTGGGGATGTCTAATACGTCAATAGCAGATAAGATTAAGTTGTCATTTGAAAATAAGGAGAAAGAAATGGATGAGGAATTGAAACTTAACTTTGCAGGTGTTTCAGATGAAGATGGGTTTGATTTTGCTGGTCTACCAAATGTTAGTACACCTAAGGGTCAGTTGAATGAGGGTGAAAATAAAGAGCAAAAACCTTATGTTCCTCAAGAAATTCAACATGAATTTAACTTGCCTTTAAAACCAGAAGTTATGAAACAAAAAGGTGCTATCCCGAAAATGCCCAATAAAACAGGTATTAAAGATAGTAATCCAGGTTTCAATCTTGGGAACAATACTTCCACTCAGGTTTATGAAGTCACTAATAATGTCCCTAGAATTCCACAGTTCTCAGGTGATGAACCTCCTCAGAAGGGGGATGTGTCTTACAAAGAATGGCGTTTTGAGGTGCAATGTTCAGTAAGTGACCCTGACATAAAACCAAACTTGTTGATACAAAGTATAAGAAGGTCATTAAGAGGTACTGCTAAAACTATGCTCATACCGTTGGGGGAAAGAGCAACTGTTAAACAAATTCTGTCAAAGCTTGATGTTTTGTTTGGTGAGATTTCAACCAACGGTATGATTATGCAAGAATTTTTTAATGCTTTCCAATTACCTGGTGAGTGTGTCACAACATTTGGTTGCAGACTTGAAACCATGCTTCAGACTGCAATTGATAATGGTTATTTAGAAAGAACTGCAAAGAATGATTTGCTTAGACACAAGTTCTGGACATCGCTCAGTTCAGAGAATTTAAAAGGTCAAACAAGGCACAAATATGATTCCATAAAAAATTATGACAAGCTTTTATTAGAAATAAGAAGGGTAGAGAGAGAGATTTTTATTTCAAACTCTAAAGACAGAAAACCAGTTCATCAATATGGGATGTCAGTAGTCGAGGATGACTTGGAAGAGAAGTTGAACAAGAAAATAGGTGAATTAGAACAAAGATTAGAAAGTAAGATGGATGACAAATTCAACAAAATCTTAGAGAAGCTAGATGGAAGACCAGGAACCCAGTATAACAGGTATGAACAGGGAGAGAGGACAAATTACCACAGAGGTTCCAGAGGGAGAGGGTACCAAAGAGGTAATTTCAGAGGAAATTTCAGAGGAAATTATTCTGATAAGAGAAATTATCAAGTTCAGGAACAAGGGCAAAGAGGATACCAAGCTACAAAGTCGAGTAACCCAAACGCATGAAGGTCTCTGATGAGGGCCGACCAGGGACCGAAGACAATTTTCAAGGCCAATCATACAAGTGTGAGTTAATAGGTGAGTCTAATGAAATAGAGATAGTTGTTGAAGGTGAAAATGTAAATGCACTTATTGACAGCGGGTCAATGATTACTACTTTGTCAAAAACAGGTTATAATTCATTGAAAAACCAACCTGAAATGAGAAATTTAACAAGCTTGGGTTTAGAAGTCTCTATTGCAGATGGTTCATTGTTGAAGTACATGGGTTATATAGAGTGCTGTATAACAATTCCATTTATGAACATAGATTTAGCTGTCCCTGTGTTAATTGTACCAGACACTAACTTTAACAAAACCTGTCCTATGATCATAGGTACAAATGTACTAAGACTCTGTAGAGATTTAAGTGATGCTACTCAAAGTCTCAGTGAAATACCCAAACAATGGAAGAATGCATTTGAGGGCTTAAAATGTCAATCTTACTGTGTACGGTCTGTGTCTAAGAAGACAATTATGGTAGAACCAAATGAATCGGTAATGGTCAAAGGGTTTACTAAGGGTATTCCTGTCAAAGAGCATATGACGGTAGTTACTGAAAACTGTAATAGTGATTCAACTTTTACGGTGTGCCCCAGAATAGTAAAGTTGTCCACTCTGACTTCAAAACCATGTGTACAAGTTAAGATATGTAACATCTCTGCAAAGCCTATTTCGATAAAACGTGGTACTGTGCTTTGTAGTCTACAAGAGGTTAAGGTGGTAGATGACCTTATGCCCATACAAGCACCCCAACCCAATACTATACAGTGTGACCCTATAGAGTTAGGAGTCAAAGTTGATTCCAATGCACTGAGTGACAAGCAATATGAGTATGTGAAGTCCATCCTTAGGGAATATAGTCATGTATTCTCAACAGGTCCATTAGACTTGGGAAAAAGTAACTTAGTTAAGCATTCAATTGAGTTAGAGGACCATACTCCATTTAAACAACCATACCGCCGCGTACCACCTGGTATGTATGACGAAGTGCGTCAACATATTAAAGAAATGTTAGATGCGGGAGTGATAAGAGAGTCAAATAGTAATTACTCCTCCAATGTCGTACTTTGCCGGAAATCGGACGGTTCATTGCGGTTTTGTTTAGATATGAGAATGTTGAATGCAAAAACGCGAAAAGATTGTTACATGTTGCCACGGTTCGATGACATTATTGATACCCTTTATGGCGCGAAATTTTTCAGCAAACTTGACCTAAGATCAGGCTACTGGCAGGTGGAGTTAGAAGAGAGAGACAAGCATAAAACGGCATTTTCAGTGGGTAACTTGGGCTTTTTCGAGTGTAACAGAATGAGTTTTGGTCTCACAAATGCACCAGCCACATTCCAGAGACTCATGGAAAAGTGTATGGGCGAAAAGCATTTGCGAGAATGTTTAATATTTTTGGATGATGTTTTAATCTTTTCAAATTCTTTTGAGGAACATTGTGGAAGGTTGAAAAATGTTTTTTCCAAATTGATTGAACATGGTCTCAAGCTCAAACCATCAAAATGTGAATTGTTTAAAAAGTCAGTGACTTATTTAGGACACATTATTTCAGAAAAGGGAATAGAGACAGACCCGGAGAAATTGTCAGCTGTGAAGGAGTGGCCTGCACCTAGAAACCTCAAGCAGCTGAGACAGTTTTTGGGGTTTGCCGGCTATTATCGTCGATTTGTCCCACATTTTGCCCAGATAGTTGCTCCTTTGAATGATCTTCTGAAAGGACATGGAACCAACAAGCAGATGAAGAAATACACAAACAAGGTAAAACCTGTTCCCTGGAAATGGTCTGATAAAGAGGATGAGGCATTTAAGGCTATTAAACAGAAACTTATCCAACCTCCAATTCTTGGTTTTGCAAATTACAAACTCCCATTTACTTTGCATACAGATGCTAGTAGTGTTGGTTTAGGGGCAGTTCTTTACCAAGTGCAAGACGGTAAGACAAAGGTTATAGCATATGCCAGTAGGGGATTACGACCAAGTGAGAGGAATTATCCGGCCCACAAGTTGGAATTTCTGGCTCTCAAATGGGCGATCAGTGACAAATTTCATGATTACCTATATGGAACATCTTTCCAGGTAGTCACTGATAACAATCCTCTTACCTATGTGCTTCATAAAGCTAAGTTAGATGCAACAAGCCAAAGGTGGGTAGCTGCATTGGCAAGTTATAACTTTACTTTAACCTACAGGCCCGGTCGGCAGAATGCTGATGCGGATGGATTGTCCAGACAGCCAGAGCTGTTCTCCGATGCTGTCAAGGCCATTTGCCAGTCTGTGTTATGTGCTGTACCATACTGTCATAGTATAGGAGCTGACTCTGTAGCTAATAATGAGGAGTCTGGAGATGTTCAACACATAAGTGATATAGATTGGAGAATAGAACAGAGGAAGGACAAGGTGATAGCAAGAGTGATAGGACTTATTGAACAAGGATTTTATCCCAACAGATTTACCAATAATGTGAAGGGAGAGATTTTTCCCGTCCAGAGATTTTGTAGGGAATGGAGGAAACTTCATCTTAAAGATGGGATTTTATACAGGAACGCGGAAATTGAGGACAGAGAGGTGAATCAGTTAGTTATCCCAGAGGTGTACAGAGAAGTAGTTTTTCAGGGAATTCATAGAGATACCGGTCATCCAGGTAAGGACAAGACTCTTTGGTTAGCTAAGCATAGGTATTTTTGGCCAGGTTTGGAAAGGGAAATTAGTCAGAAGGTAGACGATTGCCCTAGATGTATTAGGCGCAAAACCCCAGCAAAGCCTTTTGCTCTGTTGGTCCCAATTGAAAGTACACACCCTATGGAATTAGTGTGCATTGACTTTTTAAGTCTTGAGAAAAGCAAAGGGGGGACAGAGGATATATTGATCATAACTGATCATTTTACACGCTTTGCGCAGGCCATACCTTGCCGCAACCAAAGAGCCACGGTCACAGCAAAGGCATTATATGAAAATTTTTTCCTGCACTATGGTTTTCCAGAAAAACTGCATAGTGATCAAGGCAGGAACTTTGAGTCTAAGGTTATCAAGGAACTGTGTAAAATGTTAGCAATCAAAAAGACTCGCACCACTCCGTATCATCCAATGGGTAACGGATCAGCTGAAAGATTCAACCAGACCCTCCTAAAAATGTTAGGTACATTGGAACATGAACAGAAAGCAGATTGGAAATCACATGTAGCTCCTTTAGTCCAAGCGTACAATGCAACAAAGAGTGACGCGACAGGTTATTCTCCACACTTTTTAATGTTTGGGTGGCACCCACGGCTTCCTATTGATTCTTTTTTAGGTATCAATCCTGATGAGGAGGAACATAAGAATCACAGCGACTATGTTGGTAAGTTACAGATGAGAATGGAAACAGCTTTCAACATAGCAGCAGCTGAAGCAAAGAAGTCTGCAGAGAAGAACAAGGAGAGGTATGATGCTAAGATACGTGAAGCAAGGTTAGAAGTGGGAGACAAAGTGTTGACCAGAAATGTGGGGTTAAAAGGAAAAAATAAATTGGCTGATAAGTGGGATGAACCAATTTATATTGTGAAAGAGAAAATTCCTGATTTGCCAGTTTATAAAGTAAAAACAGAGGGCTGTAGAATGCGGACATTGCATAGGAACATGTTGTTACCCTGTCCCAATCTTTCAAAGGGGAAGCAGCCCCAGCCTAAAGAAAAGCATGACAGAGTGAGATCTAAAGGCACATCTGATGGTTCATTGATTGAAGAGCAGATGTCTTCTAATTCATCAGATTCTGATTCTGATGTGGCTATTATGAGATATGTTACTCGTACGACTGATAGGAACAATGATTCAGAGGATGTGGGTTCAATTTTTTCTGAGGAAGAAAGTTCTTTAACTAAAAATATATCTTTTCCTTTACAGAATGTTAACCAGTCACATCCGAGTGATCTTACAGAAGTGGATGAGTTTGCTGAACAGAATTTTAGTCATCCAGCCTCCATCGATCCTATGGAAGCAAATAAGATAGCAGAACAGAATTTTAGCCTTCCAACCCACATGGATTTGACAGAATTGAAGGACATGGCTAAGGAAGAAAACGAAGAGAATGAAGAGACGAAAACTACAAGGGAAAAGAATCCGCCTCTTAGACGATCAGGCAGAGAAAAGAGGAGACCAGATTGGTATGGGAATTGGACAGACAAGTAGTGAATAGAATGTTTTTATGTGGAAAAGACAAAGTGAAAGTGAATGATTTGATATTTTAACCATCTTTTATATTAATTGTCATAATTGTTGTCATATGGTTGTGTTTATAATTGAGGGTAATAAACTGAATTTGTACCTAATCCATACTGAATGTTGTTTAACTGAATCCCCAATATATAATATGCAAATTAAGCAACCCTAGGCAGTAATGCTATTTGAAAATTGCTGTTGATGTGAGAATTGATCGGTTTCAACTGTAAAGTTGTCATGGGTGCATTGTGCATTTCTTGATCCATTTGTTGTTGATCATGGATGTTGGTCATCTGGGGAAAGTCTCAGAGGAATTGGTTTGGATTAAGGTTTATGTATATGTTTGTAAATAGTGATTATTTGTTCTGATGATGGGTTTTATATATCAAGCTGGTGGTTATCTTGAGTGAAGTTCCCTGATATTTAGTGTTTGTGCTATGGTGGTTATGATTGCTTGGTGATCAATAGAATTTTATTAATAAATAAATTGTTTATTTCAGACCATGTCAGGAGCCATTTAAACAAAAGGGGGGAATATGTAACCAGTGTAAGTAATTAATATATAATGTTTGTCTATTTGTAAACGTAATTGTTTCTGTGTGCATGTGTGTGTGTTTTATTTACATCTCCAGGTGAGATTGTCCACGTGTAATTGTTTATTTTTATTTGACCATTCGACTACCCGTTTGACCTGTCTGACAACATTCTAAATTTAACTTCTACTAACCAATATTCCCGCCTAACTAACCAGGCCCGCGCACACTTTGTCTTGCCTTGAGAGGGGACAGACCTGCATGAGGATTAAGCGCAAGCTTTGTCTGCGATTAGCTGCCGGTGTCTGGTAATTCTTGTGTAATTTATTACTTATAAATATATTCTATGTTTATAATTTAACAATTCCATGCTATATATTAAATAATCTTTATCCAAGTTATTGTACCGTATTCTGAGATAATTGTCAAATGAGTCAATGTTGTATGTTTCAGGTTTTTCGTATATATTGAATAAATACATTGTATGACCCTCACTGGTGTTCTGTCTACTGCCTGGGTTACATGATTTTTGTGCAATTTAGCCTTATATCATTTAAAAATGCGTAATTTGTGTTCTTTTTAAAGTAAAGACCTCAAATTTAAAAACAACCATCATCAGTGCTTAGGCTTTATGTCAAACAAATTTCAAGGCCATATCAACAGGTCAAAGGTCAAATATGATGACGTCATCTAAGATTTTTATCAATTTATACCTCCGACAAACATACTTAAACCTTAATTAATCTAAAACCAATGGTTAAATTTTCTTTATTTTGATATATTTTAATTACAGGGTCATGACAATCATACTGTTAAATTTTATTTAAAGAAAGTGAGCGCACAAGATTGTAAGTTTGCAGGAATCCTCGACACGAATCAATTGGGATTTAAATGTCTATAACCTCGAAAGGCTATGTACAGGTTTCAACAAAAATATATTATGTTGAGAGTCGAAGTACATGGCTATTCCGGTTATTAAAAAACTCACAAAGCTTTCAAAAAATGGCAATGAGAGGTAAAGCGATAACTAGTTGGAAATGTTAATGTAAACATATTTTAATGAAGTTATATTGTGTACCCGGTATATCCTAAAAACTAGTAATAAAAAAAGAATTTTTTTATAGTGTTCATACAGCAGATCTAGAAATCAATAAAAACAAATTAAAATATTCCGGTATATTATAATTCAACATCATGTTATAATAACAAACATTTAAAACAAAAAAGTTTAATTTTTTTTAAAAAGACGACCAGTTGGATTTGAACCCAAAACACTGAATGTATGTATTCACTAAATCCAGGACGAAACCACTGCGCCACGGAGACTTGTCAATATATGTTCTATAAAGTACTGTTTGAAACAACATTGTCATATCAATGGACTGTTTTTTATCCTTCAAAAAATAATTTGAAAAAGTACATAATTAGTCATCTCTGGGTCATCTCTCCATCTTTTTTTAAAAAGCGACATTTTTAATGTTGAAATATGTTACCTTTACACGTTTCAAATTTGTGGAGAGAAGACCCAGAGACAACAAAATCATTTAAAAACAGTTGTAAATAAGTAGGATTTTGCATGAATTGCATCGTGTTGCTATATTTAGACCCATATTATAATAAAACCTTTTGCATTTCAAATATTTTTCCACTCATTCCATATCCAACAGAAACCAAATAACGGTTATAATTCGAAAAATATTCAAACTTAATTGATGAAATTTTCACTCTCCTTGTGCGCCCAGATTCCTGCCGAATCTACATCTTAAGCGCCCACATTCTTTGAATTATACGTTTTCTTTTTAGATACCGTTAAGTGCTGCAAATTTTCGTCTTAAAAGAGTATTCATAAGTGCTAGTTTTACATTATATCGCATGAGAAATTATCTTAAGTTACCAGTTAGAATTTATTTCAGTATCTTTAAGTAACAAGAAGGTCTCCTGTTTATATAGCAGCACAAATATTTGTAATATCTGGAAATATAACTAAATGGCATAGAAAATTATAACAATTACTATTTCATTTTCACTCCACTGAAAGGAGCTTCCAATGGTAGGTTTGGGGCAATGTAGGCAAAAATTGTGAGGTCGGATTTTTTAAAAATTTTACGTATTAAAAGATTTCATTCCAAAAAAAAAAATATAAATTTTTTTGAAAAATTGAATTATAGGAAAAATTTAGCTTATCTGTTTTGTACTACCTTAATTAGAAAATATTTGAAGCGGAGGGTTTTTTTTTAATCGAAAATGAACATTTTTCTTATTAATATAATATTTCTAGGGTAAACTGTAACTCAAGCTTCTTTTTTTATTGCAGACAAGCTTCCAGGTATTTTGTGCAATCGGATTTTTCATTTGGTTCCAGAAATATATTTATACAATTTTTTAATATTTTAATTGACATATTTTGGCATGTTAAGCAAATAAAAAATCAAAATAAGATTAACTCCAATTTTTGCCTAAAATTAGCCTAGTACATGATGTAAAAAAAATACATTATAGACAAAACTTTTGATTTTATTTTTGAATCAATAAGATTTTTTTTTAAAGTCTGTTATAATATGAGTTACAGTTCGAGACTTTTAAATAAAGAAATTGCATGTTTAATCTTAAATGTCTAAAAACAACGTTTTATTAGTGCAACTAGCTCAAAATATTGATTAGAAGATGAGGTTGGGGAAAGTTATTTTAATTCATGTATTGAAAGTAGAATAAGTTTTTATTTGGTGACATGGTTCTTTCCAAAAAGATATAGTAGAGTAAACGGTGATGTATCCGTAAGTTGCATACGCTCATGTCAGAAGCAACACAGTGCCGAAAGAAGCATATAGCCAGTCAGTTTTTGTTTGTAATTTTTTAAAATCAATGTGAGTATATTTAAATATTGAAAAATATTTAACATAAACTAATAAGTTATGTTTTGATATCGGTGATGCATTCTCATAATCAATACATTACTAAAATAGCTGCTTATCACGTTTCAGTAGAATAAATGTATTATCCATTTCAGTATATTTTATATGGATACAGAAAGTAAAATGGGTTTTCAGGGTAAGGTACAAAGATAACATAGCTTATCGCTTTGCATGTCCATATATAACGAATAGGTTTTCTGAAAATGCACTGACGTCCGAAATAAGTCAAAAATAATTTTTGGAAAAATGTGCAGAATAAAAATAGCCTAATATCATGTCATTCAAATGCATGCAGACCAAATAACTGCTTAAAAAATCAATATGTCTGACGTTCAACTTATTACGTCCGAAATATATAACAGCCAGACTTCGGTTGCAAACTGTTTTAATGGAACATCAAAACATACTTGAAGACCATATCAGTAAAGGGAATAAAAGGATATCTACATCAATAAATGATCTCAACATCATACAGAGAGAAAGGGGGTCATTGACCCGATTGCATCATTTCAGATATACAAATGCAAACGTTCATGTTATTGAATGCATCTGTCATACTTGGGAAGATTATGAACAACGATTCAAAAAGCATTTTATAAACGTAAGACTTTTGGAGACAAAAAGGTAGACTAAATGATAGACAAAAAATACATCATAATTCTATAAGCGAGATTAAGAACATTAAACTTTTTTTTTTATTGAATACTTGCATAGACCAGAGTAAACGGTTTGTAATCAAATCCAGATTGGGGGACGCCATCGATAGAGCGAAACGCACCGACAAAGATATGTTGAAATGTATTCATCTTAATGCTATATTTAAAATTTATTAGATTGAAAAAAATCCTAAATATTTACCTCACTCTTATAAGTAATCCACAGATTTTAACGAGAATATATTTTAGTTGTTTTAAACAGAGCTACTCTATATTATTTTACAAAATAAATCATACAACCTTTATCCATTATAACATGTATATGTATCGTGTATTCAACATCTGTTATCATATCCGTTATATCATATCTATTAATTATACATTCTATTTTATCAGATATAAAAAAGCCTGAATTGACTCTTTAAAAAAAAACGAAATAGTTTTGCAAGAACTTATTCTAACATCCACTAAAAGATTTCGATGCAAAACAATTTCTTCAACTCTGTTTTGAAATATATATGTAAAGACGTAATAGAGATTTTTGATTTATCTTTTAGACGTGTTCAGTATATAAATACTTCATTTAGTATTGTTTGTATAAAAAAGCCCAAGCTTGATTTTGATTGGTTGATGGATGCACGATAGGATGGAAAGGATTATGCCATCTTTTTCTTTATCCTTTATCGTGTATCCTGCATTCTGTATTCTATATCCAACATCCTATCCTATCATATCTAGTGTAAACTTTAGAAATAGGTGCACTGTTTTGAAGTAATAATAAAGAAAGGTCTAATTAAGATAATTGTGATGAAGTCAAGGTGTTGTTAAGAAAAATAAAGTGCTTTTAAACTAGTACCAATACTTGTATATATCGTAGTGAAGAAATACCCTATTCGGATTGAGAGAGAGAGAGAGAGAGAGAGAGAGTTCTGCTCTGGAATTTATTCGACAAATAAAATCATCGTACTATCATGATACCGTATTGTAAAGAAATTCTTCAAATTATATTACTATGATTTTTGCCATTTATTAACAAGGCCGTGTCTTAATTTGTTCTGCCCTAGATTTTGGAATGAAATTTTTTCATGAATTTCTACTGATATAATCATTATTATAAGATAAAGAAATAAGACATTTACCACATCGTTTTTAAGGGGTCATCTCAAAATTTTAATTTTTAACATAGGACCCTACGGGATTTTACTTATAATGTATCAATTTTGCACATTTTTTACATTTTTTTAAAGTTCTGCCCTAGGGATGTCTCTTTCTGTTCTACATATTAAAGTTATTGCTGAAAGGCATCAAATGGTCAAATAACAAAAACCCTTTTACCTCCTGGTTTGTTCCAGGGGTCTTATTAAAGTTGTTTTGTCGGACCTATTTCCCAGATTTGTCAGATAATGGCTTTATTTTATTTGACAAAGGCGGAAATGGTGATCTTTTAACTATTATTAAAACATTCGGACATATGTAAGTGATAAATGAATATAAAACATCACATATTAAGGGTCATTAATATAACATACATGGTTACTGTCTTGAAATATATGAATTAAGCTATATTTAGTCGGGTTAAGAAAACGTGACAGAGGGCTAGGCTTGGTGAACCCTCTTCACGTTTTTGACCCAAGCCCAAATATAGCTTATAGTTTGAGACAGTTTTGTTTATTCCACAATATAATATCAATTTTGCGCATCAATTGGGCTATTTTCAACGAATTTCGCTGAATATCTGCAGTTGAAACTATCACACTATAGCGTCAACCAAGCAAAAAGATGACGTCACAATACAAATGAATCGCTTCGCGAAAGCTTGAGTACTCGATCTGTACTCGGCCTCATTAAATCCAGAGAAAATTTTAAAATAATTGAATAAATAGATTTTTCTTTAAAATTCTACGCCGGACTTCAAATCTATTGATTAGTGATCGTAATTATCACTAAAGTAAATTATGAAGCAAACTAAACAAGAGAAAAAAAAATATTAATAAGTAATAATTGTAATCGACTGTGAAATTGAAGAATTAATACGAAAAAATATATATATTTCTGATAAATATATAGTGTAAAGCAATTTGCACCATGACTAACCCTAGTGACGTCAGGTAATTTTTTTATAATTATTATGAAGGCTAACGTACTTTTAACGTTTCAGCCACTATATGGTATCAATATGAGTCATGTAGGATATTTCATTTTTTTTTAATTTTAGACATAAAACAGAACTTGACATTTAAACAAACTTTAAGTATCTTATGTTTGAACACATTTTTGCTTTGAAAGGTCTAAATAATGAAAAGTAAGGAGAGCAAATGGTCATTGAAAATTCAGCTTATAATTTAAGATCTTTTTTGAGAAAAAACAAAATTTTTTTTACGTGTAATGTAATTTATATCATGGAATGATAAAAAAAAACGGCCAGTGTATCTTGTATATTGTTCTGGGTCTAAATAAAACAACAAAAAAGAAAAAGAAAAACCCTGCTTAATATAGTATAGTAACGTAAGAAATATTACACATTTATCTTCTTTTTATTCACAGATTGTGTCGTTGTTATTTTCTCTTTAATTCAACCCAGATGTAGGATTATGACGATATCTATACTATGTTTATATAGATTCAGAATTGTAAGAAAGTTTCAAACGACAACTTAAAAAAAATATTTCATTTAAATTCATTCGTAATAAATTTATTTCAATATCTTTTAGGTTCCACCTACTTCTTTTTCAGTAACGAAGTGCAACTTAATTGGTCTTAGAATTCATATTTCTTTATTCATACACTGTATCATTTTAAGTTTAAAAATTTCTATTAAAGCCCCATTCCTGCGTTTTTTTTCTCTTAAAGGTGTTTTTTGAGTCATCTATTATCTTCGAAAACTGTTTCCGATATTTTGAATCAGAGACATGTATCGTATAAATTTCTATTTAATGTTGTTTAGGTATCATGTGCCGATCAAAGGGTTAGGGGTGTAGGGGTGAGTGGGATATGAGAGAACCATCCTGAAAAATTTTAAGTTTATTAAATTTACATAGTGAAAACACCAAAAATATTCCTCGAACCCCCCCCCCTCCCCCCTCGCATGCAAAATTAATACCAACTTTCATGCTAATTAAAATGACAGGTTGTATCGAAATCGAAAGTATAACTGATTGAGTTTGGATGCATTTTTAATATTGTTCGTATATTTCGAAAAAGGCACATTGTTTCATTCTGATATTCTGTTATGTTTAGGATATACTAGAAACAGTACTATACTAAGTAAAAATCTATAATTCCTGCTTAATACATAGTAAATGTATTATCTATTTCAGTATGTTTTGAATGGAAACCGAAAGTTGAACTGAATGAGTTTGCATTGTTAGGTACACAGATAACACAACCCATCGCTATACATGTTCATACTTTACTATAACAATCAATGAGGAATAGGTTTTCTGAAAATGATTTGACGCCCGAAGTGAGTCAAAAATAGTTTTTGGAAAATTGTGCAGGATAAAAATAGCCTGATATCATGCTATTTAAATGCATGTACATGTAGACCATATTAATGATAGAAATCAACATGCCTGAAGAACGACTAGCGCCGTCTGAAATATATTACAGCCAGACTTCAATTGCAAACAGTTTTAATGGAACGTCCAAACATACCGGGCGCTCTATTGGAGACACTGTTGACGATATACTGCTCGAACGATGCCAAATCAACGACTTCCCAAAAATAAGTGTGGTCAGAAGAGGAGACAAATGGGTGACGTCAGATAATAGAAGACTTTGGATATTCAAAACACTGGAGTCCTTAGGACACTGTGCTACAATTTCAGTCAAAGTGATAAAAAGGCTATGGCGTAAGAAAAATGTCGTTTCAAAAGACGTGAAGGTTCGAGGAGATCCGGGAGGTATCTTCTGTATGTTGGAGGTGAGGCTTTGTTGAACAAATAATCTTTCGAAACTCGTAAGCATACTTTGAAGTTTCTGTGTACATTTTTATGTTTGTTTTTTTCAGAGAGAACAACAAATGACTTTCTACAATGTACTTTTTGCAATGTCAAATCTACTTTTAGAAGCAAATTGTTTCTAAAAAAGGGGGTTCATAATGTGAGATCATTACTGTAAAAGAAGATAGATTGGTAGAAAGAGAAGAACGAGTCTTCGACCTAATGTAGCCAAATGTGTGCAGCAAAAAAGCAGAGAAACAGTAAGACACACTATCCTCGGATCCAAAGTCGATAAGTTGTCTTGCATAAAAGAACAATTCTTCCAAACGGACGTAGTCGAATGACGTTTACCACCTGCGAAAAGACAGTAGAAACCGTTTTCTCTTTAGTTTTACATCAACAACAATGATATGGTAATTCACATCAAAGATATGCTTAAAACATTCGAACGCCGCCACGCCGCCTGACGAAAATTAAGGCAGGAATGCATATTCACAATAGGGTGTCCAAAGACAAGTCAATATAAATAGTTCAGGAGGACCTTCTAAAAAGCAAGGCCTTTAGAACAAGTGCATACAAAGTCTCTGGAACCAGTCTAGCTATAAACATCCTAAGTTTTATTCTCCTAATGCACTAAGAATTATACCTTTATCCTTGCTAAAATAATACATTTTAAAATACGTCATATCATTGTTAACAAAAGCATGATTTCTAACTTCTCTGAGATATACATAACAGACCTTATGTGGTGAATATACTTGTAAAAATTACATTGTGTCAACCTTTTTAAAAATAAATTTTAGTTGACTTTATTGAGAATGTGTCGGAAATGTAGCTTTTATTCTTTTCTTTATTTTACACAGATGTGCACACTTGGCCTGATTTAATTGTTAATATCTAATTTGAAAATAGGAATTGATATAAAAAACAAAAAGTCACACCTTCATAATAATAATTTATTCTTGTTATACAATGTAACACTGATGGGAAAAACTAAAAAAAATGTTACAGATGTGATATTACTAAAATTTTAATTTTGATCTTTTTTTCTGATAATAAATTCACCCATGCATACACTGAAACAGTTTATTTTATCAAGTATCATTTGGTGTAAAGTTAGATAACTCTTTTTTCAGTATATTATTGTAAACAGTTACAATGATTTGCGCTATGTTTACATAAAAATGCTTAGCTTTTATCTCGCAACTTTTATTACATGTATTCAAATTTTGGTCAAACATTGAAAATACTCCAAAATGACCACTACAGACATTGAAAAATTAAAGTTATTTGAAATAATTGTTTTTAATTAGTTCAAATGGTGTCTAAATCTAAGTAAATTTAAAAAAAGGAAAATAAAAACAAGAGCTTGTAAAATTGAACTCGAATAACATTAAAAACCTTTGTAAATATAAAACATATTACATATGCAACATATAATTCTTGTTGAAATCTGCGATCCTTTAAGAAATAATTACAAAAAAATTCATTTTTGTAAGAAATGAAATTCAGGGAAAGTTTTACAATCGTTTCAACGTTTCCGTAATAGTATTTTCAAAATAAATTTGTCAACAAATAAAGATTTGCTTTCAAATGTCAAATTAATGATACGAAAAAAGCATTGAATAACTGAAAATCTGTCTACCCAAAGGAAAAGTAGACAGAAATTAATTTGTTAAAAATAATGTGAAATCACAGTAATGTGATTTGAATTATGTACCATCTGGGGAAGAACAGTGCAGAATATAGCAA
This sequence comes from Magallana hongkongensis, assembly GCA_015776775.1. Taxonomy (NCBI): domain Eukaryota; kingdom Metazoa; phylum Mollusca; class Bivalvia; order Ostreida; family Ostreidae; genus Magallana; species Magallana hongkongensis. The sequence goes on from CM027471.1 coordinate 39,314,486, forward strand.
GTTAATTTACTATGAACTATAAGAAGAACTAGACACGATCTCGTTGCGAGCAACGAGGAGGTCTTCCGTCTGATTTTTAGAAGAGTAAATGACCTTGCCTTTTATCTTCATCAAGGAAATGCAGATGTGATTTAAAAGAGCGATGGATGAAGGATTATACACCCCGTTGGATCCCTAATTTGAAGGACCAGCCCACTTTTATTTCATATTAAATAAGAGGTCTTTTGACCTAATAACAGGTCTAATGACCTGTAATAAAAAGAAACGGAAGAAAAAAAACTTTGTAAACGGAAGACCCTAATAACAATAAGAATATAAGGGTATTCCGCTGAAGACGGAAGACCCTAGAAATGAAAGACTGTTTTTGTCTAAATCTTAATTGAAGAGTGTTTTTCAACTTGTACTACAGTCCAACAATCCTTTTATGTTGAATATTTTAGTTAAATAATTAAATAAAAAGGAGAGAAAGAAATAGAGAGAAAGAACAAGTCTTGGCTCCGGCAAGATTAGAACACACAGCCTTTGCAGGTGTCTCAAAACATGGCTGACTTGAAATAATTCCCGAATTTGTCTTTGAATTTGGAGCGTCTCCGCCCGGGAGAGGAGCTGAGTTTTTGTATGAGATAAAAAAAACTACGTGTCAGATGTCTGACTATTCAGGTTTGGTAACAGTGCGATGTCATTTTGTGTCTGGAGGGGGGGGGGGGGGGGGGGTGTGAAAAGACCCGAGCTTGATTTGCGTCTTAAATAAATCGAAAATAGAATTTTGAGGTGTGGATCTCGAATTCGGTTAACAACAATTAGGGGAGGTCCTAAAACAATGACTGATGCATTTTACCCATGTATTTCAGTGTTGAGAATTTTTTGTCGTGTCGATTACTATTATTTTTGGCTGTTCTATTTCAGCAGGATTGATAAAATCTTTATAAATGTAGAAATAACGAAATCAGTAACACGTAAATTTATTCGGTAAAAATTTGATGACAGTCATTTCCACAGTTCTAACATTCATAAGTAGTCCACACGCTATCGTAGATACAGACTAAACGGAAAACAAGAAATATACATGCAACTGAAATATCACGCGGATGCTTACATCCCTTATACTGTGTAAATTTTAAGTCCCCGTACAGGCTATACCCGCCGTTTGATCTCAGGAATTTCGTCTTAATTATTCAATCCGCTGCATATTTGGCAGACAATAAGAATGGGGTCCGAGGTACATTTACACAAAATGTCATTAGGATTGAGTAAGGAGCTCGGGAGTTAGAATTTTTTTCTACAGTACTTGTCAAGCACGCCAATCGAAACTCAAATGCCCAAAAATTCATAACTCTCTTAAAAAATGAAAGAATAGGTATGGTCATTAGTACAGTAATCTAGAATTGAACTAGGTTAAAAATAAAACCAGGGGGGGGGGGGTCGGTGCGTGTACTGTGTAAATTCAATTTCCACGTATAGGCAATAAGCGCCGTTTAATCTCAGGAATTTGTCTTAATTGTTCAATCCGCTGCATATTTAAATAACAGACAATAAGAATGGTTCATTTTTCACGAATTTTCATTAGGATTGAGTTTAGGGCTTGGGAGTTAGAATTTTTTTTACAGTACATATCAAACACGACAATTGAAACTCAAATGCCAAAAACTTCATAACTCTGTTAATAATGAACGAATTGGTCTGGTAATTAGTACAGTAATCTAGAATGGTACTTAGTTGAAATTAAAGGCCCAAGATCAAAGATCAAGGAAAATCGGGCCAGAAAAACTAAATGATTTTATGAATTGGGAGGGGGGGGGGGGGGGTCAGTCGGTGACTTCTATATTAAACGTAGAATATTAAATTCTAAATATCACATATTACACAATTTCTAAATAAAATGCATATGTTAGAACAATGTATAAGCGTTGATTGAAAGATGTAACTTGATTTTTTTTTTACATATGTTTATTCTTAGGCTCAAACACTCATAAACGGGTGGTCAGTTTTCAAACCTTGTCGCAGTCACCCGTTCGTTTGTATAGTTACGTGTATAAACTTCGGAGGTTTTTCTTAATCCCAGACAGGCAACAAATTTGTTTCAGTATATAGACATGCACAAAAAAAAGAAGAAAAAGTATACCGTCTTTAATAAAAATGACTTTTTAGCGTTGACTTTCAATCAGTAAGAAGACAATCATTAAACAATGAATTTCCAATTATTTGAATCCATAGACATTATCCCGTAACTTGAAATTAATACATATATAATTTTTGGACGCCAATGAATTTAGCCTCTATCCAATTGACTGCATGTTATCTGAACTAGTTCTAATTTAAATGCTAAAACATTTGTAATTTAGAGAGAGAGAGAGAGAGAGAGAGAGAGAGAGAGAGAGAGAGAGAGAGAGAGAGAGGGGGTATTTTCTAGTTTTTTTATAGTGTTTAGGGAATCAGTATATCAGCAACGTATGTCAATTAACACATTTAAATACATGCATGCGTATATCTATGTATGTGAATAAATACTAATCAGTCCGCCTTTTAAGGTCATGTAGAATACATACTTAAACATGGGTGCATTGCTAAATATTGTGTGTGTCATTGAGATGGCGGGATTTCTTTGATGCCGACAAAGCAACCCAGCGTACTGCAGGGGTACTTCGGCGGCACGTCTTTGATGCCTGCGATGCGACGAGCGTTTAAATTTAGCGAACTGCTGATAGAAACAAGCTATCTATTTGTAATAAAAAAAGCTGCTATTATTCTTTTTTTACAATAAATATAAAACGGAAAACATTAAAATCTATCATTTTAAAGATAAAATCGTTAAACAAACCTCAATTAAGAAAGAAAAAAAGTTCGACACTTGGGAACTGAACCTTGACACAAGTCCACCACCTTATCGACTGAGCTACGCGGACGCTCGCTTCAAGACTTTGAAGCCTAAAATCTCGAGAATGCTTTGATCGATTTTAAAACGGATTTCATATTCTGAAGGCATTTATGTGTTTCTATCAAATATTAACAAAAAAAAATTTCAAAACAAAAAAGTTAAAAAATGACCTTTTTTTGTTTCCTTCCGGTGACAACCGGAAGTGACAACGGACGTTCGGATATGCGTAGTACACTGCGGCTGGACACTTTCTACCATCCCTCAAAATTTAAAAGTTCTATCTTAAAAACTTTTGGAGAAAACTGGTGAACAAGCAAAAACATAAAATCTTTAATATCTCGGGACCGGAAGTGACGACCAAAAAAATCCCACGTACTTTTCTTACAAATTTTGTCATGAACAAGATCGGCTGAAGCGTTTTTGAGAAAACGTGGGAGAAAAAAAAAAGAATAATAACTAGACACGATCTCGTTGCGAGCAACGAGGAGGTCTTCCGTCTGATTTTTAGAAGAGGAAATGACCTTGCCTTTTATCTTTATCATCGAAACATATCAGGAAATGCAGATGTGATCTAAAAGAGCGATGGATGAAGGATTATACACCCCATTGGATCCCTAATTTAAAGGACCAGCCCCATTTTATTTCATATTAAATAAGAGGTCTTTTGACCTAATATCAGGTCTTATGACTTTTAATAAAAAGAAATCGAAGAAAAAATAGAGGGTCTGACTTTGTAAACGGAAGACCCTAATAACAATAAGAATAGAAGACGAAAGACCCTAATAATAAAAGACTGTTATTGTCTAAAGCTTAATTGAAGAGTGTTTTTCAACTTGTACTACAGCCCTTTTATGTTGAATATTTAAGTTAGAAAAATTAAATAAAATGGAGAGAAAGAAATAGAGAGAAAGAACAAATCTTGGCTCCGGCGAGATTAGAACACACAGCCTTTGCAGGTGTCTCAAAACATGGCTGACGCGAAATAATGCCCGAATTTGTCTTTGAATTTGGGGCGTTTCCGCCTGGGAGAGGAGCTGAGTTTTCGTATGAGATGAAAAACAACGTGTGAGATGTCTGACTATTCAGGTTTGGTAACAGTGCGATGTCATTTGAAATATTGATGCGTGTTTGTGTCTGGAGGGGGGTGAAAAGACCCGAGCTTGATTTTCGTCTTAAATAAATCGAAAATAGAATTCTGAGGTGTGGATCTCGGATTCGGTTAACAACAATATGGGGAAGTCCCAAAACAATGGGTGCGTTCAGAGTATTTCCAGTGGTACCATCACCTGTTTGCCAATGGTAACATTTTGTGCCGTTGGTACCATTGGACGCCTATGTACTCTGAACGGATTTTTGGGTTACATTGGTGGAAAATTCACCAATGTTAACAATGGTACCGTTGGTGTACCAATGTTAACATTGGCTGAATATTAAGAGGAAAATAATGTCTAACCAAGATATAATTACTGCTTCGTGCATCATTTTGCAACAAGAAGATGCATTCAGAAATACTATATTTAGTACATTAAAGTACTTCTCCCTGACAGATTATTTTCTTCTGCAAAACATGCGGAGATCATCGGAGGAAATGGCCAGAGTGGGTCATTATTATGAAATTACTATACCTTCATATACACTCGATGAATTTAAAACCCATTTCCGTTTGTCCAGGGACACATTTGAAAGTACGTGCCAGAGACTGTCTACAGTTAATGCATACAACAATCTAAAGGGGCCTACCCCTAATCTTGAAAAAGAACTCTTGATGTTTTTGTGGTACATAGGTAACCTTGAGAGCTTTCGATCGATGGCTGATCGCTTTGGTACAGCTAAAGGAAGTTTTCATTCCAGTATTACAAGAATTTCATCCTCCTTGACAAGTATTATGGCAGAAGTAATCAGATGGCCTACATCACAAGCAGAACTAAATGAAACAAGTCAAACATTTGGAGAAAACTGTCAATTCCAAAATGTTTTGGGTGCATTGGATGGCAGTCATATTCAAATCAATGCCCCAAAACACCAGCCACAGGCCTACTTTAACAGGAAGAAATTTTATTCTGTTGTACTTTTGGCGTGTTGCAATGCGAATATGGAATTTACCTATGTTTGGACGGGGAATCCCGGAAGCACACACGATGCCACAGTTCTGCGTATGTCTGATCTGTTTCAAAACAGCGATGGAAAGATTCCTGTTGGCTTTGTCATATTGGGTGATTCAGCCTTCCCTTTATTGCAGTGGCTTATAACACCCTTTCGGGATTGTGGCAACCTTACTGAGCAACAGCGAAAATTTAATAGGGAGCACAGTCGTAGCAGACAAGTCATTGAAAGGTCCTTTGGCTTGTTAAAGTGTCGGTTTAGGAGACTTTTGCGATTTGAGTTTTCCAATATGAAAATTCTAGTGGAATCTATTCTTGCTGCTTGTGTTTTACACAATTTATGTATATCAGACACAGACTTCATCGAAGTGCCAGATGAATTTGAAGCTTGTCATGACATGCAATACGCCCGCGATGGTCACCAACTTCAAGGAATTCAAACCAGACAACAGATGATGAATCAACTCATATGAACTCACAGCATTAATGCAATTACCTGTAATAGACTGTTAACTGTGTTCAATAATTTTTATATCATTATTCAAAATTATCATGTTTATTGCAAATATTCATAACATTAAACATATCTTTAAACAACTTTATTATTTGTTTTAAACAACATGTATAAATATACAAAGTCTTTGTATAGCTAAAAATAATATCATATAATAATGGATTAATTGTTTGAAGAAAAAAAACCCAACAACAAATAGATCATTTATTTCACTATGTAATTACCGGTAAATGTCTATGTCTATGATGATCACAATTATCATAGACAAGCTTACTTGAGCATTTGTAAAAATTATAAGCACCAACTGTGTAAAATTATGAGAACAATCTAACTTATGAGAATGTTAAAGGGACAAAACATTCTCTATGTACCCTATTTACCTAATTTTTCAATCAGTTTGCTCAAAAACTCCTTGTTACTATTTTGCATCTCCCTCATCAGCTCAAAAAAACTTTTTGTCCCTCTCCTCAAAATACTCTTTCATGTCATCAACCTTCCTTTTCTTTGTCTTGGATGTGGGTACAGGGGTGGGTGGTCTTGAAGTACTGCTGGTGCTTGCATCATCTTCCTGTTCCATTGTGTCTTCATCTGAGTCACTATTATCTTTGTTCATACCGAAAGAGCTGCGAAGCACCAATGGTTTAATGGATGGATCCCCATCAAGAATTTTCTGCATTTCATTTTCGTAAAGAAATGGTTTAGGAGTTTTGTTTCCAGTTTTTTTGCATTCGGACAAAAATTTTCTGTAACTCCTCTTTAAGGAATAAAATTTCTCCCGACACTGAATTGCAGACGGACAGTTAGTTTCACTTTTTGAAATCTCCTTTGATATTCCAGGCCATATCTTTCCGTTGATACAGAATGACTCTGGCGCAGCCATTTTTCTCTCTTCTAACACATTAAGAAGCTTTCGAGTTGTGGATAACTTCCACTCATACCTTGACTCCTCATGCCTGAATCTTCACAATCACTGACATCTAGGGGTTGACTCTGGGGGAAAGGATTATCTGAGGCTGAGGTGCTGGCTATACTATGAGGGACATGCTTATCTGGGGCTGAGGTGCTGCCTTTACTATAAAGGACATGCTTACTAGTATCTGAGGCTGAGGTGCAGGCTTTACTCTGAGGGACAGGATTGTCTGAAACTGAGGTGCTTGCTTGGTGATCAGGGGCAGGATTATCTGAAGCCGAGTTGCTAGCTTTACTCAATACACCACAGGATGCAGAGTTACATTTAGGCATTTTTCTTGTTTGGGTTTCCTGTGTTTCTTGATGTTCAAATAGTACTTTCGGAATAACTATTTCTCCATTAATAGTATCAATAAATATTGGATCTTTGGGGGGTTCAGGTGGAAGTAACTTTTCCAACTGTTTAGATACCACAATCAAGATCTAGTAAAAGAAAAGAAAAACAAATTCAGTACATGTTTAACCATTAGTCAAACAACCCTATTTATCATCAGTTCTTATAGTTTGATAAAAAACTGAAGGTACTCAACAATTGTGAACAAAATGTTGCATGTCTCATCTTTGATTACCGGTACCAATTAAAGACACACAATCAACAAAAAAATATAAAAACTAAATTAAATACATTTAAAATGAAGTTTACATAAGTCTAAGAAAATATATCAATATTTTAATAAATAAGCTGTATTAATTGTCAAAGTCTTTCTTAAGAGAATTTTATGTACGCTGAAAATGATATCACATGGGCATGTACTTGAAATAATTTGCAGTATAAGTATGATATAACACTGCTAATCAAAATTTGTACAACACACGAATTATGGTAAGTCGTATTCTATACATCATATAAAGACACGCAAAAATTATCCCAAATGCTCCACTATACATATAGAGTGTCCTCGATATACGTGATATTCATTTGTTATATATGGACTACACAGCAAAAAGCATGCATACTTACTGTCGGATATAAACTGAATATTTGTTGCCTTTGTTAAAATTCGGTAGGTCTTCTCAGCCACGACAAGATTTAACGGGAAAAGCTGAGAAAAAAAATCTGTGGCTTTCATTACGTACTCAGTGCCCGCCATTTTTGGTGACGTCATAAAAAAAGTTACCATCGCTAACAGAGCTCTAGATCGTCTGCAGAAATGTCTACGTATGGTAAATTTTGTTGGCAAACATTGGTACCGTTGGCATACCAATGGTAGGAAATTCTACCAGTCGTACCTTTTGTCTGCCAACGGTAGTACTCTGAACGCACCCAATGACTGATGCATTTTACCCATGTATTTCAGTTTTGAGAATGTTTTTTCGTGTCGTTTACTATTTTGTTTGACTGTTTTATTTCAGCAGGATTGATAAAATCATTATAAATGTAGAAATAACGAAATCAGTAACACGTAAATTTATTCGGTAAAAATTTGATGACAGTAATTTCCACAGTTCTAACATTCATAAGTAGTTCACACGCTTTCGTAGATACAGACTAAACGGAAAACAAGAAATATACATGCAACAGAAATATTACGCGGCTGCTTACATCCCTTGTACTGTGTAAATTTTAAGTCCCCGTACAGGCTATACTCGCCGTTTGATCTCAGGAATTTCTTCTTATTTGTTCAATCCGCTGCATATTTGGCAGACAATGAGAATGGGGTCCGAGGCAGGCACGTAGCATCGTTTTTGAAAGTGGGGGGGCCAGACTCATCCAAAAAATCTTGACAAGCAAGGGGGGGGGGGGGGGGCTAGCGTATTATATAACTTCAATTTCACTCCTCATTTCCTTATTTTTATATCAATTTTTTACATACTCCCAAAAAAGTGGGGGGGTGGGGGGGGGGCAACTCCATGATATTTCAATTTTTTATATGTAAATTTTTAAAAAATTGTTGCTGCGAGAAAAACTGGGGGGGGGGGGGGCAGGCCCCCCTGGCTCCCCCTGATGCTACGTGCCTGCGAGGTACATTTACACAAAATTTCAAGCACGCCAATCGAAACTCGAATGCCCAAAAATTCATATCTCTCTGAAAAATGAACGAATAGGTCTGGCCATTAGTACAGTAATCTAGACTTGAACTAGGTTGAAAATTAAGGTTCAAGATGACAGATCCTGTAAAATCAGGCCAGAAAAACTAAGTGATTTTGTGAATAGGAAGGGGGGGGGGTCGGTGGGTGTACTGTGTAAATTTAATTTCCATGTATAGGCAATAAGTGCCGTTTAATTTCAGGAATTTCGTCTTAATTGTTCAATCTGCTGCATATTTCACAGACAATAAGAATGGGGTCTGAGGTTCATTTTCACGAATTTTCATTAGGATTGAGTGAAGGGCTTGGGAGTTACAAATTTTTTTATAGTACATGTCAAACACGACAATTGAAACTCAAATGCCAAACACTTCATAACTCTGTTATTAATGAACGAATTAGTCTGGTATTTAGTACAGTAATCTGGAATGGTAATTAGTTGAACTTAAAGGCCCAAGATCAAAGATCAAGTAAAATCGGGCCAGAAAAACTAAATGATTTTATGAATTGGGAGGGGGGGGGGGTCGGTCGGTGACTTCTATATTAAACGTAGAATATTAAATTCTAAATATCACAAATTACACAATTTCTAAATAAAATACATATGTTAGAACAATGTATAAGCGTTGTTTGAAAGATGTGACTGTTGATTTTTTTTTTTACATCTATTTATTCTTAGGCTCAAACACTCATAAACGGGTGGTCAGTTTTTAAACCTTGTCGCAGTCACCCGTTCGTTTGTATAGTTACGTGTTTAAACTTCGGAGGTTTTTCTTAATCCCGACAGGCAACAGATTTGTATCAGTATATAGACGTGCACAAAAAAAGCAAAAAGTATCTTTAATAAAAATGACTCGCCATAAGTCTGAAACCAAGTGGGGCATTTTGAAACGGGGTTTATTCCCAGAGGAGAATAATTAATTCAAATTCCGATTTAATAAATTAATACATGTATTATACCCAGATGAAATTTTGGGCTAGGCTAATTTATACGGATATGCACGTTCATTGTTTATCTAGCGATACACTTATTTAAAAAATAACACTTATACCGACATGATGAAGATTTCTGAGGTACGTAAATATCAGAGAAAATTTACAATCAAAACTGTGTTGGAACTGCGGTTGTGATGCTGTAAGGGGATTTATCGTGCTTTTACCTTTCTGACTCAGGGCCTCAAATTTTTAGCACGAGAGAGAGAGAGAGAGAGAGAGAGAGAGAGAGATGATTTAATATAAAAATCGATTCGGCAAAGAAATTGGCAAAAATTTTATTTGCTTCTTTGATACATAGATTATTTTTCTTTTTGTCTCAAGTTTATCTTTGCCGACTAACACTCTGTGATAAAAAAATTTTGCTAAGTCGGAAAATAAAATATCATACATCTAACAAATGTAGCATGGTAAATTATCCCCCTTTCCCTGATTCCACTCGATACCCCAGTGTTATGTCTAAACGATCAGTGTTAAGCAATCCGTTTTTATGAATTTTTGACCCGATGCTTAATCACTAATCCCGCTTTTGGGCGAACATATACATGTTTGTAGACCTTTGCAAATAATTAAAAACTTTGGAGGACTGATATTAAATGATTATAATCCCGATCCATCCTGCCGTAATGATTTAAAATTTTTAAAATCAAAAAGTGAATAATCAAACTCTTTGTTTTAACAGTGTAATTCCACGATCGGTGTTTACATCTGTTTATACCTAGGCCCAATCACACATACACGGGTGGTCACTTTTCACACCGTATCGCAGTCACCCGGTCGTCAGGGTTCGGGTTAGAGAGAAAGAGAGAGAGAGAGAGACAGAGAGAGAGACAGAGAGAGAGAGAGAGAGAGAGAGAGAGAGAGAGAGATTTCACAGTGTTTTATAGTGTTCAGGAAATCAATATATAAGCAACACATGTCAATAAAGGCATGCATACATGCAAGCGTGTATCTATATATGTGAACAATTACTAATCAGTCCTCATTTTAAAGCCATGTAGAATAACGTTGGTGCATTGCTAAATGTTGTATGCATACAGTCATTGAGATGGCAGCATTTCTTTGATGCCGACAAAGCGACCCAGTGAACTCTAATGCGGTCGTACTGCAGGGGCGCTTCGGCGGCATGTCTTTGATACCGGCGATGCGAACTGCTGACAAAAACGACCTGTATATTTGTGCTAAAAAAAACTGTTATTATTTTTATTTCTGATAAAAATAAAATGGAAAACAATAAAAACCATCATTTTAAAGATAACATCGTTAAACAAAACAAAATTAGGGAAGAAAAAATAGTCGGCACTCGGGGATGGAACCCGGGTCGCCTGGGCACAAGTCCAACACTCTAACGACTGAGCTACGCGGACTCTCGCTTCAGAACTTTTGAGCTCAAAATCTCGGGAATGCTTTGATCGACTTTAAAACAAATTTCATATTCTGAAGTGTTTCAAGCGTCTCTATCGAATAAAAACATAAATAAAATTCAAGTCCAAAAAATTGAAAAATAAAGGTTTTTCATTTCCTTCCGGTGACAACCGGAAGTGACGGCTGACGTTCGGATATGTGAAGGGCACTGCGGCCGTTCACTCTCTACCATCTCTGAAAATTTGAAGGTTCTATCTTAAATCCTTTTTGAGAAAAATCGTGAACAAGCAAAAACGTAAAATCTTTAATATCTCGGTACCGGAAGTGACGACCAAAAAAAGCCCGTGTACTTTTCTTACAAATTTTGTCATGAATAAGATCTGAAAATTTCATAAAAATCGGTTGAAGCATTTTTTAGAAAACGTGACAGAAAAAAAAAACCAATAAAAATAATAGTGAAAAAGAAACAAAGCAATAACAAGAAGGTCTTCCGTTGGAAACGGAAGACCTTAATAATAGAGGAAAAGAAACAAAGCAATAACAATAAGGTCTTCCGTTGGAAACGGAAGACCTTAACAAGTCAGTAGGTCGCACAAATGGTCAGTGAATACAATGAAGTCAATTAAGTCAGTGTCAAAGGTGTTTAAAGGTGTAATATGAAACAAATATAATAGCAAGTAAAGCAAGCTATAAAAGCCAGTGCGCACGAAAAAGAACGAATTAAACCTACAGACTCATCAAGAAAATTCTTATCACAGCATCCAATACTGATCTTTAATGCTTTCTCCCGTAGTGTTAAACAAAAAAGATTAATATTTAACTCAAAATTTAAGGTTCCTTGAGATTTAATGACACGTTCTGAGAATCGCACAAGCTCTCGTGATACCCAAAAGATTGTTTACACGCATCCATTTCTTCGAATTGAGTAAGGATACATTTTAGATTTTATCGTATGACGTCAGAGTGATCTTGCACTATATTTCCCGTAATAAATTAAGAGGCAGATTAAATATCTGTATGGTGTGTAGCAACCATTTCAGTATAAAATTTTCTTTAGCTTTTTGGGGATCATATTTACATATTTTTTCAACTTTCAGTTCCAAATATTTTATAATAACATTTTACGGCTTGCATTTTGAAAAGATATACAGTAGAGTTCATGTTGCATTTGAGATATCAAATTTTACGATTGAGTTGTCAAAAAAACTATTTCAATATATGTTAAAAAGTGCAACAAATATATATCTATAAATTTCTATCAAATCCGACAAAAATAAAAACAGAAAGCCTTTTAAAAATAACTCTTGTTTTCGAAGAAATATATAATGAATAAAGAAAAAAAATTCATATGTTTGGCATGCCAGGGTATATACAGCAAAATGATATAAAACACAACACCAACTCAATGATTAATTAATTAATTATTTTTAACCGAAAGAATGAGTAAGATATAACTAACTTTATTGGTGTCTTATCTAAGTAATCACATTGCATAGATTTAAACCTAATGTGGTACATTGCTGATCAAATTTATACTATGTTAAGCAATCAATAGCAAGCAAGTGGTTCTAAACTCTACATGTATTATGTAAAACTCTGTAAATAGTTGCCTGTAAAACTTTTACATACATAACAATAACCTGAATTGTTAACAGTTCCATCAAATATTCAATTCCCATTAATTTTTTTGTGTCCATAGACAAAGTAAAAACATACGAGAAAATTTCACAATTAACCAAAAGGTAATTAAAAAAATCAAATGGAAAATCTATGAAATAAAACAGAACTATAAATTTCAATCTTTTGCGTACGCTCCGAATGACAACGACTTTTGAAAGCAATAACTCTTTTGTGGTTACTTTCCGTCGTTACCAACTGAATGCAAACACACATGCAATAGCAAAAAGCATAAACAGTTACATCGCAAAAAAGCATATATAGTAGAAATTGTCGGTGCAAAACAATTAAGATAGGCACCGGTTGGTTGTTGAAATTATACAGTCGTTAAAAAGTTGGTTTATATTTTTTTTGGCATAGAGGAAATCTGATTAATGGGTAAAGGTATAATGCCACACAATACAAATACAAAAGAATCAAAGAAGATATCATGTCGTCGTCATTCTTTTCATGCACTAAAAATAAACAATTCCTCATTTGTGTGACTGAAAGTTGCTTGTTTTATAGAAACTTTTTGTATGTTTCCGGAAATAAACCCTCGAAAGAGAGGTGGATCCATTTCAATCTTTACTTCAACTGAAACTTCTAGGATATGTTTCATTTTATGAATCTCCTTTGCGATCCATAACATTTTATTATCGAGAGCGCGTTATAATTTTTTTTCAAACTCTTTAACACATATCAGTCTTGGTAAATGCATAGTGGCATTAGAGTCTGCTAATACTTAAGCAATGGAATTGTTTTCATATGTTTCAGGTATAATTGACTTGGTAAAATAAATTTCAGTAATAACCGATTGACTTGGTGAAATAAATTTCAGTAATAACCGATTTCACTATTCTAAGAGTTGTCAGCTTTTTCAAATAGTCGAAATTGTTCCATACCGATCCACCGATTGGTGAAGATTTTAATAAATCGCGAAGTGGAGTCACCCATTTCTTCAAATGGAGGGTTTGTCATAATGAATTCTTTTTCAGGCTTTTCGAGAATTTTCAATACCCATAATGTCATACATTGTTTTGTACAGTACCTACTAAATCGTTTGAATACCTGCAATACCCAAAGGTATCTATCTGGAGCCATTTGTCTAATAATTCTCCAAGGTATTCCCCATCTGATAAAGAATTCGTCTAATAATACCAAATATCACTTAGACAGATTTTTTATTATTTCATCAATTTGAATTGTATTTTCGAATGATGATGTCAAAGTAGTATCCGTCCATTTATTTGCTCCAGGTGATTGGCGTGTCTCTAAACTAGTTTGTTTTTTGTTTGTTTGTAAAAACTAAGCCAATCACGGAATTCGTTAATTGATAACCCATGGACTTTACATTATTGGTGCACATTATTGATGCACATTTACTGTACGTAAAGTTATAAGCAAGATACAGAGCTCACAATTATTTTCTATGGAAACAATACTCGTGCCAAGTTGACATTGGTTTGAAATACGAGTAAAATGTATAACGGTAAAACATCTTTTTTCTGTTTAATCGTTATAACATAAATATGAAGTTACAAGAGCTTGTCACATTTGTTTTGAGTCTAAACCTTTACTGGGGCATTGTTAACATGAAAAAAAATTATGATCAAAATCATAACTATGCTCCTTTAAATAGAAGTGAAAAGTTAAACTGGTTGATTGCGCCTAGTAAGGTAGAAAGATACATGTACTAAAAACAAAGCCTTTTACTTAACACGTACATACTCAGTATTTGACTATGACAATCGTGAGGTTTTCTGAAATTGTACTGACGTCTAAAATGAGAAAAAAGGAATAGTTTTCTTTAAATGTGCAAAATTAAAAAAGCCTAATTTCGCGTAATTAAATGGACGAAGACCAATTAACTGATAGAAATCAATACACTTGTAGTACAGCTAGCTCTGTCTGAAGTATACTACATCCAAACTTTAATTACAAACTGCTAAAATTAAGAATTAATTAATCATTCTTTATTGTTATGATGTGGTCAAATACGGTCAGGGTTACCAAAAAAGGTTCGAAAGGCTTTTTGATCGGTTTATATTCAAAGAGTGATTCCTTATCATTTATATTTATGAATGTTCACCAATTGTTCAATTAAATATGAAATCATTGTCATATTTTTACGTTTTTTAGAATTTCGTTTTATTTTGCGAACTCCGTTTCCACCAAACAATACGTCAATTGTAATGCATTAAACTTAACAAAAATAACACTTCAAAGTGTTTACCGTGATAAATAGAATAGTTTTAAAATTAAGAAAAAAAAGAAGAATTTACATTGAATATGTCAACTCGTCACTACCACAGATAAAATAAGACAATACCGATTGAAATCATTTTTCTGTGACGAAACGTCAAAACAAGAGATTGGTATTTTTCTACGCCTGGTTCATATGATGTCAATTTTGTTTTAGTTTGACATCAGTCGTTAGTAAAAGTTTCAAAATAAAACCACTTAAAATGGGCAAAATGATAAAAAAAATTGAAAATAAAAAGCCGTAGGGATGTTGATGTCTGAATAATTCTTACGACAGGTTGTACTCACGTTAAATCGGTTGTTTATTTTGTAGACATTGATTTTAAATATGAAGCAATTCGAACGAAACGTTGTTTTAACTTATTTTTTCTCTTCTAGGTTAAAGGTCTGGGATGAAATTCGACCGAACCGGAAGTATACATGACACCAATCAAATGTCTAGGGTTGCAACCAGAGGTCAATATCAATTCATCTTTATGAACTACTTACATGTAAATGTTAAGTGGAAATCCCGACAGATAAATGTGTTTATTTCATATGGTAAATAAATAACACTGGATAAGCACTTAAATGTCATGTAAAAAAAATAGATTCGCAGTGTTATCACAGACATTGACACTGGTAAATGTAAATATTGGGACATCAAATCATACAGGGCGCTCTATTGGAGACAGAGTTGATGATATACTGCTCAAACGATGTAAAATGAAAGACATACCAAACATAAATGTTGTCAAAAGAAAGATAAATGTAACTGTTCATCCAAAACAGAAAGACAGAGGGTATTGAACATGAAGGCATCAATTCAACTATATACAATGTATGTGCAATTAAGCCTGTTATATTTGAAATGATTTCAATCTACACTTCAAAAGAGTCCAATCATTAAAAAGAGTTTCGGAGACAAAATATATAAGAATTGATAGACAAGTAAATTACAAAATAATTCTATCAACGATCTAAAAGAACATTTAACCCTCTTAACCACATAAGACTTGCCAAGACCAGTTTAAATATTTTGTAATTCAGTTATGAGTGGCGGATATTAATAATAAAGCAAACCACAATGACAAAAAAATGAATATACTAGAATGTATTCCACGTATTTTAATTGTTGTTATGAATTTAAAGAAATTTTTTAAAGATGTGATTTTAAGTGCTTACTTTCTGCATTTCTTTCAAAATCCACAAAATTCATTTATCAAATGTATAAACTTGTCCATTGGATTTTATAACTCTCGTAGTTTTTTTGGGATTATCAAGCTTTCATTTCTCAGCAACAATAGGAATGATAAAAGATTCGACTTAGGCCCAGTTCAACATTTAAATATTTTCAATAATTAGCTCTAGAATGAATATACTGTGTATTTTAATATTAAACTAAATGAATATCAGAAGTCATGCAAGTAACAAGGGAGACACAAAGCATTTAAACTCTTTGTAATATAAACAAAGCTTCTGTCGTGTATGTTTACATATAGTGCAATTCAAGGAACTTACCATATCTTAAACAAAATGACAATCAAGATGAAGGTTTTCATTTGCTCAAATGATATAAAATATCTTGCTTTCTTTGTTTACAATATAGCAAATATTAGACTAAACGTTAAAAGTTTACAAGCGATTTTCTTCTTGTAAAATATAATAGTTACTCTGAGGCAGAGAAACACGTTTGAAAATATCGTTTATCTTTGAAAAGGATTTTAGCAATTGTATTTCGTTAAAATGTGATTTTTTTCTGTAAACATTTGACTAAAATGTTATTATGACGCCATATTTTACATCAGTTATTATTTCATTTTGAATTGAGAAAATAATACATTTTTTTGTACTTAAAAGAGTTTTAGTATTCCTACTTTCTTTTTGAAAACGATATACAGAAACCGGTAGCAATATGGCTGTATTGCTATTATCGCCATCAGAAATATTCTTCAATCAAGATTCTATTTCAATTTATTTTGGAAAATCTACCCGACATCATAAAACAATGATTGGCGAAACACTGGATGACATTTTATACGGAAAATGTAAAATAACAGATCTTCCACCCATTAAAGTGATTAAAAAAAAGGGTTCGTGGGTAACAGCGGACAACCGACGGCTGTGAATATTTAAACAACTCCAAATGCTGGGGAAATGCGATAAAATTGGTGTTGAATTTGCAACATATATCAATCCGAAAAAGAAATTTATTTTATCCAGCACAAGAGTAAGAGGAAATGCAGGAGGGGATCTATGGAAATCTTCACTATCAATTTTAACAAATGAGCGTGAACATTCAATTCCAAGAAACAGGAACCATCAGGAATTAGAAAACAAATATCAAGCACAAGCTTCATTGAAATCGATACCATTAACAGATCAGACAAGAAAAACAGAAATGGAACGATCATCGGAATTGTCTTCCAATGGATCATCAAGTAGAGAAAGTTCATTGAGTGATTATAGAGGCGTACGTAGGAAGGTTAGGCACACAGCTTCATCTGCGACCCGTAGGTCGAGAGATCAAGTAACACCAATAAATTCTTACACTTCAACAAGTCTACAAAGAAGGTACCAAACGTCGGAGAAGTTTGATCTAAAAGCCCAGTCAAATAAAGCAACCTCAGTTAGTATTGAGTATAAAGACGCAGCAGCTAGAAGCATAAAGGAGGATCTTATTTGTCGAAAGAAGGGTACATATGCAACATCTAACCAAAAAACTATAGTGGATAGAACACGTGCATATACTCTAGAACAAGATAAGTTTTTTGAAATTAGAGAAACTAAGCAGCAGCTAAGAGGAGACTCTACTATTCGTGAAGACAGTCCTGACGTTGAAAACGCGAATCAGTACGTTCAATCGCGAGAACATACGACAGAGAAGCAAACTCTAGTGCAAGAAAAAACGAGACTCATAGACCCGTTTGATGTGAAATTCGCATGCAGTTTATCTGGTACATTATTCTTCGATGGAAAATCAACCGGAGAAAATTTTGACAAATTCTTCCATTTTGAGCCCCGAGAAAAAGCAACGTCTTCTCTAAAAGTATTCGAGTATCAAGGAGAAGTTTATTCAGAAGAACATTTTTATCTATGGTTTCTACAATCAATTTACAGGTTTTCAGAGAACTTTGCACTATCAGTAACATTTATTCCACGACCAGTCAATATTTCTTCGATCTATTTATGCGATTCTTTGAAATCTGAGGACCGGATTGGTGGGGAAGAGTGGAAAAAGCATTCTACACTAAATAGTCTTTCCACAAAAAAGAGAATGCGTCTTGAGGTCAAGAATATCATGTATTCGACGAATTCTATTCAGGATGCATATAATGGACAGTCAATAATTAAGAAAATCATCGATGTGTATTCCTCTAAATGTTGTATACACGAACTCAATGTAGTGGAATATGATTGCAAATTCTACGCATTGGAAAACAAAAAACTTTGGGTCCTGAAAAACGCAGATGTTGTAATGGGGCCACTGACTGTGACCGGGAACGTAAAGATCAGCATGGATTATATCATGTTTCACAGCTTTACCTCTGATAACATCAGCGAGGTGGATATCGAGATGGACATAAGGAGGCATACAGCAGAAGAAAGGTTTATGCTGGAATATATTCGACGGATGAAAACATCCTAATATATTTCCATTCAGTATATATTTCCCCTTATGTAAGCATTGGAAATCTGCGACGTTCAAATACCTATGTATACACTTAGCTAATTCATGCACCATGAGCATGAATATAAAAGTCATCACGCGTTTTGAGTATATTTATTTTTTAAGATTAAATAAAAATTTTAATTTTACATAGCCAATTTGATCAATACTTATGAAAAAATATTATCAAATTATATTTACTCCTAAATTAAAAAAGAGTTTTTTTCTACAAAGTTTCGGGCACTATATTTATAGTCGCAGAGGCGAACTAAATAACATGTTAATTTTTCATATCCCTAACTTAAAAAGTATATAATGGCTTAACAGCGACAATAAACATATATTTTATACAGATAGACAACACCATGAAAATAAAAATATAAGCTAGCGCACGGTAGTCGATTTTTTCTACACTGCTCAGTTTACTTTAGGACGGCGACATCCAAAATTAAACATTCAATGCTTTAATAATTATAATTCACTGTGAAGTTATAGATGTATAGGAGGGATATCTCTTGTTGAAATTGATATGCAATATGTAGGCCCCATATATTAGGCACATGAGAATCAGAAGTAAAATGCGAAACCTGCGGCTATGACTTTTGTGTTGACTTTACACAGTGAAATTGCAAGTTACAGAAGGGAGGTAAAATAACATGAAAAGTAGGTGGATGGGACATTGTAAGATACACATCGGTAAGTTTCTGACATGTGATGGTGCAAAATGCACACGGTACGGAAGGTCAACCTTTTGCAGGGAATTGGCTGGGGGTCAAAAAAGCTGAAAAATCATGAAAAATTTGCAAAATATGAAACGGTCAAAATCTCATAAAAACCAGTATGTAGAGAATTTTACAGGTTATTGACTAATAATTTTCTTCAGAAATTGGTGATTGGCCTAATAAAGAGTGAATTAAAGGTATTTGTGCTGAATGGGAACTGAATATATTCTAGTTACAGAGTTCCGAAGACACGCATCCCCTGGCTACAATGAATTGTATCAAACAAACTGTCCCGTGCCACCATACGATATTTAAAATGCCATTTTTTAGGATTTAGTTATGGAAGAGAACTTCATATTTAAGCCATTCATGATGTGTTTGATTATAGTCTTATAGAATAATCTAAAATAGTAAATCATTTATAAAGAATAAAATGGCATTAAATAAAGTAAAATCTGTCTTAATAAGTAAAACATATCAGGAGTTTATCTAACAAAAAGAACTTTGTAGCATAGATGACTGAATAATATTTAAATTGTATATAATATCCACAAAACAAAAAATACAGTATAATTCTTTTTTTCTAAAAGAATTTTATAAGTTAAATTACAAACATAATTTTAGTAACTAAATGTAGTAATATTGATAATACATTGTATTGAAATATTAACAACAATATATATTTTCTTTTTGTATTAAAAATTAACATGCATTGTTTTATTTTCTATTTCCTTTTATATTTACAAAACCTTGCAATAGTTAAACGTGGATTGTTTGGATTATGTATAAAAAACCAGGCCGTTTTAAATATATGTATATACTTAAAACACTAAGCTATATAATCTGATTTATGCATAACGTGCATAATATAAACTACTTATTTATGTTTTGTTTTCGATAATACATTCTTATTCTAAGTACAATATTAAAATAATTGCTTTAGTATCTCAGTAAGTTTTAAATGGAACCCCTATCGCTTTACATGTACAAATTTAAGAAGACATTCAATAAGGGGTAGGTTTTCTAAATATGAACTGATGTCTGAAGAGTTAAATAAAGTTTTAGGATAATTGTGAAGAAGTAAAATAGCCTGATATCATGCCATTTATATTAATTAATTAATGATATAGCAAACCAGAGCCTCAGAAGCTATCCAGTTATCTGCTAATAGAACGCCAATGACAGGTGAAAATAAATTAGTCACGAGACCTTCCAAAGAGTAATGCTTTGGAGAAAATTATTTATAAGGATTAAGGTACCAGGATAGCCATCAACATAAAATTACAATTTTTGGTGACATTACATCAATGATTACTTGGTGTTGAAAGTATAAATTCCACAATTCACTGAATTTAGCTACAAAATATCATAATTAGTTTTTAAAAAACCCAAAACTGACACAGGTGACATAGTTATTGATTTATGCAAATATTGTAAATATAAATCTTAAACACTTATCATTGTCTAATAGGAATTAAGGTGGTATTTTCTTTGTTATTTATGTTTATTTTGTTTACATTAAATATATTTATCAGAAGTATTTATCAATAATATCAAAGCATACTGTTGATGAAAATAAAGACATCAATTTTTGATTAATATGTACTTATTAAGTTGTTTTTTTCCAAGTTAGAATTTTCGTTTTCTCATAAAAAATCTTTCATTAGTTTATGTAAGTCATTATATATTCAATAAGATGAATAAGTTTCATTGAAATTGAATGTTAGGAAGATATTTTCCTATACGTTCCTAGTATCATGACTACCTCTAGTCACTCCAAGTACATTACACTTAATCTGATAAAGTCTATACATGTACATATTTATAGTTTTAGTAACCGCACGGTCATGAAATACGTCTTTAAGATATTTCAAATGCTATTTTCTTTCCAGAAATAACACAGAACTTAATTATTTTTTAACAATCATCTCTTGTTTGAAAACATTAAATAATCTAAATAGTAAAAAATAAGACGAAACATTAATCATTAAATGCCATTAAACATTTAGCTATTAATTAACATTCCCTTGGGTAGGTAAATTAATTCTATGAAATAATTAATGAAAAAACAAAAACATAAGAAAACAACCCACCAAAAAGAAAAAAAAGAAAGGGTTGGTATATTCTGTATTTTTGTGTTAATTATGGAATAACTTACAGTACTTATACGATATACGTTTAACTGCATGTATGTGTAAACAGACAACTTGGCATTACTCTGAGTGAGGTATTCTGATATTTCATTAAGTTTTGTTTAGATATGGAATGTTGAAAAAAACAATATCATACTAAGACAATACTTAAATTACTGTTCATTGCCATTTAGCAATGTTTTGAATCGAAATCGAAAGTGAAACTTCTTGATTTTGCAGTGTAATGTACAAAGATAACACGGCCTATCGCTTTACATGTACAAATTGAACAAGACAATCAATGCGGAATAGGTTTTCTGAAAATGGACTGACTTGATAAAAATAGTTTTTGGAAAATTGTGAGGAATAAAAATAGCCTGATATCATGCTATTTAATGGGGTGTTAATGTAAAACAATTGACTGACCAAAAACTCAATATGCCTGAAGTACGACTAGCTCCGTCTGAAATATATTTCAGCCAGACTTCAATTGCAAACTGTTTTAATGGCGCATCCAAACATTCAGGGCGTTCTATTGGAGACACAGTTGACGATATTCTCCTCGAACGATGCAACATCAAAGATATCCAAAAAATTAGTGTGGTTAAGAAAGGGAAAAAGTGGGTGACGGCAGATAATAGAAGACTTTGGATATTCAAAACTCTTGAGTCCTTAGGACACTGTGCTACAATTTCAGTCAAAGTGAAAACGTGGCTATGTAGTAAGAAGGATGTCGTTTCAAAACACGTTAAGGTTCGGGGAGATCCTGGGGGTGTCTTCTATTTGTTGAAGGTAAGGCTTTCTCAAAAATACATGTAATAAAATGAAACGTTTGAGTATACTTTGTAGTCGCTGCGTATCTTTTCATATGCATTTTATTTTTCAGAGAGAGGAACACAGGGCTTTTCACCGTGTACTTTTTGCATTGTCAAAGCTCCATTTAGAAGCCTATTAATCTTGAAACAAGGGAATCGAATGTGAGATAACTAATGTAAAAGAGGATAACACCCGAAGTATGTAGATTTCAAGACAAGGACAGTGAAAGACAATCCTGTATTCGACGAGAATCAAAAGACCCATGAAGTTGTTCTAAAAAGGTTTTATCAAATACGAGATGAATATACACGAACAGGTACATGGAATCGGGAGGAAGAGTTAAACGAAGCTTCAACAACCTGCTGGTCGCCTAATTTGTGCAGCACAAAGACAAATATTAAAGAAACAGTTAGACGTGCAATCCACAGGCCCAAAGTCGATAATCTACATGACATAAAGAATAATTCTTCCAAATGGACGTGATCGTTTGACGTTAACACTTTATCCACTGTACAACGTTTCTCATAGAAAGAGAAACAGATATGATAAGACTGAGGTAGATGAATATGATTTTCAAGCTCATCATTGCCCTGTAAAAGTTTATTATTTTTATTCATTATAGAAATTAAACTGGTATTAATACGTTAGAGATATTCATGTATCTAGAATGTGTAAACAAAGTGTTAATTACAATAAAAATGGTTTGATTTGTCATTACTTTTTCTTCAGGACAGGATTTCATTCAATTCAGAGATATGATAAAAATGTTGCCTTTTTTGCGATATAATTGCAGAAATTATCAAATGATGTTTTAATATTACATTTGTTGCTAAACAACTAAACCTGTGTAGTCAAGGTACTCAATGTGACATAGGAAACAATTGATTTATGCTTTTGCACCAACATCAATGTGAGCAACACGAACTCCGACTGTGACTAACACATTCTTTTTTATTAATCGGGGGGTTCTTTCGCATGTCACTAAACACCAATTAACGTTTTAAGAATTTACTTCTACACGTAACAAGCATTTTATTTTCGTAGTTGCCTACATTCTTTTTGTATAGAAACTTTACATATTAAATTTTTGAGCAACAATAAAAAAGATTTTATTAAATACATGTAATTATACGTTACTTGATCAAAATTCAACAAACTTAATTTGAAAATCATCGTCGATTTTTTTCACGGTGTAGGCTTTCTTACAGTTTTTCAGTAAGCTTTAGACAGTAATTAACATGGCAGTTTACATATGTACCATGACTCAAATAAGCTCAAGTCTATTTGAATTTCAACAAAAGGCCAATGGGCCACATCGCTCGCCTAAAGAACAGTTCTATATCAGTTTTTAAAAAAACACAACATTTTCCTTATGTATACATGTGTTAAACATTGAACCCCTCTTGGACCCAAGTATCAATCGCGGGGGGGGGGGTGTATTAAGATTCTTTATATATATATATATATATATATATATATATATATATATATATATATATATATATATATATATATATATATATATATATAAGCTTTGGTGTAAATATTGGAATTTCTGGTGCAGTAGTTTTAATAGTATCTGATCCATATTAGGACCAAAATATTTAAAACTTTGAATATCACTTATGTATCAAATACTCCTATATTAATTTAAAGCATTTTAGAGTAACAAAAGATTTACCTAGAGAAATTTTCAAAAAAATTATTTACTATGCAGTAATTAATTAACGAAGATTACATTAAGGTCTATGGGGACAATTCCATTTTTTTTAAAAAAGAAAATAATAAACACTAAGATTATCAATCAATGCTTCTGTGGAAAAGTGTATTTTACTCACCTGAACCTTCGGTTAAGGCGAGCTATTAAAATCTCTGTGTGACTTTTAATGTAATCTATTGCATGCATCATATATAATATGAATCAGTCTCTCTCTCTCTCTCTCTCTCTCTCTCTCTCTCTCTCTCTCTCTCTCTTTTAAAAATGTACATTTTTTCCTAATTTACTTTTTGAAATTTTTCAATTAAAATATGTTACTGAACACAAAAATCTTCGTATACAGTTATTTTGAAACTTAAGTTTGTCACAACAATATGATAACATTTTTAAAAAAACTGTGGTTACTTGATTTGGTAAATTTTCTGTTCCAATGGTTATTCTATCACACATTTTGTATCTTTTATGAGATCACAATGAGAATGTGCTGTTGAAGTTTGGGCTGACTGCACAAAAATAGACATTAAAAAACCTGTAAAAGTTTCTATTAAATGCCGCAAGAATAGTAACTGGGCTCCACGAGTACTGCTTCAAGAAACTCATTATATTTTTAAACAGGTTAGGGACCTTTGGAACATAAAAGAAATATAGCTAAAATAATAAATATTTACCAGATGCACACTAATTTAGTACCTACATGTACTTATATAAAGAACACTTTTCCTGATACAAGAGGCAATGTTTCAAGTTACACAGCTAGGGGATCTCGTAATAATTCTGCTCCGAAATTAAGATAAGAACTATTTAATAAATCATTTATTCCTGATATTGTCAGACGATGGAATGACCTTACTCTTAACACCAGGGAGGTAACCTCTATTTAAATATTTAAAATATATGGTAAAGCCTCAGAGATATCTTTCCATTGGAAAACGATGTTTTAACACAACTCACACATGATTGAGATACAACTGTATTTTAAACTCTGATTTATTCCGCGGCTATTTAATAGCCTATCCAAACTTTTCATGTGGCTTTAATCAACATGCATATCATTTGTTTTTTGTCTGTAAAAAGTATGCAAAAACATTCTTTAATTAATAACCTATGCGCATTACATTATATTCACTTTATTGATGCACATTTACTGCAATTATGGATGATACGTTAATTTTTGAGACTATACAAATTTTCTTGAGTAAATGTAGTCGCTTCTAAAATAATGTAATATTTTATGTAGCAGACTGTCAATTTATGAATAATTATATTATTTTTATATATAAATGACGATATTTATAAAATTCATTGTTAGGAAAGGATTACCTAAGTTACTTAGAACTTGTGTCTAATCCATTTGATTTAATAAATATCATATGTTCAATTCAATTTTATTTAACTGAAGTCGGCCACCTTAAATTAAAATTTAAAAAATCACAACAGAAAGTGTATTTTAAACTAAAATAAGCTTACTTGTTTGCCATTGGGTACTCCCAGATAGTTTAAATGTGTAATTCTAATCAAACATTTTCTCTTAAACAGAGTAAAATATAAAGTCAGCGTCAGTAAATTAATGAGCTGCTTCTTTCAGTTGCTTTCGAAATTAATATATTTTGCAAAGATTAATTAAAAGATCGTTTTAAATATTATTAGTGTGTGTTTTGGCCCACTGTGTTCAGATACACTTTTTCATTCTATGCTTTATTTGAACTTTAAGAGTAGATACTGATTTCTTTTTCAAATTCGTTTACAGACAAACATAGACCCACTGTTTATAAATTATATTCTATGTCTTGATGATATTGTACCTTTGAAAGAAAATTTGAAGCGATTTTATAACGAATTTCCTAGACAGACACGGGAAATCTTCATTTTCACGCAGGATAAAGTCTGTATAATTTATTTGTAAATATATTATATTGAAATCTATTTGTACCCATCTAATACAATTTTCCATCTAAAATAAGGAATAACAGTTATTTTTCAATCAGATCGTCGTCTTCTTATATAAACTAAAACAACTTTAGGCTCATAAAAGCCTCAAAATAATTATTTATGAATAGTAAGTCTGAGATAAGATATTTTTCTTAACTTTATCTAACAGATTTATTTTTTATTTCCCAGATCTATCTGAACATATTATCAATTACTTTCATATAATAATAATAGTTTTACTTCTCTTAAAATATGTATAAGAATTCAAACTGCTATCTTATCAGCTTGTGACAATATTCTATTGGTCAGAAGAGATTTGTTACCTGGCATCATTGACTAAAACTAAACTAAGACACGAGGTTCATATATAGAAAAAATAATTCACTAGTATTATAAACACTTATAGAGTATACGCTGTCCATTTCCAAATCAACACAAAGACCAGTAGTATCAAATCGAAAATAAAACTTATCGATCTTGTTTAAGTTTCATAAATGAACAAAGATAACACGATTTCTACTCCGTCAATTGATATCTACTTATCACAGATCGTTTAAACAAAGGTTTTCAGAAAGCACGCTGTTATCAAAACGGGCCTTAAAATAACTTTTGGAAATTGTGAAAATAAAAATAGCCTGAATAAATGATATAAATAAGTCGTAAAACATCTAAATTAGTTATGAAAATCTCACCATGGCTGAATTACGAATAGCTCCTTCCGACATCTATTATAGTCAGTCCTCAATCTCCAATTGTTTCAGTGAAGCATCCGAGCATACAGAAAACTCTATTGGAGACACAGTTGACGGGAACACTACTCAAGCGATATCGAATTGATGATATCCCCAAAATAAGTGTGGTTAGGAAAGGGGATGTGTGGGTGACGGCGGACAATAGAAGACTTTGGGTATTTAAGACACTGGAATCATTAGGACAATGTGCTAGGATTTCCGTGATCATTAAAAAACGTATCAGCAATAAAAAGAATGTGGTTCAAAAAGACATCAAAGTCAGAGGGGATCCAGGGGGTATCTTCTACAAACTAAAGGTGAGACTTTGTGATGTAAAAACGATCAAAATACAATGTACTCTATTCTATAACTGTGTTGCTCTATATTTTCGTGTGCTTTTTTTTCAGACACAACATCAAATGAATTTTCACGACGTCCTTCTTGCAATGTCGAGGATATGTTTGGATACGAAATGAATTTTATATCAACATATAATAAGCATTGACATATAAAAGACAATGGGAAAATTGGATTTATAAAAATTACTATGGGGTGAAATTATTATTTGTATTCGATATAAGCAAACTTTGTTACATGTATATTTAATTTCCATTATATACGTATTTTTAAATGAAAATAGTATGATCTTCATTCCTATTACAATGTACAGTATATTGTTCAAAATGGATTTTTTTTCTGAAAATAAAATCAGAATAGATCTACATAGCATTACTTAAATCATCTTTCTATTTTTAGTTTTTATGATCACACAGTGACCAATTCTTGTCATTTTTATCCGTACTCATATCATATCGTATTTGTGGAATAAATGTTCCTGATATTTTCAAAAAACCTGATTATATCAGGAACACTTGTTCCACAACCAAACAATATTTTATTAACGCGATTTCGCGGTTCTTATGATTTCGCGAACATTCTTTCAACCAAGAAAAAAGAAAATCTCTGGAAGATATCTTGAATTCAAAAACAACAACAATTCTTAACGTATACAATGGTCAATCTATCGTCATAAAATTATCGAGGTGTATGTATTCTGAAACAATCTTTCACGAACTTAGTGTTGTTTGATACAATTACAAGTTTCATACATGTACACTGTAAAATAAAAGAAAACGACTTGGATTGTCTATAGGTTGAAATAATGCCACTGACTGTAACTGGAAACGTAAAGATATGCATGGACTATGGAATATTTCACAGTTGATAAAATAAAAAATGTGGAAGTAATATCAGACGGAAAAGAGACATACAAACGAAAAAAGATGTTTACCTGAATATATCCGACAGATGAATACTTTCTAGTAATATGATGCCTGGAATTCCGTTGAGAGGTTATACGTAGACACTATGTTTGACAAAGAATAATCATGATATAATGAAAGCAATGCAGAATCTTATTAAAAAAGAATATTTTAAAACATTGACAAGATCAAATAACAAGAATAACCAAATTGTCTGCACACTATTATATTTTGTCAAATCGGTTTTGTTTTGTTTTTGTGTTTTGAGTACCCGTTTAATTGATTATTCATTATGACCATAAATTTATTGCATATCATTAGTTTAGTATGCTTTAATTTATTTGTAGCCAATTAAAAATTAAATTTGAAAACTTGAGCTCAAATCGTGTCTAGTTCTCTTTAAAGGTATATGTGGCGTATTTTTTCATGCTAAGAAATATTTGATTGATTGATTGATTTAAATAAGTTATATAAAATATATCTTTACAATACAATTCGCAGTTTTTATCAATAGGGTTAAAAAGATATTTAAATTAATAAATAACTTTTATAATTATTTTCGCGTCTACAATAAATACAGCATTTGAATAAAACCCGTTTTAAATCGGCCACGTGATACCACGCTCAGTCTATCACAACAACAATGGCGACGACGAGAAAGATAGGTAAACCCGTAAAACCGTAAAGTTTGACAGACTTGGCCAAGAAAGAAAAAAGAGACAGACTGACAAGGATAGGAGCAAAGGGAAGATTGTCATCGGAGAACATGTAGATTGATGGAATAGGAATTAAAACCGAGTTAAACTTTTTTTAAAGTTTAATAAGTTTTTATCATGAAGTTGTAGGGGTTTTGGTAGTCAGGCAGTGCTCCATGTGTTCCATGTCTTTCCTTTATAAGTTATGAACCACAAGTGGATTTTCGTTTAGAGAATTTTTTAATAATTAAAAGAATTAATAAACACTCTCAGTACACGCATCCCTCAGGAGAGGGAGTATTCACTCATTTTACCGTGTCGTTGATGCTAAAATAATGTTAAATCTTTATTACACATAATTAGCAATTTATATCGTTCTACATTAATGAATAAGGGAATACTAATGCTTCGGGTATCATCTGATATAACATCTGATATAAGAATTATCTAATTTAAGACATGAAAAACGTGATTCTAATTTGTAAAAAAAACTGTTCTTCCATCGTGTTTCCAATACTAGGTTTTCCTGCACTCAGGCGCAGTGACGTTACAAATGGCCGATCACATTAATATTCATCAGACGTGTTTCACGGGGTTAAAGTCCGTGAAACGTCTAATTATAAGAAGCATGATGTATATTTTTACTAAAACTCATGTCAAAAATTTTACTCCAAATACGCCACATATACCTTTAAAGCTCTTTTGATAATACAATGTATATATCTTATATCATTCAGTTTTGGTTTATATATATATATATATATATATATATATATATATATATAAATATATATATATATATATATATATATATATATATTATATATATATATATATATAAATATATATATATATATATATATATTTATTATATATATATATATATATATATATATTATATATATATATATATATATATATATATATATATATATATTAATAAGCTTTGGTGTAAATATTGGAATTTCTGGTGCAGTAGTTTTAATAGTATCCGATCCATATTAGGACAAACATTTTTAAACCTTGAATATCACTTATGTATCAAATACTCCTATATTAATTTAAAGTATTTTAGAGTAAAAAAAGATTTACCTAGAGAAATTTTCAAAAAAATTATTTACTATGCAGTAATTAATTAACGAAGATTACATTAAGGTCTATGGGGACAATTCCATTTTTTAAAAATGAAAATAATAAACACTAAGATTATCAATCAATGCTTCTGTGGAAAAGTGTATTTTACTCACCTAAACCTTCGGTTAAGGCGAGCTATTAAAATCTTTGTCTGACTTTTAATGTAATCTATTGCATGCATCATATATAATATGAATCAGTCTCTCTCTCTCTCTCTCTCTCTCTCTCTCTCTCTCTCTCTCTCTCTCTCTCTCACCTTTAAAAATGTACAATTTTTCCTAATTTACTTTTTGAAAATTTTCAATTAAAATATGTTACTGAACACAAAAATCTTCGTATACAGTTATTTTGAAACTTAAGTTTGTCACAACAATATGATAACATTTTTAAAAAACTGTGGTTACTTGATTAGGTAAATTTTCTGTTTCAATGGTTATTCTATCACAGATTTTGTATCTTTTATGAGATCACAATGAGAATGTGCTGTTGAAGTTTGGACTGACTGCACAAAAATAGACATTAAAAACCTGTAAAAGTTTCTATTAAATGCCGCAAGAATAGTAACCGGGCTCCACGAGTACTGCTTCAAGAAACTCATTATATTTTTAAACAGGTTAGGGACCTTTGGAACATAAAAGAAATATAGCTAAAATAATAACTATGTACCAGATGCACTCTAATTTAGTACCTACAAGTACTTATATACAAAACATGTTACCTGATACAAGAGGCAATGTTTCAAGTTACACAGCTAGGGGATCTCGTAATAATTCTGCTCCGAAATTAAGATAAGAACTATTTAATAAATCATTTATTCCTGATATTGTCAGACGATGGAATGTCCTTACTCTTAACACAAGGGAGGTAACCTCTATTAAGATATTTAAAATATATGGTAACGCCTCAGAAATATCTTTCCATTGGAAAACGATGTTTAAACACAACTCACACACGATTGAGATACAACTGATTTTAAACTCTGATTTATTCCGCGGCAATTTAATAGCCTATCCAAACTTTTCATGCGGCTTTCTTGAAGATGCATATCATTTGTTTTTTGTCTGTAAAAAGTATGCAAAAGCATTCTTTAATTAATAACTTATGCGCATTACATTATATTCACTTTATTTATGCACATTTACTACAATTATGGATGATTCTTTGACAAATACTGTAATTTTTGGGACTATACAAATTTTCTTGGGTAAATGTAGTCGCTTCTCAAAAAATGTTTAAATTTATAATGTAATATTTTATGTAGCAGACTGCCTATTTATGTATAATTATATTATTTTTATATATAAATGACAATATTTATAAAATTCATTGTTAGGAGAAGATAACATAAGTTATTTAAAACTTGTGTCCAATCCATTTGATTTAATAAATATATGTTCAATTCAATTTTATTTAACTGAATTCGGCCACCTTAAATGAAGTAGAGTCAGTTCTCTTGATGTCACAATTGCACGTGGTTGTCACAAATAATAAACACCGGAAGAATTTAACAATAAATCATTTTATAGACGTCTAAAATATCTAAAAATTATATTAAGATTTTTTAAAACAGTTGTTAAATGTATGTTAAAAAAATAAAACGGTTATACATTGAATAAAAAGATCCACAAATCAACATTTGGAATATCATAAACAATGATTCTTGACATATAATGGGATCATTGATAAATATACAATCAAAAACAAGCTGTTATTGTTAATGTTACTATACCTGCTTATTTTTAATTGCCATCGCAATTCGAGAAAGCTTGTAGTTAAAAATCAATGCATACAAAGTAAGGAGGAAATTTAATAAATCACAACAGAGAGTGTATTTTAATCTAAAATAAGCTTACTTGTTTGCTATTGGGTACTCCCAGAGAGTTTAAATGTGTTAATTCTAATCAAACATTTTCTCTTAAACGTAGTAAAAATATAAAGTCAGCGTCATCAAATTATTGAGCTGCTTTTTCAGTTGCTTTTGAAATTAATATATTTTACAAAGATAACTTAAAAAATCGTTTTAAATGTTAATGGTGTGGGTTTTGACCTACTGTGTTCAGATACACTTTTTCATTCAATGCTTTATTTGGACTTTAAGAATAGAGACTGATTTTTCAAATTTGTTTACAGACAAACATTGACCCACTGTTTGTAAACTCTATTCTATGTCTTGATGATATTGTACCTTTGAAAGATTTGATACAAAATGCATAGATAGAATAAAGATATATGAAGATGTTTCAACGAATTTCCAACACAAACAAATCTTCATTTTCACGCAGGATAAAGTCTGTATAATATCATACTGAAATTTATTCGTACAGATCTATTATAATTTTTCTTTTGAAATAAGAAATAACAATTGTTTTTTAATCAGATCTTCGTCTTCTTATTTAAACTAAAACAACTTTAGGCTCATATATAAAAGCCTCAAAATAATTATTTGTGAATAGTGAATCTGATTAATTCTGAGGTAAAATATATTTCTAAACTTTATCTAACAGATTAATTTTCATTTTCTATCTGAACATATTATAAATTGCTTTCATATACCAGTACTAGTTTAAGTTCTCTTAAAATATGTATAGGAATTCAAACTGCTATCTTATCAGCTTGTGACAATATCCGATTGGTCAGGAGAAATATATAATCTGGCATCATCGACTAAAATTAAACTTAGGCATGAGGTTCATATATAGAAAAAGATAAATCACTATTATTATAAACACTTATAGAGTATACACTTTCCATTTCCAAATCAACACAAAGACCAGTAGTATCAAATCGAAAATAAAACTTATCGATCTTGTTTAAGTTTCATATATGAACAAAGATAACACGATTTCTACTCCGTCAATTGATATCTACTTATCACAGATCGTTTAAACAAAGGTTTTCAGAAAACACGCTGTTATCAAAACGGGCCTTAAAATAACTTTTGGAAATTGTGAAAATAAAAATAGCCTGAATAAATGATATAAATAAGTTGTAAAACATCTGCATTCATTATGAAAATCTCACCATGGCTGAATTACGACTAGCTCCTTCCGACATCTATTACAGTCAATCCTCAATCTCCAATTGTTTCAGTGAAGCATCCGAGCATACAAAAAACTATGTTGGAGACACGGTTGACGGCATACTGCTCAAGCGATATCGAATTGATGACATCCCCAAAATAAGTGTGGTCAGGAAAGGGGATGTGTGGGTGACGGCGGATAATAGAAGACTGTGGGTATTTAAGACACTGGAATCATTAGGACAATGTGCTAGGATTTCCGTGATCTTAAAAAAACGCATCAGTAATAAAAAGAGTGTGGTTCAAAAAGACATCAAGGTCCGAGGGGATCCAGGGGGCATCTTTTACAAATTAAAGGTGAGACTTTGTGATGTAAAAACGATCAAAATACAATGTTAGTCTATTCTATAACTTTGTCGCTCTATATTTTCGTGTGCTTTTTTTTCAGACACAGCATCAAATGAATTTTAACGACGTCCTTCTTGCAATGTCGAGGATACGTTTGGATACGAAATAAATTTTATATCAACATATAATAAGCATCGACATGTTAAAGACAATGGGAAAATTGGATTTATTGAAATGACTATAGGGTGAAATTATTATTTGTATTCGATATAAGCAAACATTGCTACATGTATATTAAATTTCCATTATCTACGTATTTTTAAAAGAAATAGTATGATCTTTATTCCTATTACAATGTACAATATATTGTTTTAAATGGATTTTGTTTTCCTGAAAATAAAATCAGAATAGATTCACATATCTTACTTAAATTACCTTTCTTTCTTCTTTTTTTTAGTTTTTATGATCACAAAGTGTCCAATTCTTGTCATTTTATCCGTACTTGTATTTGTGGAATAAATGTCCTTGATATTTTGATAAAAAAAGTGATAATAACAGGAACACTTGTTCCACAACCAAACAATATATTATTAATGTGACTTCGCGGTTCTCATAATTCCGCGAACAGACCAAAAAAATTGGAAATATTTCAGTACTCTGAACATTCTTTCAACTATAAAAACAAAAGTCTGACAGATATCTTGCATTCAACAACAACAACAACAATGGTCAAAATATTATCGCGGTGTTTGTATTCTGAAACAATCTTTCACAAACTTAGTGGTGTTTGATACAATTACAAGTTTCATACATGTACACTGGAAAATATATATAAAAAACCCTTTGGATTGTAAAGAACTTATAGGTTGCAATAAGGCCACTGACTGTGACTGAAACTTAAAGATATGAATGAACTATGTAATGTTTCACAGTTTTATTGTAGATAACATAAGAAAGGTGGGTGTAATATTAGACGAAAAAGAGACATGCAAACGAAGAAAATACATCCGACGGATGAAAACTTTCTAATAATACGATGCCTGAAATTACGTTGAGAGGTTATAGACTTGACAAAGATTAATTATGACGTAATGAAAGCAATGCCGAATTTTATTCAAAATGAATATTTTAAAACATTGACAAGATCAAATAACAAGGTAACCAAACTGTCTGCACGCTATCATATTTTGTCAAGTCGTTTTTGTTTTGTTTTTGTGTTTTGAGTACCCGTTTAATTGATTATGAATATAAATTTATTGTGTATAATTAGTTTAATATGCTTTAATTTATTTGTAGCCAATTAAAAATGAAATTTGAAAATTTGAGCTCAAATTGTGTCCGGTGTTGTATAGCAGTTTTTCCCCCATAGTAGCTTTTCCCCCCGGAAAACCTACTATATACAAGCCTTTCCCCCCGGGGGGAAAAGCTACTATATAGTAGCTTTTCCCCCATAGTAGGGTTTCTCCCGCACGTTTTTGGTTCAGATTTTATAAAAAATATTTATGGAAATCCAGTAGGGATTAAAATCAATGTTTCTACACTCCCATGTTGCATACATGTATATCTGCATTCATCTGTACAGGTTAAGTTTCGTTTTGCCGATTTATTATCTTTATAGACGATGCTTAAAGTTGAACATGTGTGTAATGGAATTACACATAGAACTTAATTTACGTAATTTATTGAAAAAAGTTTTACAAGTTAAACACTTATATTCATAATTCTGTGTTCTGAAATTGTATTAAACGAGATTGTTTTAAGAATTTCTTGATAAATCTATCAGACTGTTTGTCTGTTTGTGAAAATTTCATCCAGGCTAAACCTTTGTTTTAGAGAAATATTGTTTCCGATGTTTCAGAGCCCGATTTTTAAAATCCTATTATAATATTTATAGTGCATATTCTTCAGGGTCCAATGTCTCATAAACTACAGATGACCATATCACCATATTTTTTTAAGTTGCAAAGGTTTACCACTTAAAGATGACTCTGAAAATTTCAGCCCTCAGGGTAGGGGCCCTTAATGTTTCAGGGCCCGATGTTTAAAACCCCATTATAATGATTGAATAGTGTTCTATGAGTGGTGACCCGAATCTCAAATTCTGAGAAGCTTATACATTGATGGTAATACATTGGAAAATTAAAATTTCCAAACCAGCGTATTTTCACTCAAATGTGTTCTCGCCTGTTCATAACGTCGAAGTCAAAACTGTGGATAAGCATCGATTAGATGAAAAAGATTCGAGGTATTCCGAAATCCGTGTAAAAGGTGTTCCAAAATGGGGTGAGAACAGGTTAAATAAACGATGATGACACATGCATGTTATGAAGGCGCATGCATTAGTTCATATTTGGGGTTGAAAAACCATGTATTTTATTCTATGTATTAATAAATGCCATAATTATCCTTTTTTGTGAGAAATCAATATCATATCAGTTATTGCAAATTATTGTCACGAGTGGTCCGCAATAAACATGGCCGGAAAGTAAAAATGGGGGAAAATCCACTATATAGTAGGTTTTCCGTGGGGGTAATCTGGCTATAAAAAGGGGGAAAGTCCACTATATAGTCAGCTTTCCGTGGGGGAAAAACTGCTATATAGCCATTTTTCCGGGGGGAAGAACTGCTATATAGCCATTTTTCCGGGGGGAAAGATGGCTAGGGGGAAAAGGCACTATATAACACCGGGTCCCTTTAAAGCTTTTTTACTGATATAATGTTAATATCTTGTAAGTTAGTTGTCTCATTCATAGTCTTGCATTCGGGTAAAAAGTAATTAAATAATTTGTTTTTAACATACTCGTAATTGAATTCATTTTATTTGTTTTCTATGGTTGTTATTTCACTTTATTATCGTGGAATATGTGATATAACACACATGATACCCTTGTAATTTAAATTTTGATGCGAGGCATTGAAAATACCCATATAAATCATTTTATATATTGAAAATAGAAAAAGAAATTGAAAATGTTGAGCTTAAATCGTGTGTAGGTGCCTTTAAATCTGTCATTATCCGTATATCAAGCCCATGATTGACAAAATTGATTTCAGTAAAAACGAAAGGAACCTTAGAAAGTAAAGTAAACAAAAACATGCCATACTAAAATCACGGTTGACAAAACTTGGGTGAATTTTGATTTAGTCAAGATTCACAGAAGATTTTGAAGATTATCACAAAAAAGTTGCAATTATTGTTGTAATAAGCGTGATAAGAATCAATAAATGTCTACACAAGTGATATACGATAGAGACACAGAACTAGACTAAATTAATTCATTAAATCTCATTACATTACTTAAAATACGAGTATTCTCCGCTTTCTTTAGAAAAAAACATTCATTTTTTTGTTTATACTTTACTTTATATATCTGATTCTAATTAATTCTCAATGATTCGACTACGAAATCGTATAATGTAACAAGACGTTAGAAAATTCCACCGCTAGATGGTGCAAGATGAATCCATATTAGTTGACGTCACGAGCAAGATATTCACAAAATACGGAAATTTTTTTACAGCCTTCGTCTAGAAATGGAACAAAGTGCAACGAAACGCGACAGTTTTGGGGCTTTAAATAAAAGTAAGAGTTGTCTTTTCTCGGCATTTTTAATCACGTTACACTGTTGAATCGAACGACTGTCCCTTGTATATTTTAAGTGGCTACGAATTGATCTCTGTAAAATTGAATTTGTAAGTCAAATTATTGGTTTTGAATAGAAGTTCTTATGCAAACATGTACTTAAAGAGATCAATTTGTTGTTCTCCTAAACAGTTATTTATTGGATTAGATGTTTGTATTAAGGTTGAATGTCCCTCTGATAAGAGAGATAACTTCTGTAGAAAATAATATCAGTTTGTTTCTGTTAACTCACAATTATTAAGGCATGTAACAACAAGGGAGGTGGTGCTGGGTCCTAATTTATGTTGGAAGGCGATACACTTATTTAAATTTAAATATAGAAAATAAAATTTGACTGGAACGAATTGAACCCCAGGGCTTTTTTGATGCAGGGGGCAAAAAAGTAAAGAAAACTTTTACAAAATATTACAAGAAATGTATCATAATGATAAAGTATTTATGAGGCAATATATGTATCTATATGACTATTCCTCCCCCTCCCAATCCCGATGGATTAATTCTTTTTTTAAAATATAACAAAATTTATTTTATGTACTTGTTCAGTACATGTACAGTTGATGTTTGATGTTTTAGGCCAGAGAATATTTGGATGGAATGCTTTTATTTCTCTATCTATAGCTCGTTCACAGAGCTAAATGAATTATAATTGGGAAAATGTGACTAAGACAATTACAGATTATATACTTAGTTATGATCGTTTAAAACTTATAACATTTCAAATGTTTAAAATTTAATAAGGCTTTTCTATTCTGAGGGAGCAGATATGGGAAAACAAATTTAAAAAAAAAACCCAATATCTCATTTGATTCAAGACAATAAATCCCTATATTAATATTATACCAATTACTGGAAGATTATTCGCTTCATCCCCTTGTTGTGTTATAACAAAATTTATGCTCTGGTTTACATTTTAAGGATTTCTTAATATATGGATCCATTTACTATCATCTTATTCAAATTTGAAAACAGAAAACCTTTTTCTGAAAATTTAGAAACTGTTGCAATTTATCATGCCATGCAATATGTTTTGTAATATGATATGAAAATGTATATAACTATATATTATTTTCATATACATTTTGGATTTAAAATGTTAAGCTGCGATGGTAAAATTTTGCTTTTTCTAATTACTATGTTTAGTTTTCTTCATATCATGATTAGAAACATTATCAATTTTTGAAAAATCTAGCAGCGCTTCATCACTTTATTTTTGTTTCATATGAATCGATTGATATTGACTTTGATGAAAATCAATATGAATTTTTTAAAAAAATATATGGCAAAATTAATAGCAGAGGCATATTACACCTTAAATTAATCAATAGTTTAATCATATCAACTCAAAGCGTTTGTTTTTATATAGTCATTAACTTTAATTGCTGATTTGGCACTGCAAGGGACAATGACTTAACATGAAACAGGTCACATTTGATTTTCCTATGAAAAGGGAAATACTAAGACATTAGCTAACGGATCTCAAGACAAAATGCTTTTTAATTTATTTGAAATCAAATACATGAGAAACTTCGTTGGAGGGGCTGTTGACAATAGCATTTTAACGATGTACAAAAGATGACAATTAAAAAATAAGTGTGCGCAGGCAAGACGATGTATTGTAAGAATTTCATCGATTGTAAAAAGACTACATGAATATTTAGCACAATGTGATACCTAAGGCATCACAGTGCTCAGTGAAAGTAAAACAACTAAAGACAATAGTTAAATTGATGGTATTGTCAAAGTGATCCTGGTGACATTATCTACAAAATAAACTCTTGTCAAATCGATTGAACTCCGTTTATGTCAAATCGAAAGTAAAACAGTTACTGACTGATCTTAGTATACACAGAAGATGATAAAATACATAACAATCAATAAACGGATGTTTAATTTTCCATGTCGCTCACAGCAAATAGTATTTGTTCCGAAAACCGACGGGCTATTTTTTTGAATTTCACATTTTAAGAATATGATATTATATATATTATATCAATGCATTAAGTTTATTACTAACGACTGTGAAAGAACAGAAGAAAATATTACGGTATAACATTATAATAATTTTCACAATGTGGTCATATTGGCTCTTCCCTAGGGTTTGAACCCACGACCAAAGGGTCATGAATTTCTTAATTTAGGTAGAGGACTTTATGGACCTTATAAAAATTCATCTTATTTATCTTTCACTACTGTAGAAGTAGAAAAGAAAATATTTTCAAATCTAGTAAATTTTCACTATATGTCTTTATACTGGCATCGCCCTAGGGCCTCAACCGTTGACCCAAGGGTCATTAATTTTACAACTTAGTTAAAATGTTTCATTGACTTGAAAACCATGCATTAAGTTTCTCTCAAATATATGTAAGAGCAGAGAAAAAGATTTCCTGATGTTAATACATTTTCACTATATGGCCATAATGGCCCCGCCCTAGCACATGAAACGCAGACCAAGGGTCCATGAATTATAAAATTAAAGTAGAAGGCTTCATGGACATTATGTTTTACCATGCATTCAGTCTTTATCAAATATGTATGGGAGTAGAGAAGAAGATTTTGTAAGATTTAATATATTTTCACTAAATTTTCATGTTGGCCAAGACCAATGGTCTGAGCCCCATGAATTTAAAAATATTTAGTTAGAGATTCATGGACATTATACCCAAGAATTTATTTTTTTTTTTACCATATTCTCATTTTTAGCCTATTTCTTTCCGCTATGTAAGGCCTAAAAATAAAAAGATAATTAATGATGATTTCATAACATATGTAAAACTAGCCCTTTTTTCTGTGAATTAAAGATTTAGACATTTTTCAAATGAGAGTGAAAAAGTGACATATCTTAGTTAGAGTGCATAAATATTACTAGTGAGCAGATCGGACAAGGTTCGTTTACATATCACGCGACAATGTATAACAATTATGTAATTTATAAAATCTAAAACATTTGAATATTTTCATTGTTTTCATGCTGAAAAATGTGAACAGGCGTAGTTATTCAAAATCATATTGTTGTGATTGCATCTGTGTTAAATCAAACAACTCATCATAATCATGAAAATACAATATTATTAAAAAATATGATGCTAATGTTCATTATTGCTCATGCTATAATGATAAAAATATATTTGATCATGAATTAATTTTGGGGTAAAATGAACATCATAAAAGTATGATATTATTTCTCTTTACTTGTTTCAACACTGTTAAGGCCAACATTAATAATTTATGTTTGGTGAACTCAAAGCAAAATAAATTCATTCAATATTTATTGAATCAAAAACGTAATTTAAATGTCTTAATTTTTAATATGACATGGGCAATAAAAAAAAAACAAAATGCAGAAAAAATTATTGAGGAGGAGCAATTTACTTGGTCGGTTGGGTTACAACAAACAAATAAATCTTTATTTTGGCCTTAATACCATTATTAATTCAGATGCAATACAGGATGAACATGGATATAAGCTGTAAAATTTAATTTTAACGTCAAGAATATTCATTGGACTCACAACAATAGCATTGTATCAGGTATACTTGTACCAAGTATATAATATGAAATTCACCGCAATATGTGTTAACTAAAATTATCAATGGTTGTCCTATTGGAGCCAATTCGTCTCCAATATCGACAATACTCTAATAAATCGAAATCAATAAGTCTGATCGGTTATCATTTTATGGCAAAAGTTAATATATAAATCATACATGTAAACAGATAATATACGAAGGAATCAATTCTATATAACATGATCCTGTGTACACTGTAACCATGTTCAGATACAATGTTTACATGAAAAAATTGTCAACGATGATGTCATTTCTAATTTAGAAATATTTCCGGAAAAAATGTAGTTTCGCTTTACTGCAGTTCGCCGTAACAATGTATAGGACTAGTAGAAAAAGCCCGTCCGAAATACGCTTTAGTCAAGATTCAATAGCAAATCATTGGAAAGATAATTCATCTGGCATAGGAGTAACACTCGACCAGTTGTTAAAAGGTGAAATTACAACGGATGATATCCCCACAATAACTGTGAGTTTTAGGAACGGATTCTTATATACTTCAGACAACAGACGATTGTGGGTGTTTAAGAAACTGCAGGAGTTTGGAAAGTGTGAGAGTATTAAAGTAAAATATGGGTACATAAACCCTAGAAAATTCACCACAACCAACAACGGGACCTCCATTTTTGTCAGAGGAGTCCCTGGTGGTAGTGTTTGGAACATGTGGAGGAAACACACCGTACGTTCGCCATTCACCGAGAATCAGTATGCTGTTGCGACCAACAAACACACAAATTTTGAATCACGTCATTCACCAATTAAGGACGGACATGAAGAGATTCCTCTTGCTTCAGCATTAGCTAATGGAATGAACCTAGACGAAACAGAAAATATTTGTCCAGATGATATTCGATATTTCCAACCTCAGCCTTATACAGATGGGGAATCTTTGGGAAGTTTATTGGATGAAACATTGATAACAGATCCTTTCGAGATGTCTTTGCAAGTATTCAAACTTTCTGGAAGCTGCTGCACTATACAATTTGAAAAATTATGGGTTTTGAAAAATCTGAAAAAATTCGGTAGAAGTCCCAAAATTAGACTTCAGGAAAAAAATAATCCTTTCGAAGCGTATGGAGACTCAGTAGTGCATTTCCTGAGAGATTCGTTGGAACTCGGTATAAATACACGCATTGGCGGATCGCATTGGAAAAACATTGACTATTTGAAAAAATTGCCAACTTTGGAAGCTGTTGAATCGCCTATTACTGATATCTGTTTTACACGATCAACTATTTGTGATTCCTACGCAAACAAATCCATCGCTAAAGTTTTAGCTCACTCGTATGCAACGATGACAACTCCAGACTATCCACGAGTTGTAAAATGCGAAGGAAAATATTATGCACTCGATAATGAAATTCTGTGGGTCTTGAAGGGAATGCAGAATATGGAAAACACAAATTTGACAGTGAAGGTTGAGATAAAGATTGAAATGGATCGACCTCTGCTCCAAGCATTTGCTAGTGATCATATTCAGAGAGTAACTGTACGTAAGACTAATTTCAGTCACACTAATGAGGAATCCTTTATTTTTGAGTGCATGAAAAAGATGTCGTCGACATGAATATTTTTATGTCAATTATGACATTGCAAATTTACATTGTTTGATATTTAATTTGTTGTTATGTAAATTAATATTTTCGTAAATGTTCCTTTTAATTATTGTTAATTTGCAAAATGGAGAGAAATAGTTGATGATTTGAGCGTCCTCAATATTTATTATTTGCCCCCAACCCCACCCCCTCGTCCCAAAAACACATATTTAGGATTTCGATTTACCCATTTTTACAATTGTTAGAATGTAATTTCAAACATGGCACCACAATGTTACAAAAAATTGGCTTGCTTGAAATACACGGGGAAGTTTACAAAAATATTTGATGCAGTCGAGGTTATTTTCTGAAAAGGCAGTTTGTGTAAA
This sequence comes from Magallana hongkongensis, assembly GCA_015776775.1. Taxonomy (NCBI): domain Eukaryota; kingdom Metazoa; phylum Mollusca; class Bivalvia; order Ostreida; family Ostreidae; genus Magallana; species Magallana hongkongensis. The sequence goes on from CM027471.1 coordinate 39,356,537, forward strand.
CTAAAAATAACTTTGGAAATTGCAGACTAAAAATAGCTGAGAAAAATATAAATAAACACATACTGTGAAATCGTAGCGCAATTTCCGAGGATTCTGTTGGTATTTCTCACCGAAGCATAGTATTTTTTCATCAACAATGTAAATAAATTAGCCAAAATTATACCGTTCAACCAGTGAAAAAATTGTCCACGAAAATCGGCCATATGAAATTTAATGGGTCCACAGTAATTATCATCTTATGAGTATTATAATCAAAATAATCAAATGCAGGTTTGCTACATAAATCATTTAATGGCAATTTTGATTATTTATTTTTAATTCAGTGCACATGTAGTTATAAACATTTCTCAATTTCCTGGCCATGCTGTACTTATTCCCTTCTAGGAATGAGCCCTAAATATATGTTGTCAATGGTGAAAATGTTATCAATTTCATACTTTGTATTATTAAGAAAAAATAAATTGACCCAAGAAATGTGATACTTTTTACAAGAAGCAGAACATTAATTGTTATAAGTGAGTCAATACTTATATCGGATGGACTCTAAGGGTATCTTTAACAAGCTGACGATATGACTTAGTATTAAGACAACATTCAGTTACCCATTTCTCTGACTTCCTGCTTGTCTAAAAAGCAGCAAAAACAATAATTAATAAAACGACCCTCTTTAATACCATAGCTGTTCCAATATCTACCAGTAAACATCTTGATTTTCTCTCTGGAACTATAGCCTCACCACTAACTTTCCTCTTCTGTTAAGTGTTGAGGGATCAGTGGGTAACATCTGTGTGTCTGGAGGTATCTGCCCCCCCCCCCCTCAGAGAGAGAGAGAGAGAGAGAGAGAGAGAGAGAGAGAGAGAAGGGGGAGAGAGAGAGAAGAGAGAGCATATATAGTATATAGACTTTCGAATAGCTATATGATAAGCCAAGCTTTTATTCATCTATCCAATGCTCCGTAAAATTCAGTGACAAATCGGTAACATGGTATATTATTTTCTTAAGAATAATCCAGCAAATTACATCAGTCTTAATATTAATCTTTATTGGTTGCTAGTAAGACACCCTGATTGGAATATCCCGGAGTTTGAACTAACAAAAAAAAAGGAAAAAATTGTTTTTGGATTTTTAAATTTATAAACTAACAAATTTAACAAGTTTGAACAAACACACTTATTTTTAAAATCGCCTAATTATATTTGCAGATCGAAGGAGTGAAGGGTATAGATTTTATTCCCGAATTGACATAAAAGATACTCTAGTTAACACTTTATTTAATTTTACATTTAACAATGTGCCGGATAATTATACCAATGCCAAGGTGGCATTTTTGCACCCGCTTAATGTGTAATTAAAAAAAAATCAATATGTACCAAATGACAGACCATTGCCTAGAGATGGTTTTGATGTCTTACCTGACAGGTGATATATATATATATATATATATATATATATATATATATATATATATATATATATATATATATATATATATCTTATACGATAGAAATAATCCCATAGGAAAAATAATTTTCCTGCAGGGAATATTGAAAACTCCTGTAGGAAATATATTTCCTATAAAAGAAAAGTATCTTCTGTAGGAATTTCATGAAAACAAGTAGTTTACCTATAAGAAAAATAAGACTTCCGGTCGGATTTTTAAATCCGACGGCAGTTTTGTTCAAATCCAATCGGAATTTTAAATTCTTTTAGGAAGTTCTTAAATCCGGTTGGAAATTCCAAATATCGGAATAATTGTTTTACCTATTGGAAGATATATTTCCCTGTAGGAATCTATTAATTTTTAAAGGTAAATATCTCGCCTGACTGGTGAGATACATTAATAACAAAGGTTGTTATAAACTCTTTAAGCAAAAGACTATGATATGGCATATTTGAATTTTTCGATGTATGCAGCTTAGACGGTGCAAAAATGTCATCTTTGTACTGGCATAATTATCCAGCACAGTGTTCTTTATTACATTTATTTAACATAAGACAATATTTTTCTTCTTTTTGAAGTGATTGTCAGTTTATACTTATTAAACTTTTTTGAATCAATCTGAAGCTAAATTATATAATGCTCTTATACACGCATACTCGCTTATATTAAAATCAATGATATGCCTGTGACAATATATCTTATTCAGTCTATAATACGTCGAACACATACCACAATGATAGAAATTGGAATGTATTACTGTTTTAATCTGTGATTGCATAGTGATATATACTCTCACATGGGCACAAAATCAAATCTCGATATATATTACTTTGAGGAAATGAAGGCAAAAGAAAATGTAAGAGGTTAATTAAAATTTACTGAATAAACTTACGTCACGATTTTATTTTTTAAATAGATAAATTTTATTCTAGAAATTATTATCCTGAAATCGATCCATGCTGTTGTTTGTATGCTGCAAATATAAGATAAAATGTATGAATCAATTTAACAAAATGTAATGACATATAACCTTAACATCTATTGACGTATTAAATTAACGAAGAATGAGGCTATTGTCTCATAATATCGGCACCTTCCTAAGTTATAATCAACTATTTACAACATTCTTTTTTCAAAGTTTACTGGAAGAATTATTCTTCATGATTTATTTTTTAAAGCAGAAAAAGCGTTACTTTAAGATTCTATCCTCCAGCAACTTCTTAGTTTGTAGGATTTTTCAAGCAAAAATGATAAATCCGCTTACCGAAATACTCCTTGCAGACATTACAAGTTAATGCACAGTATTGGATGACGTAATGACGAGTGGCTGGGGTGGTGTCCAAGCAAAAGACGGGACCGTAAACAGAACAGCTTGGAAGTTCATCGACACACGGGAAAGGTGTGGTCATAGGTGTAGTTGACACTTATACAATATAATAGATAAGTTATTACAATAAATGGTTTATAAATTATTAAACCAGATCATGAGCAACATCAGCGAATGTCTTGTGTTCAAGACAGCCGAATTAACTTCTAGTATTGCAGTATACAAACGCAGTCGAAAAAGGGTTTAGTTTGTGTGTTTAAAGGGTATGGTCACAAATTTGGTCAAATTTGATTTTCCTGTTCTTATTGTTTATAATGCCTTAGGAAGGTTTTACTAATAATCAACCAAAATTTGAGTGTCAGTTGTAGAGTTAATAGCAATGTACACAGTTCACAATTCTTTGCTATGTAAACAAGGCTCGTGCCATGTTCTTGTTAACATTGGTTCAATATACTGTAAAAAGTTTTGTCACGCTGTTTTTTGTTTCTTTCTGTTGCTTAGTTTTGAAAATAAATAAACACTTTCTAACATTTGCCACATTGATTTTAGGTCTAAACTTGGAAATTTGAAAATGTTTTAGAAAAAAAAACAACCAGTTAATCAAACAAAATAAAACAAATACCTACCTGGAGAATTTACCCATGCTGTTCAAAATATAAAAATGAAACTGATTATTCACTTTATCATCTTCAGGATCAATGAAAGACATCAGAGATTTATATATATTTTTTTTATAGACAATGACTTTAAAAACTAACCTTACCCGCATCAAGGCAAAACATAATTTTGATAAATGATTTATAACATTGCAAATTAATATGCTTTACCAACCTTCATACTCTTTACAGAGATGACAGGTGCTCGGGCAGTTTTCTATAGCGTAATTCCGACTTGTGTTATCTTTAGAGCTACATAGGATGCTCTGAGAGACCACACCACAGTTGCTGCTTATATCTTTACATGCTGTATCTGTGAGAAAACATTCAAACTAAGCGCCAGAGGAGACGCTAAACCAAGTTGAAAAGTGAACTTTAAAAGGATAATCTATTAAATATACAATATTTCTTTATCCAAACACATAATTATTGTTATTCTTTATCAGAAATATATATATATATATATATATATATATATATATATATATATATATATATATATATATATATATATATATATATATATATATATATATATATATATACACAGTGAAACTTCTCAAAACCGGCACCCCTGAAAACCAGCACCCCCTCAATATCGGCCGATTTAAAAAGTTCCGGCCAGCTCTCTCTTTATTTCTTATATATAAACCCTTAGAAAACCGGCACCCCCTGAATACCGGACACCGGCCGTTTTTTCTCGGCCGGTCTTTAAAAAACATGTGAAATATACCCTCACTAAACCGGCATACAGCCAAAGGACAGAGACACCCCTATAATTGACGGAAGGTGTCAAAACAGCAGGTACACCGACTCGATAACGACAGAGTGTCAGTGTGATAGGTGTTAATTACGCGTATTGAAAATGGCTTTATAACGGGTTGTGTAATTAATGTTGTTATTAATTAAATGATTGAGAGATCGTGATTTTTTTGCTTATTCTTGTTTTATTTTTTAATTCATTGATTCGATTCGTATTTAGTTATTGTATTCTATTTTATACTACACTAAGTTAAGATTTGAACTCGGCGATAAATCGCGTCAATGATACAAGCGGCAAACTGTTTAGATAACAAATACTTGATAAAACTTTTTTAAATGTTTTATCTACTGTGAATTTATATTCTACATTCACACAAAAAACATTTGAATTTCATTTCAGATGTTTCCAAAACTAAAACATTTTATCACAGTTTCGATGTAAACGCAAGTTGATATAAGCGGTCTTTCAAAGGAAATTTGACATATGACTTTGTACAAACGTACATGTACAAAGTTGGTGCTCTATCTTTGTGATCATGTTTGCGCAATGCTTTTACATTCAACTGTAATTGAAATTATATTATTGTGCATGGTTCATTTTCACAATAAATATAAATCTTATTATTGTCTATAAGTTACAAAAAGCATTATGCCTGTAATTCTATACATGCATGTATTCTATTTATATAAATGGATCAAACAGAGACATAACTTCCTTGACAATGGCTAGTTTTAACTGAACCTCAGTAAACTAGCACCCACTGTAAACCGGCCCTTTTGTCTGGTCCGGCAGCCTGCCGGTTTAAAGAGGTTTCACTGTATATATATAACAATACAGGAAGGTAACATTTATTTAATTGTTTTAACTATATAAAATATATAAAAGTATGTATTTTTCAAAACTGGAAGTTGTCATTTACCAGGTGCAAATGCCGTCTGCGTTAGGATGGGCAGTGTAGTGGTCGGTACTGTCGATTTTGTGTGACTTATATGGTTGTTTGTGTGTGTCACTGAAACCCAAAACTGAAAACAATGTGATACCTACACCTGTTTCAGCCAGCGTAGACATTACAAAGTCAAGCTACAGAAAATCGATTTTTTGAAATTGAAAAAAATATGTCGTGTGTTTTTATATTCAACTCCTTTATACAACTACGAGGTCGTCCATTCAAAAGTGTTCTAAATGATAAAAGAAAAAAATTTATAATACCTAACATGAAACTTGGAAAGTGTGTTGCAAAGCACAACAATGTATCTGTACAACAGTGAAAAATTATGCTTGGGACTATACATTGGGAAATACATTATAAAAGTGGTAATCCAAATTGACTTGAAACTGAACAGTAAAACTTTGACTTTAAAGAACGTTTTCTAGTGATTGTTTGAAAAGCAAATATTGATGAGGACTAGTATTTCAATGTGACAGCAAATGTATAGGCGATAGTTTACTCTGAAGTTATACCGGTGTGTCCATGTGATGTTGTCATCTTAGTAGTCGTCGTAGGTGGGGGTCCTAATAAAACAAAATGTTTATAATCAGTTCTTTAGATATGTACTACTACATACATGACCATTAACACCTTAATACATGTACAATATTATTGTATCTAAACAGTAAGCACTACCGCTATATCGCTTATATTTTTATGTATTGTACTTTAGAGAAATGCACCCTTGCCAAATGACGAGAAATATATGCATGAATTAGGAAATAAACCTTATTCTCGAGAAAAGTCACGTGTATTCTGGTGTCCTTGTTAAACATCCGCATAATGTGAAGATATAAAGAAAAATACATACCTTTTTCCTCTTAACATTCTTTAATAGCTCAAGACATCAACATGACATCAATAAGACATTTTTGTTTAAGTAGTACGAGTAAAATGACAGCAAGAGAGACAATGGCCGCAAAAAAGGTCAGCTATTACACTTTATATTCTTTCAAGGTTTTATAAAACTGTAATATTACAAACTGTCGTTAGTTCCAATTACTTTATAAATACAGTACATATCCCGTAAAAATTAAATGTATAGTATAAAATCAAGTGGCCTAATAGATTTGTTTTACTTGTGATTTCATTATATCAGTATTTGTACTATATAAACAAACTTCACTGTACCGTGTGTTTTATATCAGCACCTATCATTTAGTACACAAACCGTTGCAGTAGTCGGTGTAGCGGCATTGACCAGCGAGCCCCTCCTCTATCCTCTTTCGTCCGGCCACGCCCACAATTCCTGACGTCCCAGCACCACCAAAATAGGCTTGACAAATATACGACAACAGAAAGCCTCAGACAGTATGTCCATTGTACCAAGGGTTATGTAGATTGATATCATGTAATCTATAGCGGATAATACTCACGCTAGTATCGGCACATCCAAGCTTATTGGTGGGGTTAAAGGAATTGTCCAAAGTGTGCAGTATAATGCATTGCTGAAAAAGATAATATCAATGGAGAAAACATTGTTTTAAATGTAAAAGTTTATAACAATTTCTTTATGAATATCTCGTAACTTTTTAGGTATAATTTTAAACCTACCGCAGTCAGTGTTTAAAGATTGAAAAAATTATATTAATTTTTAACCTTGATATATATATATATATACTGTATGTGGATATTTATAAGGAATAAGGAATCATTCTTTGAGTATTATGAAGTGATAATTCTGGTCGGGGCGTGATCAAATCCAATAAATCCCTGATTCCTTATTACTTATATTTATATAATTTTAGGCCATCGTACGATTAAATATTTTAATATAAATAAACAAACCCCGCTGGCGCCTCAATTTGGCGTCATTTGTATTATGACTTATATAGTACAAACTTGATACGTAGTGTTATCACAGGCAAAGGCACTGGATAATGTAAATATATCTTGATAATTCAAAATAGATTTCCTGAATTCTACATTCTTTATCATGTTTGCAGAATTATTTACTTATGCACCTTCGATTTTCAAAAAATGCATTGATCTCCGTTAGTGTAAAGCCGAGAGTAATACTTATCAATCGTGTGCAAGTTTCATATATGAACAAAGATAACACGATCACTACAAATTAAATGCATATCCTTTTATCACATATGTGCAAACAAAGGTTTTCAGAAAGCACGCTGCTATCAAAAAGGGACTTTAAAAAATAATTTTTGGAAATTGTTAAAATGAAAATAGCCTGTATAAATAATATAAATGAGTCGTACAAATGGACATTCTGTATGAAAATATCACCATGGCTGAATTACAACTAGCTCCATCCGATATCTATTACAGTCAGTCCTCAATCTCCAATTGTTTTAAGAAAGCATCCCTGTATGCGGGAAAATCTATTGGAGACACAGTTGACGACATAATGCTTAAGCGATGTCGATTGGAAGATATTCCTAATATAAGTGTGGTCAAGAAAGGGGATGTGTGGGTGTCGGAAGATAATAGAAGACTGTGGGTATTTAAGGCACTGGAATCCTTAGGACAATGTGATAAGATTTCAGTTATTGTTAAAACAAGTATCAACCCTAAAAAGAGTGTGATTCAAAAAGACATCACAGTCCGAGGAGATCCAGGAGGAATCTTCTACAAATATAAGGTGAATCTTCATAAGTTAAAAGAGATCAATATAAAATCAAATGGTTTGTTATCTAATTTTTTTGATTTATTTCTTCATGTGCATTTTTTTTTTCAGATAAAATATCAAATGTCTATACAAAATGTTCGCTTAGCATTGGCGATGTTAGGTGTGGATACAAAATGAATTTACATCAACTCAGAAGGAGCATCGAAGTGTTAAAGACAATTGGAAAATGTATTAATTATAATCACTCTCGGGTGAAATTCTAGTTCCTATTGATATAAGCAAACATTGCTCTATTGAGTAGGCTCACTACACCTTGAAATAGTTTATAAAAATTTGCGGGATATTCTGTAATTGTGATAGATAGCATGATGGATAAGAAGTACATGTCAGATTGACATAACAAATGTGCAATTTTATTTTCTTAGTTTGGATGAAAGATTATTTTCATAAGTTTATTTTAGCAAATGTGAACAAAAGCCAAACGTGGCGAATCTGCACTCATGATCTGCAGTTCACAACCTTGATTCTTCAATCCCAGAGATATAATTTTGTTCTGATACAAATCATTTAATAATTGCCATCATCTGTCTTATTTACATGTAATACTGATAAGAAAAAAAAGAAGCAGAGGAAGAATAATTTGTAAATGAATAAGACTATGCTTAGTGAGGTAGCTTCAATAAATTTCTGGTATCAACGTTTAAGATGAAAGGAGTATGATATCCATTCTATAATACAATGTATATTGTTCTGAAAGGAATTTGTTGTTTTTAAAATAAAATCAAAGTAACATCACATAGCTTTATGTTTTTTAAGATTTAAAACCAGGGCAACCAGTTGACCAATTGCTTTCTATTTTTTCCCGTTATCATATTATATTGTATGGTTATGAAACAAGTGTTTCTGATACGTTCAGAAAACGTGAAAATATCAGAAACACTTGTTCCACAATCACACGATATGTAAATTATCTGTGGACAAACTTTGTGTATAAAAAAGAAAATTATCAGTACATTTTTTCGTTGGAATACACCCTACAAATACGGATCAAACCTTTTTCCTTAACACGATGTCTGATATAACATTGAGAGTTTATTCATAAAGCTTTATGTTTGACAAGGAGTATTATATTTATGATATAATAAGGGTTTTTTCGTTCAATATTTTGAAACATTAAGACGATCACAACAACGTTAATTGCCAAATAGTGTGCACATGATCATGTTTTGCCAAGTATTTTTTTAATACAGTCATCCGGTTTTATTGAGAAAAGTTGAACTATTTAGTATATATGTTGATACATTGATTAGAAATCAATCAATTGTGTGAAGCCGCTTAATGTTGATTATAATGATAATGTAAAATGAAAGTCGTAATTAAAACTATGTGAATTTTATTTCTATCAGACATTAATTTGATCCTTGAGACAGATGATAGAGATTTTAGGTTTACTTGTTCTATCTATATGTTCTCGACTACTTTAATAATATCAGACCGCTGTTATGTTAGCATAAAACAAAATTCAAGATTTTATCTTAAACACATCGATGAACTCCATTTATTAAAAATCAAAAGTAAAAATGATTGAATATGTGTACATGTATACTTAGAAAAAGATAAAGTTCTTATTTATTATCAATAAACGTTTGTTTTACAAATAAAAGATAAACTATGGATCAAAATCAATAAACGTATGTTTGACTATCAACACAGAGTCAATAGTGTGAATTTTCTGAAAATCCGCTCGTTATCATATGGAATTTACATAGGCTTAGAAAAATTGCTGAGGCCAAAAAATATTAATACAAATGCAGTCAAAAGATTATACATTCATCATTTCAAATCAAAATGTCTTAAATACGACAAACTTTCTTATCCATTAATTATCGGCAGCGCAGAATTGCAAATTGTTTTAGAAGACATCTAAAAATATAGGAAACCTTCATGGAGACATTATGGACGGTATTTTGTCTAAACAATATCGAAAATATGTTATTTCCAAAATAAGAGTGATTAGAAAGCAAGGTAATGGTTGAGAGTAAAATTGACCATTTAATTAAGATAATACATGAACAACTGCTTAATGCAATAAAAATGTATACTCATATGCTGTATAATTTAAACGTTCGTAATACGCTTAACTTTTTTTTATTTTTCATTATTTTACTGCCTGCAAACACATTATTTTAAATGAGTGTTGTAAAAATTTAACCCAACAATACATACTAGTAACATGGTCATTCATCAAACTATGAATGTTTTCTTTTCAAGAGACGTTCATGAATGCTTCTTATTCAAAACCATATTTAATGTCCGACTTTCAAACTTTCACTACTGCAAATCAATAAATTATTTGATAAAACAAAGTAACCATTCATGATTAGTGCAAGAGATAAGATGGCACACGGTCTTACTTGAGCAGACAATATCTAAACAACCCGAGAAATATAATTAACAAAAGAATTTGGTAACAATAAAGTCTTTGTGTAACATATTTATTTTCAAAAGCACAGTAACATCGATGATGTCATACCTTAATAAAAAATAATTCTTCAAGGAAAATCCAGATCGTTTTAGTTTCGGTTTTTCTTCATATGTACAGATCGATTGAGCAATGTTCAAAACATGTAGGAAAAAGCCGTCGGAAATACGTTTTAGTCAAGACACTATAGCGTATCATTGGAAAGGTAGTTCTATTCGAATTGGAGTAACCCTAGACCAGTTGTTAGAAAATGAAATTACTCCAGAAAAAATTCCCATGATAACTGTGAGTATAAGACATGGTCTCCTATATACTTCAGACAATAGACGTTTATGGGTGTTTAAAAAGCTGGAAGAATTTGGAAAGTGTGAGAGCATTAAAGTAAAATATGGGTATATAAACCCCAAAAAATTCACCACAACCAACTACGGGACCTCAATTTCTGTCAGGGGAGACCCTGGTGGTAGTGTTTGGAAAATGTCGAGGAAACACACCGTGCGCTCGCCATTCACCGAGAATCAGTATGCTGTTGCGACCAACAAACATACAAATTTTGAATCACGTCAATCACAAATTAAGGACGGACATGAAAAGATTCCTCTTGCTTCAGCATTGGCTAATGGAATGAACCTAGACGAAACAAAAAATATTTGTCCAGATGATATTCGATATTTCCAACCTCAGCCTTATACAGATGGAGAATCTTTGGGAAGTTTATTGGATGAAACATTGATAACAGATCCTTTCGAGATGTCTTTGCAAGTATTGAAAATTTCTGGAAGCTACTGCACTGTACAATTTGAAAAATTATGGGTTTTGAAAAATCTGAAAAAATTCGGTAGAAGTCCCAGAATTAGACGTCAGGAACAAACTAATCCTTTTGAAACGTATGAAGACTCAGTAGTGCATTTCCTGAGAGATTCGTTGGAACTCGGTAAAAATACACGCATTGGCGGATCGCACTGGAAGAACATTGACTTTTTGAAAAAATTGCCAACTATAGAAACCATTGAATTACCTATCAGTGATATCTATTTTACTCGAACAACTATTTCTGATTCCCACGAAAACGAGTCTATTGCTAAAGTTTTAGCTGACTCTTATGCCACGATGACAATTCCACACTCTCCACGAGTTGTAAAGTACGGAGAAAAATATTATGCACTCGATAATGAAATTCTGTGGGTCTTGAAGGGAATGCAGAACATGAAAAACACAAATTTGACAGTGAAGGTTGAGATAAAAATTGAAATGGATCGACTTCTGTTCCAGGCATTTGCTAGTGATTACATTCAGAAAGTAACTGCACGTCAGACTAATTTCAGTCACACTAATGAGGAATCCTTTATTTTTGAGTGCATGAAAAAGATGTCGTCGACATGAATATTTTTATGTCAATTATGACATTGCAAATTTACATTGTTTGATATTTAATTTGTTGTTATGTAAATTAATATTTTCGTAAATGTTCCTTTTAATTATTGTTAATTTGCAAAATGGAGAGAAAAAGTTGATGATTTGAGCGTCCTCAAAATTTATTATTTGCCCCCAACCCCATCTCCTCGTCCCAAAAACACATATTTAGGATTTTCGATTTTCCCATTTTTACAATTGTTAGAATGTAATTTCAAAAATAGCATCACAATGTTACAAAAAATTGGCTTGCTTAAAATACGAGGAGGAGTTTACAGATACATTTGTGCAGTCGAGTTTATTTTCTGAATAGGTAGTTTGTGTAAACTAAAAATAACTTTGGAAATTGCAGACTAAAAATAGCTGAGAAAAATATAAATAAACACATACTGTGAAATCATAAGATTTTATGGTAGCTCAATTTTCGAGGATTTTGTTGGTATTTCTTAGCGAAGTATGATATGTATTCATCAACGATGTAAATAAATTAACGAAAATTAGACCGTTCTAACAGTGAAAAAAATTGTCCACGAGGAACGGCCATTTGAAATTGAATGGGTCCACAGTAATAATCAACTTATAAATGAGTATTGTAATCAAATGCAGGTTGATTGCTACATAAATTATTTAATGGCAATTTTAATTATTTATTTTTAATTCAGCACACATGTACTAATAAACATTTCTCAATTTCCTGGCCTTGCTGTACTTTCTCCCTTCTTGGAATAAGATCCATATCATGTTGTCAGTGGTGAAAATGTTAACAATTTCATACTTTGTATTGTAAAGAAAAAATAAATTGACTCAAGAAATATGTTACTCTTCATTTACACGAAGAATAATATTTAATGTTATAAGTGAGTCAATACTTATATTGGATAGACTCTAATGGTATCTTTAACCAGATGACGACATGAATTAGTATTGAGACAACATTTAGTTATCATCTCTCTGACTTCCTGCTTGTCTAAAAAGCAGTAACAACAATAATTGATAAGACGATCCTCTTTAATACCATAGTTGATCCAACATCTACCAGTATACATCTTGATTTTTTTTCATTGACTCTCTGGAACTATAACCTCACCACTAACTTGCCCCTTATGTTAAGTGTTGAGCGATAAGGTCAGTATGTAACACTTGTATGTCTAAAAACTCTCTGTGGAGGTATCTGCCCCCCCCCCCCAGAGAGAGAGAGAGACAGACAGACAGACAGAGAGAGAGAGAGACAGACAGACAGACAGAGAGAGAGAGAGAGAGAGAGAGCATATACGGTATATAGACTTTCGAACTTGCTATATGGTAAGCAAACCTTTCATCCACACATCAATTTTTCTATCAATACCTATGTCAAACATGATAAAACATTAATAAATTACCTATTGTATGAAACGGGTGAGGCAATTTACTATAGTGATATGCACCGTGAAATTCACTGATTGAAGAATGGTCCGTTTGTTTCATAAGATTACTCCAGCAAATAATATAAATCTCATTTATTTTCATTGATTGTGAGTAAGACACCTTGATTGGGATATCCCAGAGTTTGAACTAGCAAAAGAAAGGAAAGGTTTATTTAGTAATTTTGAAATTTATAAACTAACAATTAAATTTAACAGGTTTGAACAAACACATTTATTTTTAAAATCGCCTAATTACATTTGCAGATCGAAGGAATAAAGGGTATACATTCGATTCCCGAAAAGACATAAGAGATGCTCTAATTTACACTATATTTAATTCTACATTTAAAATTGTGCCAGATAATTAAGCCAGTGCCAAGGTGGCATTTTTGCACCCGCTTAAGATGTAATTTCGTAAAACACCATATATACCAAATGACAGACGGTCCGACTGCCTAGAGAATACATAGGTGGATAAATACTTTTGGTTTTATAATGTCTCACTTGACAGGTGATATATATACCTTCAAAAATTTATATCTGATAGAAAAGAAATATTCCCATAGGAGAAATAATTTTCCTGCAGGGAATATTGAAAATTCTTATAGACAATATATTTCCTTTGGAAGAAAAGTATTTCCTTTAGGAACTTTATCAAAACAGGTAGTTATAAAAAAAAAAGACTTCCTACCGGATTTAAAAGTCAAACGGCAGTATTGTTCAAATCCCATTGGAATTTAAATTCCTTTAGGAAGTTCCTTAATCCAGTTGGAAATTCCAAATACCGGGAAAACTGTTCTAACTATTGGAAAATATATTTCCTGTAGGAATCTATTTCTAAAGGTAAATATCTCGCCTGATTGGTGAGATACATGAATAACAAAGGTGGTTATAAACTCTTTAAGCAAAAGACTATGATATGGCAGATTTGAATTTTTCGATTTCTATTAGTTTCTATTAATTTTATTTTTAATAAAGAAAATAAGAAGTATGCCTAACAGTTCAGATTTTTACAATGTTCGTGATGCTTGATATACTTTGTTTGGAAAGTTTAATTCATAGTGTTTTATTTCTCTCTGGTTTAGTTTATAATGGAGGTTTTTTGCGGGAAGGATCATCTTAAACACGTTTAGCGGTTAAAGGACGCAGTAAAATGAATCAATTATTTAATATAACTATTAGTAAAATTGTTTGATATGCATGTAGATTTCTTCTTGGTCAATCGTTACACAGATTATCTACCTGCCTCATTCCTGTGTATTCTGTGCGTTCAAGCGTATAGAGTGATTTCCTGTCAGTGCGATGGTTTCACACCTTTGTGTAAAATAATTGGGAGTAAAGTAAAGTTAACTTTGACAGTCAAACTTTGAGGTGGGGGGTGGGGGGGGGGTAAGGTTACGAAACCGGGTTTACATATCATTTTATGTGTGGATGTAATCTTTTTGAATATAAAGCTACTAGTAGTAGCTTTATATGCAAAAAGATTACATCCACACATAAAATGATATCAATACATTTACAGAAACTTAGAGACTCAGTTAAACGAATTTTATGATAAAAAGTCTAAAGGTGCTCAGATAAGATCACGTGCAAAATGGATTAATGAAGGTGAAAAGAACACGAAATATTTTTTATGTCATCAAACACAAAACGTAATTTATGAACTACAGAATGAAAAACAGGAAAACTTAACAACAGATGACGAAATTTTAGGTGAAGTGTGTCATTTCTATGAGAATTTATACGATACAAAAAATGTAAACGACGTAGACATTGAAAATTATTTAGAAACTAGTAATATTAAAACGCTTTCTACTACAGCTAAAGACAATTGTGATAAATTTCCAACCTTAGATGAATGTAAAGATACAGTAATGAGTATGAAAAGTAATAAAGCTCCCGGGCTTGATGGATTGCCAGCAGAATTCTATCAATGTTTTTGGGATCAACTATCTTCACTTTTTTTTAATATGTTGAAAGAAATTTTCCAGTTAAATGAAATGTCTTTCTCTCAACGCCTAGCAGTAATCTCTCTTATCCACAAAAAAGGTGAAAAATATCTATTGAAAAATTACAGACCTATCAGCTTGACTAACACGGATTATAAAATCATTGCGTTTATATTTGCACGCAGATTGCAAAAAGTGATAGATGAATATATAAGTAATGAGCAAACAGCGTACATAAAGGGAAGATTTATAGGTACAAATGCTAGACTAATTCTAGACATTTTTGAATATTGCGAAAACAATAATCAAGACGGGCTACTCCTCTTTTTAGATTTTGAAAAGGCTTTCGATTCTGTTGTATGGAAATTTTTATTCAAAACGTTAGAGACTTTTAATTTCGGAACTAATTTTATTCACTGGATTAAAATTTTATATAAAAACCCAATATTTCGATTAAAAAATAATGGATGGATTTCAAGAACATGTCAAATGCATAGAGGAATTAGACAAGGCTGTCCTATTTCAGCATTATTATATCTTTTCGTCGCTGAAATCTTATCCGATAAAATAAAAAATAATGGGTTAATAAACGGATTAACAGTTAAAAACTCAGAAAAAGAAATTAAAAACATCCAACATGCAGATGATATGACATTATCACTGAAGAATATCGATTCTCTCAAACAAGCCATTAAAACCATTGACGTCTTTTGCAAACTCGCGGGATCAAAAATAAATTTATCTAAAACAGAATGCATCCTTCTTGGCACTCTTAAAAACCAATATAACAATGTTGAAGGAATACATGTAATGAACCAATCAGTGAAATGCTTAGGTATACACATTGGTCATGATAAGATTGAGTGTTACAATAAAAACTGGATGAAAATATATCATGAAATGGAAACGTTATTTGAATCTTGGAAAAAAAGAAAACTAACAATATTTGGAAAATGCACAATAATAAACACATTAGCAATCTCTAAACTTATATATGTAGCTAGCATTTTGGAAATACCCGACAATGATTTTATAAAAAATGTTAAAAGGCTTATATTTAATTTCAAGTGGAATAAAACTGATAGGATCAAAAGAAATACCATCATAGGTGAAGTATATGAGGGAGGAATAGGTCTTGTTGATATAGAATCTAAATTTACGGCCCTAAAAGCTATGTGGATTCCACGTTTACTTAGTACAGAACACAATATTAAATATTTTTTTAACAGTTTCTGTAAGGATACAAAAATTGATATTGAATATCTGATGAAAACAAATGAGACGGTTGCCAAAGACTATGGTATAATAAACAACTTCCCAGAGTTCTACAAGCAAGCTTTTGTATGCTATAATTTATGTAAAGATGATACCCAAACCAAAATACCTGCCTTTTCTACCGAAGTTTTTTTATTACAACCTATTTGGTCAAATAAAATATTTAATTTTAAAGGTAAGACAATCTGCTTTGAAAATTGGATTAAAAGCGGAATTCTATATGTAAAAGATATTTTTGAAGAGAATGGAACTTTAAAAAGTTCGTCGGATATATTCGATACATTACGCAAAAGAACAAACTGGTTATGTGAATACAAAATAATAAAACAAATTTTTACCAAATTTGAACTCAAATACGATTTTTCAAAAATTCCATACTTACAAACAAAACAACTACAAATAATTTCCGATCAACACAACACCAAAACTTTTTATTCAAGATTAATAAAACGTAAATTTCAAGCACCTTGTACACAATCTAAATTAGAAAAAGAATTTAAGTTGGAAAGCAAAAATGTATGGAAATCAATATATACACAGAAAATTAAAAATACCAAAGACAAAGCCTTAGCTGAGTTTAATTACAAACTACTGAACAATCTGTTATGTAACAATCTTTTAGTGAGCAAATGGAATAAAAATATCACTGCTAAATGCAAACAATGTAACGAAATTGAAAATTCAAAACATCTTATTTTTGATTGTGTTAATGTAGTAAAAATTTGGAAAGTGGCCAGCGAGTGCTTAAATTTTGATATTAATTGGAAGCATATTGTTTTGGGGTTCTACCTGGAAGAAACACAAGTCACCAAATTATATAATTATTTTTTGTCATTTATTGCATATAGAATATACAAATGTAAAATGTATTGTAGACTTGAAAATTTACCCGAATCAATTTTATTGATTAAAATCTCATTCAAAGAGTATATTACGACACACTGTGCAGTTCTGAAAATGCTAAAAAAATACAAAAGAAAATGAGCTTTTTCAACTGTTGATATCTAAACTTTGATATTTGTTATTCTTTTCAAAACAATAATATACCCGATACACATAGGGACTGTCTATGTGTATTAGCGCTTTACCCGGGGACGTAGTGAAGGACTGTATGCATATGTATGTGTTATGTCCACCGGGTAAGCCAGGGGTTCAACTTATTTTTTACTACGTATACCAATCAATGTAACATTTCAATATATGCATGTATGATTATGTTTTCGGACGATACATTGTATGTTAGTATGTATGTTCTATTATATTTATCACTGTGGGCATAATAATGAATAATGATTTCAATTGAAATTCATATCTACGTATAAGCTATCTTTGTAAATTGTTTTATATAAAATCAATAAAAGAAGAAAAAAAAATAAAAAAAATACATTTACAGAAATGTTTAATGTTTTTATCGGCATGAAATATTAACAGCAAAACTTTCAAAACATGTTTTTAATTCGTTTGAAATGTGTAAGAACATAAGAATACGGTTTAACAACATTTCGTTCTCAAAATAAATTATCTAGTTATTCTGTTTAGAGAGAGAGGGGGGGGGGCTCGGTCGCGAGCGAATGCTAACTTCTGTCACGGCGGGTAGCTGGTACACCATCACGACAACATGACAAGGGATACCCACAATATCTTTCGATTACATAATTTTATGCAACTCTGGGTATCTCTAAGGCTCCTTACTCTCTAGTTGTTATAATGCAGTTCAGAGAGGTACACGTTAATTTGATTTTTCGCATAACGATGGGGCGTAATCGACACGATTTGAAGCTGGAGATAGTTAGAATGCATCGGAGCGGTACTTCTGTAGTCTTGAAGAACACACGGCTTCGCACTTGAAGATTTTCGTCGCAAACGTAACGCACTAGAAAGTCGGATTCCTCGCTCAATGACAAACGACGAGCCATAGTTAAAGTAACGCAACACAAAACCATGAAAACGTGAATTAACAAAATATGTTCTTTACACCGTCACGTAGAAGACCTTGTAAGAAATGAACCGAAAGTGCTAAAAATACCGGGTTGCTAATTACAGGAAGCCCTAATTTTTAATCACTTGCTCATCATTAGTTGACACACATGGACTTCAACAACAAACAATACAAATAAAGGCGGACCAACTAATTGTTAAGAAAACACTATCACACTGCGTACACATTTATAATTTCATTGGCAATCAAAATCATTTCATGATAATTTTTATCGACCTTCTTAAAATATGATAATGGAATCGAAAATATTTTATTTGCAATTGCTGCACAAGTATTATATTAAATTCTTTAATAATTTATTTAATAGCTTTAAATAAAAAAAAAAAAATAGTAAAAAAGACTCCAAGTATGTCGATTATAATCTCTGTCAAAATCTGGTTAAATATTGTCATTAAATATAAAAAAAAACATGCAATTTATTTGTCATTCGGGGAGATAACTCCCGCTTGTATACGATACTTTTCCATCGATGATTTTACCGTGGCGGGGACAGGTAGATGATGAGTTTACCGTGATAGGAACGCGGTATACCTGTCTCACCTGGCCGATCACATCGATGTGTTTATACCGTGACGGGGCGCGGGAAACACGGGATCCGCGTTGCCTGTACTGTATGCAGCTTATACGATGCAAAAATGCCATCTTGGTACTGGCATAATTACCCAGCACAGTGTTCTTTATTACATTTATTTAATATAAGGCAATATTTGTCTTCGTTTTTAAAGTGTTTTGTCTGTTTATACTTATTAAACTTTTTGAATCAATCTGAAGCTAAATTATATAATGTTCTGAGCAACGCATACTCGCTAATATATATATTAAAATTAATGATATGCCTGTGACAATGTATCTTATTTAGTCTATAATATGTCGAACATATACCAGAATGATAGCAAATTGGATTAAGTTTGTATTACTGTTTAATTTGTGATTGCATAGCGATATATACTCTCGCATGGGCACAAAAGCTCGATATTCAGTACTGTGAGGATATGAAGGCAAAAGAAAATGTAAAAAGGTAATTAAAATTTATTGAATAAACTAACGTCTCGATTTTAGTTTTTAAGGTAAATTTTATTCTAGAAATTATTATCCTGAAATTGATCCATGCTGTTGTTTGTATGCTGCAAATATAAGATAACATGTATGAATCAATTTACAAAATGTAATGGCATATAACCTAAACATCTATTGACGTATTAAATGACAAGTTATAATCAACCATCTACGACATTCTTTTTTTCAAAGTTTACTGGTAGAATTATTATTCATGATTTATTTTTAAAAGCAGAAAAAGCGTTAGTTTAAGATTCTATTCCCCAACAACTTCTTAGTTTGTAGGAAATTTCTAGCAGAAATGATAAATCCGCTTACCGAAATACTCCTTGCAGACATTGCAGGTCAATGCACAGTATTGGATGACGTAATGACGAGTGGCTGGGGTGGTGTCCAAGCAAAAGACGGGGCCGTAAACAGAACAGCTTGGAAGTTCATCGACACACGGGAAAGGTGTGGTCATCGGTGTAGTGGACACTTATATACAATATAATAGATAAGTTATTACAATAAATGGTTTATAAATTATTAAACCAGATCATGAGCAACATCAACGAATATCTTGTGTTCAAGACAGCCGAATTATCTTCTAATATTGGTATATACAAACGCAGTCGAGAGAGAGAGTTTAGTTTGTGTGTTTAAAGGGCATAGTCACAAATTTGGTCAAATTTGATTTTCCTGTTCTTTATGTTTATAATGCCTTAGGAAAGTTTTCCTAATAATCAACCAAAATTTGAGTGTCAGTTGTAGAGCATGTTCTTGTTTTCATTGGTTCAATATACTGTAAAAAGTTTTGTCACGCTGTTTTATTCTTTTTGATGCTTAGTTTTGAAAATAAATAAACAGTTTCTAACATTTGCGATATTCATTTTTACGAAAGCCCATTGAGCTCATTTTCGTTTTAATATAGCATTGAATCATGATTTGTTGAAGTATACACTCTCATAACTGCAGCGGTGTGTGCATACAAATTGAGTAACGCGCGTTAGCGCGTTATGAAAATTTGTATGCACACACCGCTGCAGTTATGAGAGTGTATACTTCAACAAATCATGATTTAATGCTTATATTTACATTTTTTAAAACTTTATGCCTTGTCTGCAAATGTGATTCATACCTTAAAATTCCTATCTTATCCTAAGGGTAAGTTCAAATTAATGGAAGAGCCACAGTAACAGCCACAAGCGTGAACTTTGATTTTCGCTTGTGACGTTGTAGTTTACAGCGTTCAACGTTTGTGACGTCATAATAAAACTAGTCAATTTGACCTTTGACTACTTGTTGCATTTAGAGGCATTTGAAGATCACAGAATTTAATGGAAAAACACAGTAGAATGTTAATATATTAATTGAAATAAAACAAAATAATATTGTATAAAGATGTAAATGAATTAGATTTAACCTTATACAAATTAACATAAATTCAAACGTAGGATATCTTTAAAATCTTAGTACTGATTTTCAAAGGACATAATGCATTGCGCTTCTCACATTCTAATGGGCGCTGTTAAACGTTTTATTAAGTATCATTTTAGAATTTAAAGGATATCATCGTTTAAAACGTTATGATATATGTTATATCGCCGCGACATAAATTAACGTCTAGTTTAATATGAGAAAGATAAGTCAAGCTGTGAATTGAAATTTTTAAGCTTTTGTTCAAATCTAGGTGACGTAAATTCGTCCTCCAAATTTATCACATATGTCATTGAAAAATTAATACTAAGATTTTAAAGGTTTCTGACGGTTGAATTTATATCAATTTTATAAGAAAAAGATATTATAACAATAAGTATTCTATGATATAAAACTTAAAATGTGTTTGTTTTCAATCGGCTTTCTTCATAAAGGCTTTGTATGAAATGACAATATTAATATAATGGTTTCGCGTTCATTCGCGAAAGCTACGCGTTCATTCACGAAAGTAACGAGTTCATTCGCGAAAGTTACGCGTTTATTCGCGAAACTAACGCGTTTATTCGCGAAAATAACGCGTTATATCGCAAGAGTTTCGCGTTTATTTGCGAAACTAACGCGTTATATCGCGAAAGTTTCGCGTTTATTCGCGAAAGTTACGCTTTTATTCGCGGAAGTTACGCGGTTATTCGCGAAAGTTTCGCATTTATTCGCGAAGCTAACGCGTTATATCGCGAAAGTTTCGCGTTTATTCGCGAAAAAAATATTTTTTCTACCTACGAAAACGAGCTAAATGGGCTTTCGTACATTTTAGGTCTAAACTTGAAAATTTAAAATTTGTTTTTTAAAAATCAATTAGTTAATTAAACAGAATAAAACAAATACCTACCTTGAGAATTTACCCATGCTGTTCAAAATATAAAAATTTAACTGATTATTCACTTCATCATCTTCAGGATCAATGAAAGACATTAGAGATTTTTTTTTATAGATAATGACTTTAAAACTAACCTTACGCGCATCAAGGCAAAACATAATTTTGACAAATAATTTATAGCATTGCAAATTGATATGCTTTACCAACCTTCGTACTCTTTACAGAGATGACAAGTGCTTGGGCAGTTTTCTATAGCGTAATTCCGACTTGTGTTATCTTTAGAGTCACAAAGGATGCTCTGAGAGACCACAGCACAGTTGCTGCTTATATCTTTACATGCTGTATCTGTGAGAAAACATTCAAACTAAGCGCCAGAGGAGACGCCAAACCAAGTTGTAAAGTGAACTTTAGAAGGATAATCTATCAAATATACAATATTTCTTTATCCAAACACATAATTATTGTTATTCTTTATCAGAAATATATATATATATATATATATATATATATATATATATATATATATATATATATATATATATATATATATATAATTTAACAATACTGGACAGTAACATTTATTTAATATTTTTAACTATATAAAATATAGATTGTATAAAAATATGCATTTTTTAATTCTGGAAGTTGTCATTTACCAGGTGCGAATGTTGTCTGCGTTGGGATGGGCAGTGTAGTGGTCGGTACTGTCGTTTTTGTGTGACTTGTATGGTTGTTTGTGTGTGTCACTGAAACCCAAACTGAAAATAATGTGATACCTACACCTGTTTCAGCGTAGTCATTACAAAGACAAGCTACAGAAAATTGTTTTTTTTTAAATTGAAGAAAAATAATTGGAAAAAAAGTATGCCCTATGTTTTTATATTCAACTCCTTAATACAACTACGAGTTCGTCCATTCGAAAGTGTTCGAAATGATAAAAGTAAGGAATTTATAATAACTAACATGAAACTTGGAAAGTGTGTTGCAAAGCACAACAATGTTCCTGTACAACAGTGAAAAATAATGCTTGGGACTATACATTGGGAAATACATTATAAAAGTGGTAATCCAATTGAAATTGATTTGAAACTGAACAGTAAAACTTTGACTTTAAAGAACATTTTCTTGTGATTGTTTGAAAAGCAAATATTGATGAGGACTTAATTCCTATTAAAAAGATGATCAAAATACATTAAAAGTGACAGCAAATGATCTTGTTTTGCATGCTAATTTTATAGGCGATAGTTTACTCAATAAAGGCTATACCGGTGTGTCCATGTGATGTTGTCATCTTAGGGGTGGTCGTAGGTGGGGGTCCTACAAAACAAAATGTTTATGATCAGTTCTTTAGATAACACCTTAATACATGTACGATATTATTGTATCTAAACAGTGAACAAAATATCGGCTATATCTTTAAATGAAATGAAATTTATGGATTTGTGTGTAACATCATAACAAATACAGTAACCGGTATAACTATTCAACACGTTTTTTGGAAAAACCTAAAGTCATGTTCAACGTTAAAACTTCATCAATTAAAAAAAATATCTTTGTCAAAGTAATACGAGTGAAAATGACAACAACGGCGGAGACAATGGCCAAAAAAGGATCAGCTATCACACTTATTTTTTTCAATGTTTCATAAAACACTGTAATATCACAAATAGTCGCTAGTTCTAATGATTTCAAATATCATTCGAATATAAATACAGTACATATCCCGTAAAAAATTAATAAATGTTTAGAAAATGTTCATGTGGCCTGAAAACTTCGTTTTACCGGTGATTTCTTTATATCAGTATTCGTTCTAAATAAACTTTACTGAACCATGCTTTTGATATAAAGATCTATCATTTAGCGCACAAACCATTGCAGTAGTCGGCGTCGCAGCAGTGACCAGCGAGCCCCTCCTCTCTCCTCTTTCGTCCGGCCACGCCCACAATTCCTGATGTCCCAGCACCACCAAAATAGGCTTGACAAATCTACGCCAAAACAAAAGAAAGCCTTAGACAGTAGTCCATTGTACTGGGGTTATGTAGAATGATATCTTGTGAGTTGTGATCTATGGCGGTTAAGTAGAGGGTGTGTACTCACGCTAGTATCGGCACATCCAAGCTTATAGGTAGGGATTAAAGGAATCGTCCAAAGTGTGCAGTACAATGCATTGCTGAAATAGGTATATCAATGGAGAAATCGTTGTTTTAATGGTGTGTTTACTGCCAACATGTAAATAATTAATTCATGACAGTTGCTTAATGGATATGTTGTAAACTTTAAGGTTTATTTTTATACCTACTGCAGTCAGTGTTTAAGATTAATGAAATACACGTGTTACTTTCATGTATAGGAATTTTTTTCATCGCGATGATTTAATACAATTAAATATCTGTGCTGTTTTTTAATAACATTTTTTGAATTTGGAAAATAACTTAAAATCACTCTTGTTTTTAAATCCATTTTAATCTAATCAACATTTTTTTTTTTAATATAATATTTTACAAGGTTTATTCTTCCTCATAAAAGTTGTAGAAATTACGACTTGTGCCTCGTCCATTTGACGTGTATACAATAATTGATAGTAATATACAATGTACGCGTATTACATGCGCGTACATGTATTATATAGAGAATAATACATACCCTTTTCCATATCTCAGCTTGTATCAGCCCGAGACTCCAATATCAGCCCGAGGGCCGAAGGCTGATACAAGCTTTGATATGGAAAAGGGTATCTATTATTATATTTATTACACACTTAGTAATAGATTTTAAAAGAAATCCCATCAACTTGAACAAATTGATTATTCATATCATTTGAAAAAAGTCTGGATATGTACATGTGTTTAATAAAAATATGAGTTATTCTTGTTTTAACACACATGAAGCTACAGAACGGAATTTCATTAGGTTTTAAAAAGTAACTGCTTTAAAACATTTGCTAGCATTTGAAGTTTTCAACTGCACTTAAAAATGTCGACTGTAACTGAAAATGTTTTATTTTTCGTCTGTAAACATGCAAAAATGCCGAAGCGAAAAAAGGCAGAGGAGTTCCGCAAGGGTTGTGATACGGATGGCTGATAACCTGTATCAGCCCCGGAGGCCGATACAGATTTTGTGATGTCATCTGTATCACATGTGCAAAAAACCTGTATTTATTACTAAGTATGTAATAAATTGAAATTTATACATTGTGGATTGAACACTACCTGGTTTTTGTTGCATATCTGTGATTTGACGCAGCTTGTTGGATCATTCACATTCACACACTTGTAGCACATGCCTTAGACAAAAAGAAGATAAAAACTATGTAGATGTCATTGAATATATAACTTTTGTTTAGCATACTGGTGACGCTTTATTTAAGAGTGCAATGCTACATCAAAATCATTTGCTATGGTTCACTCAAGGAAAGAAAAAGATTTTATGTTAACTTAAAACGACAGAAATAAACTCCGTTTAATTTTAAAAGATGTTTATGATACGTTTATTATATGTTCAATTGTTCATTAGACATATCGTGTTGGTTACAAATGGTTCCATTTACGATTAAGTGTGGTTCAAATACAAATATTAAGAATTTAAAAAAAAAAAATAATGTTTCAATTAAAAAAATATATAATTGATATTTTTGTTCTATAAGGAACGTGTTGTTATTGATTTTATATCGAATAAGTTCGATTTTTTCCTTTTCCTATTAGATATTGTTTAATAAGATCATAAATCTATAATTTACATGTATAATCATCTACATAAATTCATAATTTATAAATTTTTAAGATTACATAAATATTAATATCTTCATTTTAATGAGATTAATGAATAATCATTCAGTGATCAAGAGCTCAAAAACATTTGTGCAACATTTGTTACGCATTAGAAATCTCATATACATATATGATTTCGTTAGAAGTTAATTTCATGATATTCATTTGAACTCGATCCAAAGTCTTTAAGAGATTAAGAGAATGATGTTAAAGCGTCCATATATGAATAAAAGTCGTTTTATTATATAAACGAAGGTCAAAACATTGCAGGAAAAAATGCATAACCCACGGTAGCAGTTTATGTGAATTTGATTCAGCAACGATCGCTACTCTCACTTACCCACATGAATCTAACAATTTCTTTTCTTCTTAGTACTGAATCATCGAAATGTCATCATGATGTGTCAACATCGTGGAAACTACATTAAAAACTGATTGCCAATTTCGTCACCAAAAATCAATGTTGAAAGCAACGTTGCACTGTACGTACATGTAACTGCTAGGTAAATACTCATTGTAATAAGCGGTATTTTAATTAATTATATATCTTCATGTGGGAAAGCTCGGTACATGTACGTATACTTACGACATGTCTGACATGTTGTTGGACAGATTTTCTGGGCAAAACACGGCCTTGAGCACAGATTGGGGATCGGCTTGTGAGAGGTTCCTGCACATCTCGGTGTTCATGTCCGACAACTCACAAGTGTTATCATATTGCACGGCTGAAATAATACCATGACTCAATGCACATACATGTATAATAAAACTGGCTTATTCTACTTAAAAATAACGTGGGATATCGGATATAACAGTAATTAATTTTCAAATTAGTGGTTCTATTAAGTGTTATTCTACATAATCCGTTAAAACATGCAAATATCAACACCTACATGTATATCAAACTCGTATCAATACGATCCTATAAGAAATAATGGACCAGAGAGAGCAAAGAATCGCCCATTATTGTACATGTCCTATCCAACAAAATCATACGACTGACGACAATAACAGTAAACACACGGTATACAAGGAAATTCTTTAGACCTCTTTATCAGCGGGCGAATTTAAGACTGGTCGAATTCTCATGTCTCAAAATACATGTACATGTATCTCCCTTTAAACACAACTGTGTCCGAGCGAATTCAAGGCGGGACGAAACTGTTTGCAAGTGTAAAAGGCGAAAATAACACTGGGCGAAAATAACCCTGTATACAGCAATCGCAACTTTTCGGGCTTTTCCAAGACAGCTCGGAAAAACATCTCGAGATGTTTTTCAGAGTTCTGCCGGAAGGGCGTGAGAAGTTGCGATTGTGTATACAAAGGGCTCAACTCATACACTGAGGTGACAAACAACGTACTGGCAGCGGTCGGTCGGACCACCGTCGAGGGTAGCTCTGTTGCGGTGTTTTGAGGATCGTGTTCGTTGCACAGGTCGTGGTCGCAGCAACTTCCGTTTAGTGCATAGTCTCGTTTTGGTCCCATCACAAGTTTGGATCTTCTTGTTATACCTGTGTTGATTTCTCCAAAGATGTCTAAACATGTCTACATGGGAAGAGATAATCATTAATAGTAGTTATAACCATTTCAACAAAACCCTGGACTTTCGGTAGGTTGTGACTATCTTTTTCTTGCGTCAGAGCAAGTTAATTAAAATGACGCTGGTTTCAAGTGAAATATACACAGATTGCGTAGTCTTAGATTAAAGCCAGACAAATCTTGTTGATTTCAAAGAGCCATGGCTGAGTGGCCAGAAATAAAATAGACAGGCCTACGTCACAATGCAGTTTGACACAACCACCGAAAGTCCAAGGTCCTGTTAAAATGGTTCTAAAACTTGATCATGGCCAAAAAATAAATGACTCTCTCTCTCTCTCTCTCTCTCTCTCTCTCTCTCTCTGTCTCTCTCTCTCTCAATTTGCCAATTTTGTACCTGTTTTTCCATGCAACCGGAGACATACACAGGAAGAAAATCAACAGAAAGCTCCTGGGACGCAACACACATCTGAAATTGTCATACATATTCTTAAATCCAAAGCTTATGACAATAATTTAATAGTAAGTAGCAATATTTAAGAGAAAAAAAATTAATTCATAATCCAACAAATCTTTCGAATATTTATATCACACACCATATACATGTACAAAGTGTTTTCTAACTTCATGAAAAGTCATCTACCGAAATACAATCTGCGTATAAAACGTGTACAATGCATTTGTTCTTTATATTTTGACTATTAGAAAATGCATGAAAATTGTTAATTCGTTTTTGGAATAATCAGATATAAATTACTTTGAAGTACCTGTGTGTCGTTACATTGGATTTTCTTCTTACACATCTCGGGATAAAATTCACGGTTGCACTGATAACAAACCAAAGCTAAAGAAGAACGGGAGACAAGTTGTTGAAATTGTAGCAAGGCTTAACATTATATAAATAGTGCCTGTTTGGGAGGGTAACAGTTGAAATTGACACCCCGAGAAAACCATTGTCAACCGACGCGAAGCGGAGGTTGACAATGGTTTTCGAGGGGTGTCAATTTCAACTGTTATCCTCCCAAACAGGCACTATTTATTTTGTTATACTGAATGTCTTTTTTAAAATTTTTAAGAAAATTTTACTGCTTTTATATAGGAATAACGTGAATTCTACAGCGAACCGTACGCGCATAATTTTCGCACATGTAACATTTTTTAATGTTACCCGTTGCCAAGTGCGTTGCTAACGCTGAGGGTAATAGTAAATATTATTAACTGCGTCTTAACCAATCAGATTTCAGTATTTAACATGAAAGTATAACAAAAAGTTTTGACACCATGATACTGATATAAATATAGGTTAACATATATCAAAGTGTCAACTTTAGAAGAAATATTTTTTACGTCCAATATATGTACAAATATACACTGTTAAAACTTATTACATTCTATTTGTTTCTTTGTTTAAATGGTATTTTATACTGTACTTTAAAAAAAAATAACACCATACGAGTACGTAGTAAAACAACAATAATGAGAGAGAGAGAGAGAGAGAGAGAGAGAGAGAGAGAGAGAGAGAGAGAGAGAGAGAGAAAGAGAGCATGTTCTTTGGTACATTTTTTAAAATCACAATTCATATTTACTTTTGCCCAAAAAGATCCCCTAAAAAGATTCTTGCAGGAAATACTTTAGGAGGTTGACTTACGGCACATGTTGCAAGTTTTCCTGCACACATCAGCAAAGCAGCTGTCTTGACACATATCATTTCGCGTACCTAGGAGTAATTTACATGCATTTTCATCGATATCTTTGCAAAATTCACCGGCAGCTTCCGTACACGCGACGAATAGGAACACTGAAATGAGGATAACAATCAAATGTAAGCAGGTATTTTCAAATATAAAACTGGAAGTATGCAAGAATCTGTATGAAATTCTCATAAATAAGGTTATTATTTATCCTTAGACAGTTTTGATGCGGTTGGTATCAACTTTGTCCGAAACAGCGGACGTTTTCCTGGCTTCTTTTAACGATTTTGACAAATTGCTTGCCAGGAAAATATCAAGGAAAGTATTATTTTTCCTGACATATTATAATCATTTACAAGGCCAGAAAAACGGCAGATATTTCGGACTTGTATCAACTGAATAATGCAAACCAAGGGAAAACTCATCGAAACTATGAAAGTTGTTATTATATTAAAGTGTTTCAACTTAATGATCAACTTTATTATAACTTATAATAATTTGGAATACATGTATATATGTCAAAGTTTTAAAAACGTACACGTAAAATGTTCTATATACAAGTACATACCAAATACAAAACATATATCTTTGAAATAAGCAGTTTAATAACCAAACGAAGTTCAGGCCTGATGGAACAGATACATACATCGACGTATACGTGGACACTTGCTCTATGACAATAGTTTGAACATTATACAAGTAACATCGTGTTAGGAATGCAGTATTAGTCCTGGCTTTTACCAGACCACACATAACCTGTCGTGAGAATTTATTACACAACAACAAAGATAACAGACTCACTGTTGTAATTCATTGTAATAATCTATCTGACTGTTCTACATTAAATTAGGTCGCATAGACAAAATTCTAAAGTAAAGTTGTATGACCTTATTCTGTTATAATATGATTAAACATATTTTGTGTTCCTAATCTGAAATATATCCATATCAGAAAAGCATGTATCATTAAAACAAATGTAATAATCAACAGAATGAAAATAACAGTCCTTTAAAATACATTTAACAATTGCTACCCTCTTCGTTAGAAACAAACAAAATCGTACAACATGAAACCAAAGAGTTGTGCCGATTTCGGGATTCTGTTTTCAACACGGGACTGTTTCTATATTATCTGTTTTAATCAACAAGTCTAACCAGCTCTGCATATGGCAGGGTATAGAATATAATATATAATTTTAATCCCTTTAAAAGAGTGAAAAACAGTTTCAAAATCTTGAAATGTACTCACCGAAAACACAGACTCTTTGAATGGCTGACATATTTGATCCTGTTGTCTGTTTGAAGTTTATCGATGCCACGATCGTTGAATACTTCACCAGAGAGATAACTGCGCGGACTTCCAATCCTCTTATGAAGGTCACCAATATTTTACTTTAAGTACGCGAAACAGAACATCATAGTTCGAAGCCTTTGCACCGACCAAAGTTGTCAAAGATATATCGTTTGGTGCATTATTTCAGGGGACCAAGGTTCGCAAATATAAAGTACATTACTTACACATGTATCATAGAAATCAATATAAAGGAACTTTTTTCATAAATAAATTTTAATTGTTGCTTTTATGACGTTATTATTACGTAAGGTATGTACCATTGCGTCATCGAAGTGCTATGTAAAAGAATTACTACACTTACTCGTATAATAACATATAGGAGAATTTGTAATTACATATCTTTGAAGTATATTTCTAATGAAATTAAAAAAACCCAGGTATGATACCTGTCTAATAATGATGTATGTAAAGCAAACCTGTTTCATGATATTGCTGTACACAGCATAATATGATAAGTTCAACTACGAGGCACAGCGTTACTTATTTAACACATAGAAGTATTAGGTACTCATAATAAACATTTGTTGACTTACATGTCAGTTACTTGTATATTTCATACAAGAAAAATATATTTCTTATAATATCCAATGAGCTCTAATTTGGAAATAATTCTTTGTCACGTGCATAATAATACATGACATATATAAGTGGGTCACGTATTGAAGTAACCTCTCTCTACTTTTTATAATTATTATAAATGTAATACATTTTACTCATAAATACTGATATAAATCGTTCATTGAAGGAACTTAGACATGATTCGGGCTCATTTTTTTTCAAAATTTGTTTTAAATGTCTACAATGGTCAATATTGATTTCTTCATTGCCTTGTTAAAATCTGAAAGTCAAATATCGAGTTTCATACCGGGTATGTAACAAAGGTTAGAATTCGTTGTTATATGTAAACAAAGTTCGAGTCCTGTTATTGTTTACATATTTTTATGTATTTTACTGGTATAAGTTTCGATCAAATGTTGCTTTTTGTTGTTAAGGTGGTTTGGGACACTTCCATGTTGTGACGTACTATTTATCAAAATAAACAATAAAATCAAGAGTAATTTATGTTTTTTTCCCCAAAGCTGTCATTTACAGCGTAGCGCAGTGGGTGAGAGCTTTTACTACGAATATGTAAGTCATAAGTTCGAATCCATTCCGGCTGGGGATTTTGAAATATTTACCATTTCAAAAAAATTTAGTTTGTTTTGGGAAAATTTGAGAATCTTAATTCGAAGAAAAACAGTATTTATTCTTGAAATGGCCAGACTTTTCTAATAAGAAATCGTTAATAATTTTTACACCCCCCCCCCCCGTTACTCTCAACAAGGGCACAGTTAAATGTCTTGATCACGCTTAAATACGGTCGGAACCCATTTTGCATGGATGTTAATTGTGTTTTACAACAGAGCTATACGGTAGCTCTCCGAGTAAATTTGGGTAGAGCTCCAGTTCTTCAGCTTTATTAGAGTTGTATCAAAAGGACGAACTGAAAACATACCGTATTTGAAGGGACTTCGACACGATTTTACATCAAAATTTTATTTTTTTGATTTTTATGTATAAAATGGTTTACATGTGCATTTTGAATGTTGACCAAAATTTGAATGTTATAAATCAAGTTACAAGAGAGATACAGAGGTAAGAATTCATTGTTATGTCAACAATGCTCGAGTACATGTATTATATTTGTTTACAAAAAATGTAAAGTATGGAATTGTCATTTCTCTGACAAAATGACTCGTGGCAAACAAGGTAAACTGATTAAATGTGTTCATAAATAATATTATCAACAGAAGAAAACAACAATTTGTTTATACTTATACCAATAAAGCACATTTTGTAAACAATAACAAGGCTCAATCTATAAACAAAGAATGTCAAACACTGTATCTTGCTTATTACTCAATATTTGACTTTTGAATTTTGAATTCTAACAAAGCATTAAAAATACCAATATTAACTATTCCAAACAGTAAAAATCGAAAAATAAAATTGTAGATTTTGAGCTCGATCTGTGTCTAAGTCCCTTTTAATCACGATCGATTAAAATTGGTCATATATAAACTGTTCCACCGCCATTACATCATTTTGAATCTCTTTTATTGAATAAAACTATTTTAGTTTTCAGAGTTTAATCATGTATCAAATTGAACTAGACAACAGAAATCATTGTGGTTCATCATCTGCCATCTACCAGACAGAGTATACTACTTCGTATAAGAATAACCCAATGAAATACAGATTTGAGACACTGAAGATACACTTGTACAATTACACCATGACTATTAGATTTCCTATTTCGCCAACCAATGTGGAAGAACTGCTTTAGTTACATTTGAACTTTATGGGTTAAAGATCATGATTTGAAAAGAAAATATCCCTAATTCATCAATAATTATACAAAAGAAAAAAAACAAACTTTAAAAACCATCAACAACAATAGTCTTCATGACTTATGGTGCATTTTCTTCATGAAGTCATGTCAGACTACAAAATGTCCAATCTGATTTAAATCCGATCTTTGACATGCTCTGACATATTTGGTACAGCGACATCAGATTGTTTGAGCAGATCAAAAATCTTATTTTAATCAGACTGCAAAATGCCAAGCTTAGCATAATGAAATTGAAAACGTCAGAAAACTCAGTTTATAGACTGTAGACAGTAATGTTAATATCTGTATCATGGAATGTCTCTATCAAAATCACTGACACTTCTTCCCACTTCAGTAGGTCTAAGCCACACCCAATCCTGGGCATTGCCAGCTGTTTCACTTTGTGTTTTATGCAATGCTCTTTCATGGCCTCTAGGCTGGATCTAAGACTGTCATATGTAGGTTTATCACTGTACTTGATTTTTGTGATGAGGTAGTACACAAATCTTTCACCTCTCTCCAACACAGCTACTCCCCCTGGCTTCACACCTGTAAGATTCATGAATATAAAACTACTGTTCAATAATGTTTGTGTATATTTATGATGGGAAGATATCATTTTTTAGCATTAATGCAACATTCTAGTTGTATTCCAGTTCAGTGCAACACAAGATCAGAATGAAATCATCTTATGTCTTACAGTGCAAGTTACACATCGGTTGCCAATGGTTGGAATACTTTTGTCTCTGAAACCCTTCCAAGAGATATGCATGTATGCCAAAATCACCTCCATGTTTTGATAACAGAAAAAAAATCTACAGAAAAAACCTTGTCTTTTGATTTCCTCAACCCCTCCAAATTTTTTCTTAAAGAGCACAGCTATTCCCTTCCCCATTCTGACGTCCTCGCTTATACAATGTGCCAGTGAGTGGGAAGTGGGGCAAGAGAACAGATCCCCCTTCTTCTCCTCCAACTTAAAACCCTGCCAAACAAATATAACTGTGGTATATCTTCATTCATATATTACAATTGTGTGCTTTCTTTATACCTTCATAAAAACAATAAATAATAGTAATATGTGTGGAATCTTAATTCTTTACACGTAAACACTGAAAACATTGGGGGACATAATTTTATTTTAATTGTAAAAAAAATCTTTTACTTACCTCCTTTGTAGAACTTCCTGAAGCCATTGTTTCAGATGATCATCAGTCCTGTCAGCTATATGTAATACTTACTACTGTTGTCTATAATGAATAAACATAAAATATATACCAAAACTTCATATCTTTCATGGCCATGCACCTCTGGAAATGACAAATTTTAAAGCC
Organism: Magallana hongkongensis; assembly: GCA_015776775.1. NCBI lineage: Eukaryota > Metazoa > Mollusca > Bivalvia > Ostreida > Ostreidae > Magallana > Magallana hongkongensis. The sequence continues at coordinate 39,390,221 of CM027471.1, forward strand.
TGGAAAGTTGATGTTCCAAAACTGCTTAAATAAGATGAGCATTATTTATAATGCAGGGGAATGTAATAGCCAGACTAATAAGTTTGACTAGTTTGGTTGATGGTGATAAATATAGGTCAGTTGGTATACCATTTTAGGGGTCTGGGTTCAAATCACACCATCTTTTACATGCAAATTGGTTAATTGTCTGGCTCGGAGGCACTAATACTCCATCTTCCTTGGTAAATTCTTTTTAAATCTTTTATTAGGAGAGAGAGAGAGAGAGAGAGAGAGAGAGAGAGAGAGAGAGAGAGAGAGAGAGAGAGAGAGAGAGGGAGACAGACAGACAGACAGACAGACACCGAAAGCCCATTCTTGGTAGAAATAAACAGATAATTATATCTGAGAGAGGGAGAGAGATGCGGACTGACGGACCGAAAGAGAGAGAGAGAGAGAGAGATGCGGACTGACGGACCGAAAGAAACCGAAAGCACACAATTAGTCATTCAAACCAGCAAACACACGTAAAAATGATCAAATTTACGGAAACTTTAAACAACAATACAGATAAGGGAAAAACGCGATATCATTTACTGTAGCGAATACTAAATGTAACATTACCTTTTATATGTATGTCACCATGTGCCGTTGTGCAAGTTTGTTTACGTTTCAAAACACTAGGAAGTTACAAACGGTCGCTAAATGATAAAAGTTTTAATGCGAATGCGCCTTTTCCGAATTTGTGTAGTCTGATGCCAATACTAACACCGATATGTATAGAATACATGAGATACATACAAAATGATATAAAACATATAATTAATGTAACTGTGTTATATACATTTGTGTGGTAAGAATGATATTGCATATACATCCATGTCTCAAGACATTTATTTTGCTTTCTAATGAAAATTATCCAGACCTGCAAAATCAGATCAAATGCCCTAATCTTGAAGGGTGCAGACGGCTACCCTCCCTGGAAAATTTAAAATTGTTCATAGTTGTAAACTGACAAAAATAGACCTCGGATTCCCCGGCCCTTCCCCGCGTCATTTCGAAAAAACATCTAGAAAAAAATCATCGAACTTTGCCCCTGTCCATTCTTCATTCTTACAAATATCAAGTTATTTAATCATAAAAATCTATCATTTTTATAAACATTATTAGAGTCTTTTGGGACATTGTTAATCAGGCACGTGCACGACTGTTATGAAGTAGATATGAAATGCAATAATTAGTAAGTAATATTATTTTTCTCGGACTGTTTTGACAGTTTAACTACTGATCGACATTCCAAATCATAATGATATGTTTGTGCATGGTGCGTGATGCTATGAATTTGTTATGTTTAAACTGCACAGACTTTTTATCCAAATAATAACACATTGTACAATCGTATTAGGCGTGCATACTATTCAAAATACGAGTTACATCATTTTAAGCAATTGATATACGAATACAATTGAATTGAAAGCTAATTAATATTGAGATACATTATGCCTTAAGTTGATCTTGTTTCTTTAATCTTTATTTCTATATGGCTTAATTATCTATAGTAACTTTATAAATTTAAATTCTAAAGAAGCACATTAGCACTATCATACCTATTTTTCAATTTCTGTTTCGCTGACAGTTCAGCATATTTAAACCTTCAATTAATATTGTGTCTTTTGTTACATTTTTGTTGTCAATAAACACTCACTGTGGTGTTTGTCATATTTTCACTGTACTTCTAAGACAATTTAGTTCAATCTTTTAGAATTGTAATAAACTATCTGTACACACACACAGATATATATATATATATATATACATATATATATATATATATATATATATATATATATATATATATATATATATATATATATATATATATATATATATATCTCAGTTCACTGAGGTATGTGTTATTGTTTTGTACATGTCATGTTGTAAATTTAGAATTTACTGGGTGTGTGTAAATACAAAATTTCCAGCATGACAACTGGTTGCGATATGTATTTACACCCACCCATCCAGTAAATTTCACAATAAATTTACAAAATGACAGTTTTCAAGAATAACAGACCTCTTACCTTTATGATTGATATCTGGTAAATGCATAGTGCGTATTTTTCAAATTAAGTAAGAACTCATACTAGGGCCATACTGCAGTAGAGATGCGTTGGCGGAGAGCGAAGATGCGAAAAGGCGGCATAGCGAATTCGAATTCGAGGGATTTAATTGTAATATCAATTTTTCGTGTCTTCGCATTTTCGCCTTCGCAACTTTTCATCTTTGCCCTGAAACCTTCTTTCCCATTTTTCCGTTCGCTCAGCTTCGCTCTGCATGCGTTCACCGTTCGCTCACCGTGTTAAAACGTTCACAGTTTTGCGCTCGCTGTTCGCAAAGCGCAACACCATGCGCTCAGAAATCGTCAAGCGTTCGCTTACCGTTCAGGTTTACTATTAATTCAACTCCAATTGAGATTCTGAACTCCGAAGTGGAAAGATCATCTTCGAAATAAAAAAAACAAGAAACGGGCATGAGTTCTTAATAACGACAGAAAATTCATTTGATACAGCATGGACGTCGTTTTTCTTTTCAAAATACATTCTGAGTCATTTGCAGTAATTGATGAATTCTTTATGAATTGATTCATTGAAATTCATATTTTTGAGTTAATACAAAGTTATGGCGGTTCCTAAATTTAGGAGAGCTAGTTTCGAGAAACAGACTTAAGACTAAGACGTATCCTATGATGTACCTTTGGACGCACCATAGTCCTAAGATAGCTTCGTGAACATGCCTGCTGATTTTTATGTGGGTAAAATGACTTACTAATGCCGCACCCTGACATCATAGATGCAAGATGCAACATTATTATGACAAAATGCGACTTATTTATGTTGACATGCGAGATAATTACGTAGACGTGCAACATATAAGACATGCGACTTATTTAATATGTCAATTTGCGAGATAATTATGTTTACATGCATGTCTTCATGTATTTATGCCGACATTTAAACAAGTCGCATGTGAGATAACTTGCATGCTGACATAACGATCTTGCATGTTAATATTATTAACAATTCAGCGTGCTAACATAAATTTTAAGTTGCATGTCGACATGCAACTTATTTATTTCTACATGGGAGCTAATTATGTTAACATGCGAGATTTTAAGGTCAACATACAAGTTATCTCGCATGTTGTTTTTAAATAACTTGCATGTTAACATAATTATCTCGCATGTTTTCAAGTCAGCATAAATATCTTACATGTTAACATAATAAACTACATGTAGCATGTTGACATAAATCAGTCGCATGTCATTATTATAATAATTATCTCACACGTTGACATAAATATCTTGCATTATGTTAACATAATGAACACGCATTTTCACACAAACAAGTCTCATGTCAGCATAAAAAGTTGCATGTTGTCATAATTATGTTGCAACTATGATGTTAGATACTGGCAGTTAGTAAGTGAAATTACCCAAATAAAATCAAATTATCTTAAAGGGACTTGGACACGATTTGAGATCAAAAATTTTATTTTTATTTTTTATGTATAAAATGGTTTACTGGTGCATTTTAAACGATTGACCAAAATATTGTATGTTAAAGTCAAGCTACGATACAGAAGTAAGAATTGGTTGTTATGTAAACAAAGCTCGAGTCTCATAGTTGTTTACAAAAAATGTAATGTAGAGAATTACCATTTCTTAGACAAAATGACATCTAAAAACAATTTTAACTTAATTATTCAGTATCTTCATAAATACTATTATCAACAAAAGAAAGATGCATTTGATTGAAACTTACACCAATACAACACATATGTAAAATATGGCAGAATGCCAGAAATATGCCAACATCACATAATTATTTTGCACGTAGACATAGAAATGTAATTTTCTTGCATGTTGACACTATTTTATTATATGTTGAAATTATTTATCTTTCATGTAGGGGGGCAGAAATATGTTACGGTAACCATAGTTTACATGTACTTATCATCTTTAAAAATAAAAGAATTTGCATTGAAGGTAGAATATCAATTTTGGACGTGAATTTTGTCACCATATAATCATTTATATACTAATGTTAATAAAGATTTTGAATCATAACGTTATGCTATCAGGCACGTAGCATCGTTTTTGAAAGTGGGGGGCCAGACTCATCCAAAAAATCTTGACAAGCAAAAAAAAAAAGGGGGAAATTTAAACTTTTCCAAAATCGTCAAAATCCTAATCCGGGGATGGGGGTGGGGGGTGGGGGGGGGGGGGGGTGGGGGGGTGGGGGGGGGTATATGTAAATATTACATATACAGAATTATATGTAAATTTTAAAAAATTTGTTGCTGCGAGAAAAAGTGGGGGGGGGGGGGCAGGCCCCCCCTGCCCCCCCCCCCCCCCCCGATGCTACGTGCCTGGCTATTTTTTAATTTAGTTAAGTTATTATTAATTTAGTTATTATATGTCGAATACATATAAATGTAGTTTCGTAATATTATGAATTGCAACTGAACGTATAGTTCACCCGTAAATTATTGCTTATTAATAGTTGTCGTTGCATTTAAAGTAATTGGAGGCACATGTACCTTGTAATTATGTAGAGTCGTGCGGAGAAATAAACACGAATGCACTGCCACGGAATCAATTAAACACATTAACATACTAATCTATATCAATTATTAGCATATACATGTTTTTATGTAGGAACGTGGCAACTTTTTTGTCAGTTGTTCTTTTCCTTATAATCTAATATATCAGAGAAGTTAATTTACTATAGAGACAATTATTGTTAATTTATAAACAATTAAATCTTACAAGTTACATATGTAGTTCAGGCACGTAGCATCGTTTTTGAAGGTTGGGGGGGGGGGGGGCAGACTCATCCAAAAAATCTTGACAAGCAAAAAAAAAAAAAAAAAAAAAAGGAAATAAGACTTTCCCTAAATCTTCAAAATCCTAATCCGTGGGGAGGGGGGGGGGGGGGGGGGGCTGGCATAGTATATAACTATAACTTCAATTTCAATCCTAATTTCCTTATTTTCATATACATTTTTTACATCCTCCAAAAAAGTGAGGGGCCAACTCCATGATAATTCAATTTTTTATATGTAAATTTTGAAAAATTAGTTGCTGTGAGAAAAAGTGAGGGGGGGGGGCAGCCCCCCCCCCCCTTGATGCTACGTGCCTGTAGTTATATGTCATTGTATTTTGTATGTGCCTATATATCGATATACCGTTGTTTGAAAATTTACAATAATTTTTAATAACAAGGCATTTGGTTAGCTGTTGCAATTGTTTATTTTATATCGTAATACAGAGAAACGCGTTCATGTACAGTGTTGGTTATTTCTTCGGAAACAAAACAAACCGAGCACATGTGGTATAAATCGGCTTTAAATGTTGGCGGGAAAGTTGTTTCGGTTTGCTTCGGTTTTCGAAAATAATTCTTGAAGACATCCGAATAGCTTATACTCACATCCTGTTCCTGTGCGCAGAAAACCTGCGTGTTTGTCCTAACAGCAAAACAGCGGCTATGGAGACATGTATGCACTCAAGATAACCCGAAATATTTTTTGTTTAGTGGAGAAATGGATGATCTTAGGTCATAAATTCTGATAATGACAATATTTGGAATTCATCCTATAAACAACCTGTTACATATATGTGATGTATTAACATTAGATCCGAAAAGTGTACCTACTTTCAACTTGTCAGGAACTTTGTGTGGTAAGTTTAATCATGCAACGGAATTCATTGAAATTTTTATACATGTCATTTTGGATTTGGGCACAATTTGTCAGTTAGAATAAAAAAAAATCATTTTTCAAGATTAATCGCCCCATGAAATCGAAGGACATTATGCAATATATTCAGTTTGCAACCTCGGTATATGGTTATAGTCTTCTTTCCCCCATTTATAATCAAGTAAACTTTTGTGAGGTGTTTTAGATAAATGCAATTTCTGTATTGTTATAGTGTCGGCAAGAGATACATGTAAAATAATATAGTGGGAGATAGCAGGGTTTGACAAAATGTCAGTTGTTCAGGTTAATCAGTTCATTGTGCTGAAATGATGCGCCAGAGGGGCATGTCAATATATTGAGAAACCACTGACTTAAGACCAATTCTCCTGAAGTACCATTTCTCACCACTGCATTATACTATTATTTCATTACAGAGTTTAATGGGAATTTTCAAACTCACTGCAAGACCATTTTAAGAATGCCATGTATGTATCAAGTTAATAATTGAAACTCCCATGAATTTACCATCGAGAGCATTTTTCTAAGGTTATGACTGGTCAGAGCAAAGTGAACTTCTCAGACCAGTTCACAGAAAGTGAATGATTGAAATTTTCTTACAAATTATGATTAATGTTTAAGAATGCGTATATATCTACATCTCTTGAAGTAAATTTAGATGTTCGAGTGTGTGGTTCACAATGTTAACTGTTATATGCTCTTTTTTAAATGACGTTACTGTTTTAAACGCCAAACATGACTGTAAGTAAAAAAAGAACCCTAGTATAAACATTCCTTGTAAGTTGTTAAATAGTATAGAAATTGTCTATAATCCCCATATGAGCCAGTCTAAATTGAATATTAAGATCAGCATTATGATGTATGCCTCAATTTAAATCCATCAATACTTACTTTTTTTATCAGGCTTTTTATCATCGGATTATTTTTTTCTTTTCATGGACTTTAAATGGTGAAAACTTTCATAGACTACAATTAAATGTACATGTACATATTGTTACTGTAATGACATTGACTTAGGATGGGGTTATTGGTCAAATCAGCTTCGTTGAAGATTAAACGAACATGTTTGTGTTCTTATTTACCCGCCTTTAAAATCTGCTTGGCAAATCCATGATTTAAATCAATGTAATTGTAATCTTGTTGTCCAATACATGCATAACGATTTTGTAGCACATATAGAAATTATCTTGAAAAGAATGTAATAGTTTTATGAAAAGTACAATTAGGCTTATACCAATATATCTGTACTGTAAAGGTATTTTATAATCATTGCGTGTCAGGGTGAAAAAAAAACACTTTATTTTGCTAGCTAGTTCTCTATTTATAATTTTACAGTAGATTGAAAGTACATTTACATGTATCTACGTACATATTATTTACAAAATTAAAAGCCAATGAGGTACGTACTGCACAGAATTCATCTGTCAATCCATTATTTAATTGAAATTGGCTTGAATGAATGCTTAAGTACACAAGTAAGTAGATTCATGATAGTGCCAATTGCTTATCAGCAAAAGTTTTACTCATGCTGAGCTAAAATGCATTTATAAACAGATAGGAAATAGCAGACATAAATGTAAACAAACACATAGTTTGCTGCTTTAACTTTTAAAGATCCCTATCTTTGATCCGACATAAAAAGAATTTCAAAGGTGTTTTGTTTCAGTTTTTCTATTGATTTCCTTTACTTCAAATGCTCCTGGATATATCTGTATGTAGAGAGGTTTACTAGACATATGTGACTGATCTATTTGTGGAAAGAGAAAACGAACTGCTCTGGGGACTCTTAGCAACTTTGAACAAAGAGTAATCTTGATAAATGGTATAGCCGTCATTATTGTGCAACTGTTTTGAAACTGTTTAAACTATGCACATAAATTTGAGGTTAATGGCACCCACAGCGGACTTGAACAATCTGCTGACAAAAAAATGTAACACAGTAACCATTGGCAGTCTCATATTAGCGAGGGTATATTCTTTTATTTATATATTAGGGCTTTTGCCAAAAAGTTATCATTATATATGGGTACTTAACCAGTTACAACAAACTCAAACAAGTAAGGCACTCTGCAGTATGCATACATATAGCCATTCAATGTCTCTTAATTACTGTAAATTCCTTATTTAATGTGAGTACTTTAATTCTGCGATTGCGCTGTTTTGTATCAAATCGCAAGAATATAAAATCATCAATTTTTTGTTAAAATTTCCTATAATTCAAAACTGTCTGAAAAATAATAGGGAGATATCAAAATACGCAAATGTTGCCTCTCGCAATTTTATGCGGAAATTAATTCCTCACGCTTAATTAGGAATTTATAGTATGATATAGTACACTCTCAAATAATGATATAATCCATCTACATTAATGTACCTAATTGAGCTTAAGAAGAGTAAAATGTTCTTTTTTAAAATTCATGTAATCATTCAATTTGTTGATATCCCCCCTCCCCCTTTCAAAAAAACTCTCACAAATTGAAAACCTTGTGTCAGATAGTGACAGCTATATAGATCTAAAGGAGGCGCTGTGAATTTTTTTTGTGACTCTTTTTAAAGCTTGAAAAGATGAATGTTGTGCTCATAATTTAATATGTTTAATTGTGGTAATTAGTTTTGTGTGGTGCTTGCATGAACACAGTATAAACATGAAGCTCAAAGAGACCCGTTTTGCTATATTGTAATCCATTTGCAAGGTTATACTTGCAGCTTTCAGGGGCAATGTTTCTCAGTATTAGCTTAATACTTAACAACCACACAGCTCTCTATCTGCACATTATGTGCACCATAATACGTTGACTGCAATGAGTTTGTACATTTCCTGGCGTATTAGATTGAGATTATTTGATTACACGGATAATTGAAAGGCTCCTTTAAATCCAAATCGGTGCAAAATACCACCTTATATAAGAGACTGAAGTACAACACTGTATATAAGTCAATATCCCGGCAGACATAATGTGACTTCACCAGATTATATTCTGTGAGCTCTAAAGGAGGTTTGGGACACCTTCACAATTTGACATTTTGTCTATTAATTGCAATAAACTAATTAGAATTAACTAATATATCTTAACATTTGTGGTTTTTTTTTCATGAACAATGAATGATATCAGTTTCTTATTTGAAACAACACCCCCCCCCCCCCCCAAAAAAAAAAAAAAAAAAACCAAACCAAAACAAAACAAAATATTTTTTTTTCATTTTGGAATATTGTATTCCTTAATGAAGCAAAAATAATTGAATTGTAGATATCATAATTTATTGAAAAAAAAGGCATTTTAATTTTCCTTAAAAGCTTTATGGTTAGAAATAAATGCAAGCATTTGAAAAGTGTAATGCGGGCAGTCTTTAGATCTCTCTCTCTCTCTCTCTCTCTCTCTCTCTCTCTGAATGAACTGTCTGTTCAGGGTACATGGGTACATGTACTTGACCAGCATTTAGCAGTGCACACAACACAACTAGCAGCACTTAACAATTTTCCAAATGTTTTCATTTCTTTGTGAGATAAGAATTTTAAAAATGACCATGCGAGAAGAAATGGTTAACCATTCATAAAGGGATTTAATGTAGACCCTGATATCAGCAACTATTGTCTGGCCTGTTGACGAAAGTTCTTCATTTAAAAAGAACCAATTCCAATGACTTTATATTAAGCAGTCAGCATGCATGCAAAATACCAATGGCTTGAATTCAGTGCCTAGTAGAAATAAGACATCTGAAGTGAACGGTAACGGATTAGTGTATTGTCTGCTTGACTTTTGGTCAGAATTTAAATGGTCTATTGATAATATTGTGATATATCTGTTTACCCCTCCTTTGTCAGATGGTAGGCTGTATCAACTAAAGCTGAGTTCTTTAATCAATATGGCCTAATGAACTGACCGGGGTAACAAATTCCTGTATGTGACCTCTTGGGGGTCGGACATGTACCATGTTGGTATCAGGCAAAATATCTCTTTTGCTTGATTCTACATGTAGCAAAATATTATGATATGATAAGAAAAGAATTATAATTGCATGTACTGTTACTTACCTTTAGAATGCTTAATAAGAGTACCTTGGTTTTTGCTTGTCATAATAATCATGGATGGATTGAAGTTTGATTTTCAGAAGTTGCATGAAACTTGTGCAAAATTTTGCAAAACATAAAAACTACTGTGGAATCATTAGATTTCGTGGTGGCTCATTTTTCGTGGAATTCGTGGGTACCTCTCATCCATGAAATAACATCCTCAAGGAATAGATAAATTAGGGTAATATTGTTCAATAGAATATATAAATTTATTTTTAATATTAGAATATATAAATTTATATAAGCATCATCAGTTTCTCTTTTAAAGTAATAAATATGATATAAGCAACAAATAAGCAAATAATTGTTTGTCAGTATGTTGGCAATTAATTGTTAGCTCAAAATTGTTTCTAGCACCATGTTGAATACTATTTTTTCGCTGCAGTCATTTGTTGATACTCATGCCCATATTGGCCATGACATGTTAAAGTTTAGATCAAATGATGGAAGGACCCTTTTCTTTACTATCTTTTTTTCATTTCCATTTCAATTTGATATTGTCCAAGCAATATTTCACAGGAAAGGGAACATTTAAATGCTTTGCAAACATTTTTTTCTGAAGTGAAAATACTTTCTTGCACTTTCACTAATACTGTGGGTACACATGACTGTATAGAGTACTGAAAGGTTAAAATCTATGCAAATTTAAGGCCACATTTTGATGGTGAAGGGTCATATGTAGGTTGGTTATTTTAAATCAATTCACACTTGCTGTATTGTAAAACATTTTCTATCATGTAAATCAAGAAGGGACAATGACTTTTTCAAAATTTCAGTCAAAAATAACATTTACATTTAAACTTAAGTCTGCTGTTCAATATGAGCTTTCCTGAGAAAGTGACTTTCCAGGTACTTTATCAATATTTTGCTGGAGATTGTTTAGTAAGACCTGAGAAAGCTGGCATAAAATGGATGTTTACCTAGTCAAATAAAAGCCTTAAGATTCTCCAAGTGAAAGACATGGGGTTGTCACTCTCACCCAATGCACCTGCATTGATATGGCCATTATTTGTTTACCTTCATACTGTTGGAAATTTATTTGGGAATCGTGCAGGTAGTTTAATCATTACGCCCATTGACTAAATATGGGTGGGATACCAGGGTCATCAGCTTTTACTATTCAATTTCACTTTAATTCGAAACTGGAACCCTAGCTGCATCTAAAGGTTGTAAATCAGGTTGAGTAAGTTGTAAGGTCAAAAGTGATACATTTGAAATATCATATACAATATGCTTGAAGTTTTGGTCAGGGCCATGTACGTGTGTCATATATTTGATTTTGCAAAACACTTAGTACAAGGTACTTGTTACATGTAATTGTCTTTTATGGGCAAACCTTTAACTTAATGGAGGTTCCAGCAAGTTTTTAAAATCATTATTCTTTTTGGTTTAAAATGGGTGGATATTTGTGTTGACAGAAATTTCTGGGTCATTTGTGGTATTTTTAGAAAACTAAATCCAGAATCAATGATTTTTTTCAGAAATCAATTTACCTGCAGTCTTGCTATTAGTGTTCAACGTCAAGTAGTATATACCTGTATTATATATAGTTCTAGTAATGTGCCTATTAGGCCAAGTCATTTAGCAAACTAAATGGGAATGTAATTACAACAAGAAAGCTATTACCATGACCATTCATTCAAGCAGCCGATTGCATGATCCAGTGCAGTTAGAGCTCTTTGAACGATACATTTTGAAGATTCTCTTACCCGTCTTAAGAATGCAATTAATTGACGTCTAAAATAACAGATGTTCAGTATTACATGCATTATCTTCAGTGTCATATACTTGTAGGTTTGTCAATCTTTTTGATGTACATTCTAGTCCATATTTGTCAAGTGTTTAAACATTATAAAATGTAAGAAATGCAAATGTGTTTGATGTTACTATAGTCCACAGCGGTAAGCAGTGTGAATTTAAGCTCTAAGTGCATCCTAATGGGGACCCTGAGTGTTTGTTTTGCAGAAGCTCGTCAAGTCTTTGCCTCTGGATTTAAATCAAGAAGAAAATATGGGCAGCGATTCACACAGTTTTGAATTAAAGGTGTCAATATTTACACCTGATAGAAAGATTTTGTGACGAGCACTTCCAGCAAATATTGAGTTTGGTTAGGTCAAGTAAATTAACCTGTGCTTTTGTCATTTGAGCATGTACATGCAAAATCGCCTTCTAAACATAGACCCAGTTGTTTAAACAATGCTTTATTTAAACACTCAGACTTCATTTTCTTTTTCTTAAATTCTCATTTTTATATTCAGGTTTTTTCTCCCTTCATTCTATCTTTTTTGCCTGATGAAAGACGATTCAAAACTTGAGCAGTGTAAATGTAGTGGGACGATGTTTTTTTTGCATCATAGATAGTGATATACCGGTGTTTTTTGTTTGGTTTTCGTGGTTTTGGTATTATGAAAGCCAAGGTGATGAAATACTTTGAACACAGAATAATAGGTAAGGCTTTTAATTAGCACATTAGGGAATTTCATATGAAAGACACTGTTTTGATATAAATGTGGATAGTTATCTTAACAAATAATGTATACTGCAGCTTTTACTCTTCAAGAATTTGATGCTGATAAGTTCCTAGTTTGTTGAGAATGAAATTAACAAATTACAAATAAAAAACAAGTAGACAATGCAATGTGTTTTGCATGAAATGCACTGTTTGACTATGTGTCTAATGCATACCAATATTTAAATTACATGTAAAGTATTGTGCACCTATACTTATATCTTACAATATTTTGAGCATGTTGTTTGAAGTCAGCTTAAGTTTACAAAATTAAAGACTTGGTTGTATGTATATAACCATAAAAAGGAGACTAATTTTATTGGATTGTTTCTGTGAAAACTGCATCTGGGGACTTGAAGTAATTGATTCAGCCAAAAAATTAATGACCGTGTTGTTTAACTTCTTTTAAGAATGATTTATTGACTTCGGAATACATTACTGGACAAAAGTTGTCTTGAAAGAGACCAGTCCCTGCTTTAAGCAATGCTTTCTGTTGTTTTGGAAGACGACAGAATTTGAAATTAATTCCCTATCGACCCTCGGCCTTTTGTCCTGCGGTAATGAATTAAAAGTGATGGTTGGGTAACGTTTGATAGGATGACGTATCTCTGTGCTTTAAAATTGATATATTGTAAAAGGTTTCGGTGATGCAATATAATTGGATACCAATGAATTAATAGGTGATTTGAATAGTAAAATCAATTCCTTTTACACCCATCTGATTATCCGTGAATGGTAAAGCTAACATGGGGTTCTACGCATCTACTTCAGAATCTGTGAATTTTTAACGAAATCATTAAAGGAAATGATGTATTGGTCCATGTTCACCAAATAAAGCATAGATAAACCATTTTATGTATCAATATATAACCTTCCCAGATTTGATACCGCTAAGTATTAAAATGTATTAAGAAAGATTGTGCTAACAGTGCATTCACTTTGCTTTCCAACATTTACGATGAAGGGCTGCCAATCATGAAGCTTTATGAGTAATGTATTTATTAATCTTTGTTCTTTTTTTGGTTGATATCTTTTTTAATTGTCATTTACCTACAGTAATGCTGATTGCTAACTATCTACTTTTACCACTTGAATTGAAGTTTATTCTGAATTAATTATATGGTAACATTTCGACAAGTAAATACTAGAACTATTCTTCATTATACTGCCCTTTAATTATTTGTCGCTTTGTAGCATTTTGATTGTGTGCATGGATTAAAGTAAGAAACCCTCATTGTGTAATTGTGCGTGAAAACGTTTGTGTTGAATTAAACATAGTTAAAAGATATCAAACACAATTAATTCTTGAAGGGGTACTTGAGATTTTTTTTAGAGCCGGACAATTGCGTTGGGATAATCTGACACTGGGTATTGATATGATCAACCTTAAAATATGTGCGCTTCTGCTATATGTATTAGAGATACTCAGTGCCTGCCAACTAGAGTATATATTGCACTGGGCCCCAGTGTTTCACCTCAAGAACCGACAAACCATTACTGTTTCTATATATCAAAGAGTGGTCCTAGGTCTATTGTACGCCTTGGCTATAGAGAAGGTTATTTAAACATTTGTGTATTTCTTTGGGTTCTCATCTCCTCTTGTCTCTGAAGACTTTACTTAATGGATTATGACTAGTTGTTTCTCAAGCCAAAACAAAGACATAACTCTGTAAAGCAGTTTTAGATATATTGTGTGTAAAATAGGGTCAGTGCCTCAGGAATGTTTATCAAGTAGTGATAGGAAAACTTTCTTTGATTGTTTCATGGTGCCAGAAATACATGTATCTCATTCTATGATGCTATGGGTAACACTGGATATCTGATTGATTACAAAATCAATATAATGTCATTCCTTTGATCATTTTAGTGTTTATTTTTTTTTTTTAGGTATTTAATACATTTAAATGGTTGGTGATATATTTTAAAAAATATAACCACTATCAAATACTATTGTTTTGGTATGAATTTGTTGAGACTTGAACATAGATGTTGCAGAAGTGAAAAATTCAGATGGTTTGATCATTTTTTAGATTAGTTAAGTGAACCATGCACAAAACATATTGCTATAGAAGAGATGAAGGGAAAAGAGAAATGATGTAATAAATTATTCAGAACAATTCCATATGAGCAGACAGCCATATCACATAAATAATGAAATAGCTACATAGAGATGCATCAGGGGAGGTAGAATGCAAGCCTTTTGGTTTAAATGCATGATTACCTTACATATGTGAAAGTATGAAGGAGGTAGGATAGGTTATTGCCATTTTTAGACTCTATTGATCTCTTTTAGAAGAAGAGCTTGGAACGGTATAAAGGTATAGGAAAATACTCAAACTTATAAGCTAAAATTATAGAAGATTTATAACAACTTACGTCTGAAAAATTAAGTTAGATCTTGACCACCCAGCCTCCTTTAGAACACCTAGTTATTACTCAGCAGCTAATATGGTTCAGTTCAAATGACATTATAATTGATCCATGCATTCTTAATTAACAAGTATTTTTCTTTTATTTGCAGTTAACTAATGACTTTCCCTGACCATGAGTCGCAAAGGCAGTGCAGATATGAAATCGATTCCTCACACTCGTATCAATGATGAGACTTGGATATGGGAGAAATATGAACCAGGGGAGAAAATCGGACAGGGAACATTTGGCAAGGTGTTCAAGGTCAAACACAAGGAGACTGGCAAAGACTGGGCCATGAAGGTCATCAACAAAGAAAAGGTAAGAAGGTCAATGTAGAAAAAAATCCTTGGCCAAAAAAATACAAGAAGAATTGTGTGGAGTTTAGATACTTGTGTGGAAGTAACATGTTTTGACATTGAGATTAGGAACAGGAAAATTTGTGTGATTGGAAAGCAATTAAAGTCACAGGTGATCAAGATAAGACTGTTTGGAAAGGTCTCTGACTGTTCCCCCAAGTAAAGACCTTGGGGTCTGTGTTATGTTTCCACAAAGACTGGGTCAATAAAGAACAAGTGATCGAATCTTTGGTCATACAATACCGGTAAGTCTTCAACTTAGCAGTGACATACAGATATGAGTCCTTGATGTCAATAGAGAATGTCTCTGGTTACTTCTGCAATTATACCTGGAAAGTATGTCATTCTATTTGCGGGGTATTTGTATCTGAAGTTCGTGTATTATAAGCACACAAGTATTTGGTTCAAGGGTCCTTGTGTTTTGTTTTGTTTTTTAATGGATGAGCTCAATATGTCTTGCTTCGACAGAAGGGATTAAGATAAGGGCTAGATTAAGCTACTGCCAGCCCTACATCGGAGACCCTAACATATAGATCTCCCCCATATGTTTGTTGTTACAAAACATGTTATAATGCAAAAAATATCTAGTAATGTCCTTTACCCAGCCCTGACATTTTAACTCAATCACCCTCCTCCAACTGAAGATAAAATCCAACATATTTACCGGTACTCTGCTATCTAACTATGAACGGAATATTGCTTCTCTAGAAGAGCTACATATAGATTAAAGGTTTAAATGGTTTTTTTTCTCAAAGTCTAGTCGGTGTTCAAAAATGAAGAAATTGGTTGGGCTTTTGTATGTATTGATCAAAGACAGAATAGGGGGAATAAGGGCTAAGGAACGGGGTGAAGGCTAGAGGACTAAGTCTGGAGAGATAAAAAGACTGGTAATGAAATCAGGTGATTAACCTGTGACCTATAGCAGGAAGAGTAGATTCAATCACAAAGCATTCACTGCCTTCGGATGTCTCAAATACTGAAGCACAAGTTAAAATGCCAACATATTAATATCTAGAGTTGAGATTTTTCTCTACTTAAAATCAAAATTTAAAATCAAAATATTTTTCTCTACTTATTTTGAAATGTTATTTTTTTTATAGTGTAGAGAATAGGCCCTTGGTATATCTGAAATACTTCAGTATACCTGTAATATCATGTCTGAAATTTTTTCTCATCTTTGATTTATTTCTTACACAAGTCCCCTTATAAATGGTAGAATATTTACTACTGCAGTTATGATAATGGAAAGACTAATATACAACTGATACACAATTACTGTGTCCACCATGGCTAGGGGTTTCAGTGTTTATTCTAGTCCGTCTACAGGGCCACTTTCATTTTTATCTGTCTATTAGTCACATTCTTTGTTTTTCGGTATTGAGTTCAGTTTCATAGGAACTGCTCAAGATTTTTTTTTCATCCAATTTCAAATAAATGTTCATATTGGGGGAAAGAAATTCAACTGTGTCATAATTTTCTAACCTTGACCTTTGTGTGACCTTGACCTCATCATTCTTATTATACATTTAGCTAAGTTTGCAAAACTGTTCAAGATTTTTCATCAAGTTTCAAACAAAGATATGTATTTATGAGAGAAATCTAACAGGTACTTTGTGATAAAATTAACTTGTTTTCGTAAATGTATTAGTGTACAATGTATTACAGTTAAGGTACTTGATCAATAGTTAATGGAATGAGACTTGTTTTTCAGGCTGGTGGACCAGTTATTAAGCTACTGGAGAGAGAGGTGGGCATTCTGAAGCGTGTTCAGCACGAACATATCATCAGCCTGAATGAAGTAGTTTGAAACCGCTAAGGTAATTCTGTCACCTTTCTGCAGGGCACATAGTTACCCAGTGTCAGTATTGTTTACATTCCTCTGCAGATTTATTAGGCTTCATTGTATTTCCGATATCCTGGTGCATTGATCAATTGGGTGGGGAGGAAATGGGTGTCTTTGAAGAAAACTGAGTCATTTTAGCTGTATGTCATACACATGTAATTGTAATCCAACTTCTTTATATGTTTATAAAGCAGTTATGCAATAGAAACTTACAAATTGATTCATGTATACATGCATTTTTATATCTTTATTACTTCTACATTATAATTACATCCTATTAAATCGAAGGAGGGCTGTAAACTTAGTTACACAGTCATATCAGAGATGGAAGAAGAATGACAAAGTCAATCCACATCATTGAATTAAATTCATGAGATTCTAAAATGATAAATTTGGATGAAGAGTGAATGCAACATATTCTTTGAAATCCAATTCTTTCAAGTCGTCGAAAATCTGTCTTTAGTTAACATTATATTTTACAACATCATATGGAAGACGGAAAATTCAT
The DNA here is from genome assembly GCA_015776775.1 of Magallana hongkongensis. Classification (NCBI taxonomy): domain Eukaryota; kingdom Metazoa; phylum Mollusca; class Bivalvia; order Ostreida; family Ostreidae; genus Magallana; species Magallana hongkongensis. The sequence goes on from CM027471.1 coordinate 39,407,672, forward strand.
ATTGATAACACTGTACCGGTAAATGTATACATACTAGTTCTTTATGAATTAAGGGACAGCCACAAAACCCACATAGTGTGTAACGGTGATTTAATATTGCTTCTCCACAGAAAATGTACTTGGTGATGGAGCTATGTGAGGGAGGGGAGCTGGCTGATGCCCTGAAGACTAGGGAGAGGATGTCAGAGGAGGAGTGCAAGATCATCATGTCCAGATTAGCTAGTGCCATCTCATACCTCCACAAAAACGGTGCGTACTGTCGTAACTCTCGTGTCATCAGACTCTTTGATAAAGGCATTACGTTTAACATGCGAATGAAGGCATTGTTTACTTATCAATGTGACATTGAGTAATACTGAATGAATATACATGCATTATGTATTATACTTGAATATGAATCATTATAGTTTCTGAATTGTCAATACTTGGTGGGATTCATGATTCAATGCAGTCATACTGTGGAATCATTTGAATTCATTGGCGGCCAATTTTTGTGTTAATTATGGGTATTTTGCGTATTCATGGGGATATAATTTTCTGAATGCGTCGGCTTTCAGTTTCAGTAACTGAAGGAAGATAAGTATTTCTAAATTTGTTTTCGTCGAGGATGTAAATGGGAGGGGGAGTGCTTCCCATAATACCACAAAAATTAAGCCACCATGAATTCTTATGATTCCACAGTACAAAGTTTCCCTGATACAGCCAATTTATATGCTTTAGTATATAAAACTAGCCGATCAAAAATCAATATCAATCGTCAAGAGTACACTTGTATATAACTAATCTAAAGAATATAACTATGCCAAAAAATGTAAGCCTTTGATTTTGAGGGAAAACTGTTTACATTATTATGGTCAATTATATTGTGCTTATTAATTACTTACCTGTACATGTATATTTGTAGATATAGTCCACAGAGATTTAAAGCTAGAAAACATTCTTTTGGCCGTGGACCCAAATAACCTAGAAGATAAACTTTACATCAAGGTGAGCACAGTGTGAATTGATGAAAAAATGTAGAAAATATAAGACTTTATCAGAATGGTAATGGAGATTCTTGTGAAGTCAGATTTATGTAGTTTACGTTTGATATCTCAAATCTTTGTATATATTTCTAGGTTTCTTCTCATGCAGTCTCATCAAGTTTGAGATTACAAGATTAAACTGTGTTAAATGCTATTAAGACTATAAAAGTTTGTAAACTATGTCAAACATAGATCTTTTTAAAGATTTTATTAATGACTGATTTCAATCAAAAGATTTGTATATTTCCCTCTAGGTGACAGACTTTGGACTCTCTGTGGTGAAAGGGGGTACTGGTCACGATAATATGATGCAGGACTTCTGTGGAACCCCGATATACATGTGTACGTTATCGCTGCATTATTTTGTCAATTTTTGCCAGGTTTAAAAATCTCTTTAAATAATAAAGATCTGACATTTAAGTAATCTTAAATGTTATTGTTAGTTCATTCTTTACTCTTAAAGGATATTAGTGTATAGCACAACAAAGAAGACTGCAAATGCAATGTACTATAAAGGATATAATCTATATTTGCAGCTCCAGAAATTATAGACAACAAGACGTACAGCCAAAACTGTGATGTATGGGCAATGGGTGTTATATTGTATATCATGTAAGAAAATTTCTCATATCCAAAAAAAAAAGTACATCATATGGATATTTATGTTTAGTTGATCAAATAATTCATCACTGTGGTATATGGCCCTTTAATTGAATTTTCTGAAAACAAAGCTAAATTAACCACAGTAGATAAATTGTAGCTTTAAATGTTTGGTGGTGCTAAATTAATCACAGTAATTGAACTGTAGCTTTAAGTGTTTGGTGGTGCTAAATTGACCACAGTAAATGAACTGTAGTTTTAAATGTTTGGTGGTGCTAAATTAACCACAGTAAATGAACTGTAGTTTTAAATGTTTGGTGGTGCTAAATTATCCATAGTAAATGAACTGTAGTTTTAAGTGTTTGGTGGTGCTAATTGACAAGACTGTAGTTTTAAATGTTTGGTGGTACTAAATTATCCACAGTAAATGAACTGTAGTTTTAAGTGTTTGGTGGTGCTAAATTGACCACAGTAAATAAACTGTAGTTTTAAATGTTTGGTGGTGCTAAATTGACCACAGTAATTGAACTGTAGCTTTAAGTGTTTGGTGGTGCTAAATTAACCGCAGTAAATAAACTGTAGTCTGGAGTTTGAGATCTCCTCATTACTGTTTCAGGTTAAGTGGAACGCCTCCGTTTAAATCAAAAGACGAGGACTCTCTGTATGACCTGATCAAGAAGGGGGAGCTGGACTTCAGTGATGAGTTCTGGGCCAACATCAGTGTCAATGGTAGGCAGAGAGAGAGAGAGAGAGAGAGAGAGAGAGAGTAGCTAGTCACTCAAATACAGTACATGTCAGTAGGAAGTATTAGGATTATACAATGTATATTTTGTGTTGATATACTTCATTGAAATTGCTTAACGCATATTTGCAGAACATCCTATATAAATTGCAACTAACTCTAGACTAGCTGATTCAGTGCAATATGTCCACAGTCAGTTATTAACTTTTCTTTGACTATCCTCAGACTGCTTGCTTCTTGCAACTTATCCACATGACGTGTGATAATCTTATGATATGATAATGTGCAAATTTAATAATTGGCAAGCGGCTATGCTTTCTTTGTGTATTTCTTTTGTCTTATCATTAAAATTTAAATTTGCAGTAATGTTAGAGTTTGTAAATCATTATTATCATGCCGTATATTTTTTAATTAGCTAAATCCTTTCTGGAGAAAATGATGCGAGTGGATCCAGCTCATAGACTTACTGCGACAGAAATGTTACATCATCCATGGATCACTGTAAGAACCAAACTTTTTAATGAAAACATTGAATTCCTTGAAAATCAATAATGAATTGCATATTCATGTGTTTCATTTAAATTATTTAATCGTAAATAAGTAAATTTTCATTTGGATAACTTTTGAAAATGCGTGTACTAAACAAATGGTACGAGGAGACCTACAAAATGTATTGTATTTCAGACTTTTAAAAAAAATTGTCTGTTTTTGTTCACAGGGAAATGAGACACAAAAAGAGTCGACCAATGTGTTGGAACTGATGAAGATTTTCCGAGACGAGCAGAATGAGCAGAACCAGAAGATAGAGGACAGTGCAATAAATGGAGAGCTGAGCGGGCTTGAGCTGTCGGACCCAGAGGAAGGCTCCGAAAACAAGCCTGTGAAGGTAAAGGGAGCTGTTTTGAGAAATATTTCAATGTAAAGGAGAAATTAATTAACAAATTTTATTATTTAATGCTGCAATGATAGGTAGAAATTTCATTTGCATAATATTAGCAGCCTTTATTTAAACTAGTAAATATTATATTATTACATGTACATGTACATGTACTTACTGAAGGTCTTTAAAACTAATAATTTTCTGTCAGAGTATATTTGGATTTACATGTATTTACATTTTATCATAATTGAAACAAGAAAAATCAACCAAGACCAAAAATGTATGCCTTAACTTTGTGCTATTTAGTAATAACCTTTTCATGTTTCTGTGATAATTCATTGCAGAATGGAACAGAGAGGAAAGGTTCCGGAGGAGTCAAAAAGCCAGGGTCAGGAGGAAAGTCAGGGGTAAGTGTTACAAGCAGCATATTATAGCTTCACTACACTTAACTGCAGAGGCAGACTGACATCTTAAGGTAAGGCTTGCGGCTTGCATTTTTAAGGAGTTGTACCAAGGTTACATACCATTTTGTTCGCTATCATGAAGTCTTTTTTCTTATAAAATTCCAATGATTTTCCAGAACCCGTTTTATAGCTACTAAATGTCAAAGTTCATGATTTAAAACTGTCATATTGATGAAATGTTAATAATTTCTTGAAAATATGTGACTTAGTAGTATGGGGATTATTAATGCTAAAATGTTGGAAAATAATGTCACTATTTATTTCATAATTTGTTTTATTAATTTCTAATCAACTATGAAAAAGCAGAATAAAATGCAACAAAAGTAAAAATTTTGGACTATTATGATTTTTATTTGAAACCTTTTCAACGGAGTCTATCGATTTCAGTAGAAACCTATCTTAGTACATTGTATATGTGTAATCTGGTGTTTCTTAAACACTATTTGAAACCATATGTTGCAAACTTCGTTTTCGTGACAATAAATAAAATGTTTCTGACATGTTACTTTTGATTGTAATTTACAAATCCTTGCAAAATGAAAAAAACCTGAAAACATTTATTACATCATATAAAACTTGACGTCATATCTGAAAGGAAGGGTAATAGGTGTTACGTCACAATAAAAATATGTGAGTTACATGTGTCTCCATGTTAAAGAAAATCTTACCATAAAAGCTGATTTTATGTTAAAAGTTAATCTATGAATATTTTATAGAATATTTTTGGTGCATTTAAAGCTTTTCTAACTTAATTTTTCTTGTTAGAAAAAAATTTTGTTACAAGAAACAGAAAAAACTTTACTTTTTGTACTTTAATAGAAAAAAGTGCATGTTTTTTATGCCCCAGCATACCATTATTTTAATTTTTGATCCTGTTTTTTTAGCCATCAACTGCACGCCAAAGTAGCCAGAGTCATTCTCAATCTAAACCTTCAACAACTTCCAAGATTAGTGCCAAAACTCCAAACCCAACAAACAATAGACTGTCAGTCAACAGCAGAGCCACGCCCTCTTCATCAGGAAGGGGGCGGGGCACGAGGAAGTGACCAGTATTACAGAGTATTAATTAAACCAAGTGCAGAGAGACAGTGCATTGTGTTGCCTCTATACTGTGTTGTAGTGAGAGAGAAGATTTCATGGTCTGGAAAATATACATGTATAATTTGTGTGCAGTCTTAACATTCTTGTAAATTTTTTTATTACGTGGACAGTAAAACGTTCTGTTGATGATTTATTTTTTGTTTAGAGAGTTTGGAAGTATGGTACTACTTGGTGTTTATGTTTTGAATTTGAAGCTCACTGCTGATTTGTGAATTCCGTCCAACTAGTTTTTGATTGACTTCCATGCAGTATTATATCATGTTTATAAAGACCGTCCTTGTGTATCATATACCAGATATTGTTTGTGAAGTTCCATTCTGATGTATAGGGCAAGATCCAGACACAGCTAAAGTATAACCATTCTTTGTCAGTAATTTTCAAAGACCCGATTCAGTGTAAGGACAATATGATAACTTGAGATATTGCCAATCATAAAGAAAATGAAGAAAGGAAAGGCACTTAGAGGCTAGATGTTTCATGGTCTGAGGTTATGTTATGGTTAGGGGAGCTTACTCTTGTTTGATAACTTCCTATAGCTTATTGACTAAAATTTACCCAACAGGTGCCTCTGAAGTTTGATATTTTAATCATCCCTTATGAAATAGATATCAAAGAATATTTTGCTGTGTTCTATCTCAGTGTTACCTGTAACATTGTTTACACTCTAAAAGTGCCTGTTGGATTTTTTTTTATACATTCCTTAGATATTGAGTATTCAGCTGGAGGCTTTTTCTTACATGTGAAATTGATAATGAATGTACTATGCCAGTCTCTAATTATTATATATAAACAAGTTACAAATGAAATTTCTAGTTATGATGTTCCTGAAATCATTGTTGATTATTAACTGAAATTTTTTTTCAATTTATTTATTTTCAGGATAATTTTTAGAAACATGAAAAATCTAATAAAATGGACAATTGTATATCTGGTATTGTGCCAAAAGCTGTCTCAACAGGGTTAGGATGCGATGGCTACATTATTATGTAGAATATGAGTGATTTAAAATATTTATGAATAAACAGTCCCAGGTCTACTATAATTACTATTTTTCATGAGCATCTTGTTACAATATTATTGTGTCTTGCCATTCTGATTTAAAATTTGTAGTTTGTTTGTGGAGTAAACTTTTGTGTGTGTTGATCAACTCAGCTGTGAAAAAGACCTGCTAGTAAACATTACTTTTCACCGTATATTGTTTTTTATACTATATGGTGTGAGTTGGTTAGAATTGAATATTCACTCTGTTGGTTACTGTAGATTTTTAATTTATTGCAAGGACTGAATTTTGCGATTCCACTGTTTTGTAACAAACTGTGAGAATCTAAAATCAGGATCACCAAACTTTTGTAATAGTTTATATAGGTTTTCATCCTGCCTGAAAATAAAGCAAGATTTTAAAATCTGAGATGCATCTTCTCACAATTTTAAGCAAGCATTAATTCCTTGCGGTAAATTAGGAATCTGCAGTAATTCTTCTGTGCTTAGATAACTATAAGATGTAAACTTACCTCCCTAATAACATCAGCATTGACATTGTTTGGTGTTATGTTTTAAATATATGTACATTTATAGGTGGTCTTTACAGCCCTTGGTTGATTTTTCTATATATTCTGATACAGAGCGGCCTTCCATTGATAAAAAAATATGTGTTTTCGATCAAAGTTATCGCCTAGACTGCTGAGCCTGACTTCGAAAGACTGGTAGATTGTGTTTTATAAGATCATATCATTATGAGTTTCTTCTATGCATGTTTGCCAAACAGGTTTATTGCTCATCCCAATCCCTACAGGTATTTTTTTTTAAACTTTTGTTACAAAAAATTGTATTCACTGTTGAAGTGAATAGAAACAAAGCACTTTCAGTACAACAATAGGTTAGTGGTTAGGTCCTGATGTGTTTTATAAATAGTTTGAACACAGTGGTTCAGTTATCTTTTTAGAATCTACAATATGGAGGCAAAAATGTACAGTTAGATATCTAGTTGTGGTTTAAGGCTGTTTTATAATGTTACAGTTGTCCATATTAGTGCTAGTGTTCACACACTTGTATTGATTTTCCAAAGTCTAATTATTTGTTATTTTAATTGTTGAAAGGCGAAAAAAAGTTAGTAATTTAAAATCAAAAATATTTTTTCCCAAGTTAAGTATCTGAATTGTGTTCATTTGATGCAAGATGTAGAATAACACCGTGATCATATTCATGTTAGGAAAATCATCTATTTGTTTTGTGATGAATGTCGGTTAAAATTCTTAATAAAGGGAAGAATCAAATAAAATTTTTAAAAAGGTAAACTGTTTTGTATTTCTTTTACATTCACATTTTGTTTCAAAATAGTGAGGAAAGGGTAGTTCCTTTGAATTATAGTTGCTTCTGAGCATCTGCAGACAGACTATATAAACGTACGTACATGATCCTGATGAGCAGGGAACATCTACCAACCACCAGAATTGTGAGATGTTTGGCCCAGAGTAGGGTGTTTTGAGTTAATGTTTTTACTAATGATCATTAATCCTTAAAAAAAATATTTTTGCAAGTTATCTTGAAATGCAAACAAAATTTATTATAAGGATAAGCAAGTACGCCTCTACCAAAATGTAAAATTAAGATGTTCTTGACTTTGGTAGGACTGTTATTCTTATAACAGTCCGGTGGTAAATAATTTTAACAAAAATCTATTTTTCTCCCAACAAATACGCCTAGTTGACAAGCTTAGTACATGTAAATGCTTATAATGAGTTAAGAAAATTCTACCATAAATGTGAAATCCATGACAACTGGATTTGGTGTAATGCTTAATTGGTCCTATAGTGGACGCACATTACAGTAAATAAATGCTTTAAAAAATTCTTCTGTATTAAAGGGAATCTAAACTTAATGCATGGAAAGGTGAAGCAAGGGACCGTACCAAAATTGTGAAAATTCATAAACACAGGGCCAGGTTTTAGTGTTTGGCTAAGGGGATATATTGGTTTTACACGTATAGTCAACATGCTTTCTTGAAAAATTCTTCTTTTCTACAACAATTTAAAGGCAAACTTAGTGCATGGTTTGGGTGAGCAAAATATTTCTTGCAAAATTGATAAAAACATGACTAAAGATTTGGAGGGGGAGGGATGGTTGGTCCAGTAGAATTTCAACGTTTGGACCTCACATTTTTACCCTACATTAAGAAATGAATGCTAAAGTTGCATATACAGTGCCGCTATTCTAAAATTTTAAAGTAAACAGTTTTGTAAAAAAAAAAAAAATTCACTCCCATGTATACTGTTTCAAAATAGAGAAAAAAGGATATTTCTTTAAATATTTAACATCTAGCAGACAAAGTGTATGGTCATGGTGAGCAAGGAAGCATCTGCCATGTACCAAAATTGTAAAAATTATGACCCTATAGTCAGGTGTTCTTGTTAGTTAAGGTTTTTAGATATTCATTATTTCTCAAAATCTTCAAATTCGTCTTTATAAAAGGGAATCCAGCAGGCAATCCTTGTGCATGGTTAGGATGCGCGAAAAAGTTTCTACCAATATTATGAAACACATAATTTTAGGTTCAGATATTCTAGTGGGATGTGTCAGTAGGATTTCAACCATTAGACATCACCTTTTTACCATACATACAATGTCAAGTACATGCTGCTTTTACGTGTATACAGAGCTTATTTTGCAAAACGTTTTGCCAAACTAAATGCAAAATCTTTATAAGGTAATTATGTCATGATATTTAAACAAGTGGGTCACCATTTCATTTTTATTTTTATAGATTTTTTTTTGATATTCGATCGACATATTCGTCTTGTGTTTAAGCATCATAATTTTCTTGTTCAGTTTATTTTATATAGCAAATAAATAGCTATTCTGTAGATCTTGGTATATGAAATGTACTGAAGTGGCTGTTAAGGCACTTAGACCTTTAATTATTTTTAAGAGTGGCAAGATCTCTGCTTTTTATTTTGTGTTTTTGTCAACGTACACGAATTCAGCAAAATATACTTAATTTTGGATAATGCAACTTTTCTTAATTCATAAACACTCCTTAATAAGATGTGCTGGTTAAACGTTGAATCTTAGGCTATGATATAGACCAATTTGCACTTTTCTCGTAATCAAAAACATTTACCTTTCAATAACCTAGATCTAAGACTTATCATTCGGCCAACTTACATTAGGAAGATATATTATCTTGTCTAGCTGTCTGAGAAATGGCCATGGTGAAAGTTGCCGATAGACGGACAGACCAAAAACAATATGTCCTTTTCTCACTCAATTCTGAACACTAGGTTTTAAGATATCAATATTCGTATCACTTTATTGAATAAAATTACAATTCAACTCATTCGTCATTCTTTGCCATGAGTCTCATACAGCTGTTTTCCATCATCTTAATTTACATGCTGGTTTGGTTTTTAAGGTTTACTGAGTCACCAGTGATGACCGGAGATGACTCGGTCTTTGTTGAGTTTACATCTGACATTATCTTATCCGTTTTCGATATCAGTTTCATTCGCATTTCTTCAATTGAAAAAAGGTTTATATTATATAAGTTTTAAGTTACCTCTACATATTTGTAAAATTCTAATTATATTTACGATTTAAATTTTCTTACTTGGACACTTTTGTAGAAAACATCTTTTGAACTCTTCGTCTTTGAGTGAACCTGGACATTTTTTCCCGCCGTTTTCCGGTTCCGGGTCGTTACACTCTCTGTAGCGGTACCGATACCTCACCCCGTGTCCGCACGTCTCTGAGCAGTGCCGGAAGTGACCCCATTGACCCCATGCACTCCATTTACCATCCCCTTAAAATATGTAACCCGTTACTTTAATTCGATGACCAAATAGTGATTCAGAAATTTAACATTTATCCAATATGCAAAATAAAAATGGTACTGGGACATCCATGAACGTTACAAACGCTGTCATCACTCTCTCGGTCTTTGCCCTGACATTTGGCCCCTCCGTTGGACGGTGATGGATTGTCACAGTACCGGACTCGGTGTCTGACCTTTGTTCCGGTTCCACACGTCTTGCTGCAGGTCTTATAGTCTCCCCAGGTTTGCCACGCCCCCCATCCACCATCCACTGTACACATGATATGTATTTTTTATATGCAAGGTAAAATAGTACAATGAACATTGTAAATCTATGCAACAAATACATCAATAGATTACTTGTAATTGTGCGCTTTACGTTATATTATCTCTAAATAATGCAACAAACTATCATTCTAACTTACCCACACACTTTTTAAGGAAACATGACTTGTATTTGTTTTGTATTGTTGGACCAGGACACCTTCTTCCACCACACCTAGGTGCCGGGCGAGTACAGGTTCTTTGCCTGATTAAGAGTTGTCGCCCCTTGCCACATGTGTTTGAGCATGCGCCATGTGCTCTCCATTGTCCCCAAGAACCCCAGCTGCCGTTAACTGTAGTATTCAAAAATCAATAATTATAAATATTAAAAACCCGTCTTATCCATACATACAGCGGTCAAGCATCTTTATAGTTGCTTAGCTGTGGATATAACTTCATTGTTGTTTTTTATTTTAAGTTAATTCTGATAAGATATATATTGTTTGGACATAGTTAAGTGCCATTTTCACTTTTACATCTTGTATTATTTGTACCTTTGGAATGAACAGGCCTGCATGACCGAGACATCCATTCGAAACTAGTACCACGACAATGGCGTCCACCATTTCTTTGCCTTGGGTGTGTACATGACCTTGTCCTTAATCTCTTTTGTTGCCCAACACACGATGATCCATGACAGCCTCCCCAAGTACCCCAGCGACTCCAACCAGTCCAACCTCCATTTACTGTAAAGGAATAAAGGAATAAAGAAAGTGTTTATTATTTGTATCTTTAATATCGTGCAATGTTTGTTTAAAATACATATACTATGAAAATACACATTTTTGCAAGCCTCTTGGCTTGCAAAGATGGGGAATAAAAGGAAGTTTCACAGTAATGAGAGTATAATTCATGCTTACCAGGACAATGTTTTTGGCATGTTCTCCACTTGTATTTCCAAAAATAACTATTCATTGAAAAAAATTATTGTTAGGGTGTCAAAAACATGTTTTTAATCGCTGTTGAATTAACTTTTATAACTTTTTAAAAACTTCATAATCGAAGTAACGATAAAGTAATTGATAATAATTTTCCTATTTTAGGGAAAAATGTAACAGCTTTGTTAAACGTTAAATTCTTATTACGTTGTTCCAGTTTTACATCGCTTCCGCCACCACCATCCACAAGCCTTGTATGTATCCTTCCTGAACTTCTCTTTGTATAAACATCTCATGGTACGCAGTCCAGTCCAAATGTTACATCGATTTCTTCTCAGCCAAAAGGATCTTGAAAGTTGAGTTGAGACACATGGCTATACACACAGAGAAATTGACACCGAGAATATTTAGACTTCTGCAAGGTATGTATAAAGATACCCATATTTAGCGGAATCTGGAACGGGATTGCGGAGACGAATTCCTTTAATGCATTAAAACTGCAAACATTTATTCACCCATAAATGAGAGAATTGTTCATCCATTGACTTATTCATAAAACAAATAAAAAGAAAAAGAAAAAACGATTTTTTTTTTAACATATTCACTTTTGTTTATTCTAGCAAACATTTTTTCTTACACATGAACACAATGTCATATTTAATAAACCCTATTTTTATAGTTTTTGTTTTTGAAAATGTGACGTTTGATATAAATATAATTTAATCACTTTGAATTGGTATCTTATGAACAGTTTCTTAATAATGCTAATTTATAATTTTCAGAACATTTAGCCAAAATCTTCATTGGAAAATAGAAAACTTAATTCTGCGCACATAGGTTAAACACGCATTAAAAGAAAACAAATCCAGAAATGTTGATAGACAACTTAACCAATTTATATTTTTCATACTTTGCCTAGAAATAAACCTTACCTCTTAGCCTTTGAAGCATCGTTTTCTTTACCATTATTAGCATGCGTAGAATGAAATGAAAAGACAAAGATTGTCAAAAGGACAAATAATCCGGCGTTGATCTTTGTCATTCTAATAATTGAGTGTCTTGCCAAAGCTGATCATTGGCAATATATACTGGTTGAGACACTTTATTTCCCGTGTCAGGGAAATTTTACAACTTTGGAAACATATTGCAATAAGTGACTATTGATGTGAAACTATGCATTTGTTTTGGACATTACGATTTACTATCTGTTGTATGAGTTTTACAGTTTCACCTCATAGTATTTGAAATAGCTATTTACGCTTGCATCACTTGTACAAATTGCATGTTTACATTGTTTTTGAATTTTGTCATCTCTCTTATTTATTGTAAACCTAGACTGAAAAAAAAGAATTTGATGATTTTGTCATAAATTTTGATTGTTAATCAAACAAAATTATACTAGTATTCTATAATGATTTAATGTATAATTTGACAAAACCTGTGAACTATATTTCTCGTGAAATTCAATCGAATAAACGGCTCTGTTTAGAGAATCAAAGATGTTCTCCATTCTGTACTGTTTAATCCACGATATTAGACTAATCTGTTATTTGGTATGGTTTGTAAACAATTACATCTTGATAGATAGATAGATAGATAGATAGATAGATAGATAGATAGATAGATAGATAGATAGATAGATAGATAGATAGATAGATCGATCGATCGATAGATTGATAGACGAGAGTCTATATATTGAAGGCAATGTAATAACATACAAGGCCTGGGATATAGAATATAATACTGTTGGTGTAATAAAAATACCAAAAAAATAGATAAAACCCGGAAAAGTCCGTAGACAATTAGGTGATTAATCATGGTCTAACAATTAGTACGAAAAACGTCAGTCAACATGCGACCCAGTGGAAGATTGTATTTGCTGACAAGGTCGTTGTATCGACCATAGAACTTACGAAAAGATGACTTCAAACGAGACTGTTGATAGTCCTGTTTTATAAACACGCCTTAGAAACTGTTCATACGAAGAGCATGACCTTGTGTATCGAATTAACTGAGATACAAATACACTATTTGCAGGTGATAAAGGTATATTGCTACACAAGTCAGGAAAGCTGATGAAAGAAATGAATTATTATTGACATAACTTTTGATATACGTGTATTTATTATATTATGGAATCAGGCTCATTTAGCAAAACAGAAGAAATTCGGACTTAATTTTTCAGATTTTGTTTTTTACTGAAATACATGTACCTTTTGTTATTCTATAATATTGAAAGTTAAGATTTAATTTGTCAGTCAACATAATTTTGCATATCTGTTGTATGACACACACTAAAACAAATTTCATTTTAAAAAGACTTGAGCAATTTGTATTATTCTAACTATTAAGACCATCTCAATCATAATGTAAAATTCTTAGCTTTTTCTTAAAAAATAGGTCAGTGACTATAATGAAAGTAAAAATTAACACTACCATTAAAGGTCTATAACTCACAATATATTGTTTTTCATTCCGGGTAAACATAATCCATAATATTGTTAGACAGTTCAAACTTAAAACGTATAATGCTAACAAAACGTATTACAGTCAGGATGTTTAAAACCAGAATAGGAATTGGAATCTACACATTTTTTTAACACAATTCTTACTGTTGATAGAATCAATATCTAGTAGATTAGAAGACGCAGTAGTACTTAGTATGCGCTGAGCCATAATATATTGGTTATTTGTAGACATTTTCCTCAACGATCATCGCCAAAACGTCATACTAACGCAGTTAAATAAACATGACAAGTGAACAGGACACTTTCAAAATACAGCGGTATAAGGATATATCGGGTATAGGCCAGATATGTTATTTTGCTTTAAAGAATTGTTCTCTTGAAGTTTAGATCTGTATCTATTAATGTCTAACCAAATTTTTGTGATATCTAAAACCTATTTCTCTCGAGGTACTTAATCTTTTGTTGTCAACTTGGTCCCGTTAAACATATTTCATCAACTACCCCATATTCTTTACTAACCGAATACAAACAATCGCACCATCTCGGCCCTTTCCAGCAAGCTCAGAAAAACACTCCGAACGTATTACGTAGGCGTCCGTGACAACCCAAATTTTTAAAACAACTTGATATAAATACACGTACAACACAATTTACGATCTGTTTGGATATAATCTAAACTTTATTTAATTCAATGATATACCCTAACATTAACCACAGACGAGACATATAAAGTTGTGTAGCCGACAATTAAATTGATGGGAAGCGAATCCATTTTGTATGACATTCTTGCATCCGGCAATGTTAATACATTCGAGGTGTTTTTCCGAGCATATTGAAATCTGATTGGTTTAGACGCAGTTTGTAATCCGTTCCATTACCCTCAGCGTTATTTTCGATAAACCAGCCAAAAGGTGGTGGACACGCTTTTGCAGACACAAGTCAGTGAGCTTGAAGATATATGCTTGCAATGATATGAATGTAATATGTTTATATGTAATATTGAATGATTACGTAAGGAGTCAATATATTTACTGCAAACCTCTTTAGGGTATCAATGTACTTAGATATTAAGATTATGACAAATTTTAAATAAATAAAATGAACCAATTCGTTTCTTGAATGCGCGTTTCTAGTTTTGAACTTTCCAAAACGAAGTAACTTAAAACGCTGGTTAACAAATTAACGTCATTGTGGAAAGTGAAAGTGTAGGGCGAGTTAATCACCGGGCAGTTACCTTGGATCTGACAACTTTGGTTTGAAATATACAAATAAATATGTATATACTATCGTTTTTGAATTCCTACATTTTTTTACTACTACAGATTGATAATTAACATTATACATTAATTTGTGAACCATGAACAAATGGAGTTAACAACTCTATATACGTCTGTATGAATAGATGATGTCAATAAAACCAGCTGAGTTGGACAGAAAGGGTCCATGACAGTCTTTTATCTGAAATTCTTATTTGGGACAATGATAATATATATAGTGAGATTTGACCTAAAGAACAAGCTTTAGAAAAAAGATACGACGCACTATACATCTACTCCCTGGTCAGGAATTAAAAAACAACAACAATGCCATGTTCATGTACATGTAATCCTACATGAAGGATTGTATCGTAATGCACAAAGTGTTGATTCCCGTGCTTCCGCGGAATATCACCTAGTTCAGTATAATAAAATAAGAAGTGCCTGTTTGGGAGGACATCAGTTGAAATTGACACCCCTCGAAAACCGTTATCACCCTCCGCTTTATGTCGTTTGACAATGGTTTCTGGGAGAGTCAGTTTAATAAAATACCCTCCAAAACTGGCACTATTTAATCATTGACACATTGTTCTTTTAGATTTTATGTCTACTTTGCAGTAGTCAACAAATGTGCATAAGTATTGATTCCTCTTATTATAATATTATACAGAAGCATTGATATACACGTACGAAAGTGATAAACTGATTTAGAAAAGATAGTTTTTAAAAATCTGATCGAATACACTCAGTAACTATATTTAATTTTGAAAGTGCATCATGTGTCAACACAATCATTATATCGAAGAACCTCGTTGATCAATGACACTTGTGTTTATTATTCGTACTTAAATGATTGTCTTATTGAGAATCAATGAAATGCTTGCGTACCTAGCAAATTCATGATCAAACGCCTACTTTCACGCTCGATTTCATTTACTTTCTGAAGATTCTATTTAATCAAGAATTATAGACCAGGAACCATCGCTCTGTCTTGATATGTCAAGGTTTATCTGAACATGAATACTACTGGGTTCTTGCTACATATCATTTAAAAGTACATGTACTATTGCAAAAAATACTTATGAAACAGATATTCTAATTCAAATTTGTTCTATATTTACCTATTGCGGCTGGTATTTTATTGAACATTGGCCATTTAGTTCAGATTCTAATAGTATTAAGTTCAGTCCAATCCACACTTTGCAAAAGTTGTTTCCCCTTGCGGGGTCAACCAAAAGGTCAAAAGAAAAAAAACAACTTTCCTTTTTTAGGCTACCAAATATCTGAAGATAATTTGAACACATGTATCATGTAGATTTTTTTATTGCTAAATCATATAATACTCTTACTTTGTACAGATTTGCTTTTAATATCTCATTTGTTTTTTACTTTCTGTTACTTTTAAAATTATTCTTGCTAAAAATTGAGTGCAAAACATCATTTTGCTTTTGTTTTGTCCTTAAGATAGTTTCCAGCCTGCAAAGGACGATCTGCCCGCACTATTGCTATAAATAATGCAATTACTCCAATTTGCGTGCGTTCTGACGTATACGTCATCTCCTGCATTGACATGCGTGACAACGACTCCAGTTCCTGCCAAGTCACCACCTGAACCAACGTGCACGTAAATTATTCCGATTTCCGATGTATTTACCATCAACTGAGTTGAGTGAAAACAATTCCCAGTTTCTCTTATAGTCCAGGTAAACACATAGATCCCAGTCTCTGGAGCAATGAAAGTCCCTGTTGAGTAGTGATAACCGTTTCCATTGTTAGTCTTTACGACATCAAACACCAAAGGATGCTGTATTGAAATAGAGGGGGTGTTTGTTGCCATGTATGCATAAAACGCTATTATTGTTGGAGTAGTCACTGGTTGTTGGGTTGTGGGAAAAAGCAACCTTTCTGCAAATAAAACTAGTAAAATGTCAACCTGATATTAATCTCAAATTATGTTTCAGTCACAATATGCAACAATCAATAATCTATCATAATTTTGTTAGACATATCAAACTCAACCCAAATCAAGTGAAACAAAACGTATTACAATCAAATATTTAATTTTTCAAAAACACTCGAGGAAGGATGAAAATCTAAATATTAATGAGCATTATGAGAAATCTTACTACTGGTAGAATCAATATTTTGAAGATCCGAAGAAACTGCTGAGCGTCTTATACGTTTTGGTATTCCTGACAGGTTATGGGCATCATGTTTAGCAGTTCTATCTTTATCGTTTTGATGATCTGTTTGAACAAGAGATTCCCGAATGACAGAGCCAGTTTTTTAAATTTGCATCATATCCTCTCTTAATTTAGAAATAGTTTTTTCTTGGTCACGAACAATAGCTTCAAGATACCCTGTGCGTTTGTTATATAGCGCTTGTTGATTTGAGAGTTCCTTTACAGATTCTTCTAAAAATTGAAACTTTTTATCACAATTGTTCTGTGAGATTGTATTTTCCAATGTCTCAATTCGATTTTCCACATCGCGAACCCATCTTTCAATTGCTTTATTACTGTTTTCATTTGGTAATGGTACATTCCTCACGTCATGTAAGTAAGGATGTTCTCTTGTCAACCTTTGTTCCGGCGAATTTAATTTTTCGGTTAGCTTCTGAACAGCATCTACATCAATTGCATTCCGTATTGAAGATACTGCAGAACAATCAACGCACAGATAAAAGAAACATAAAAAAGAAGAAATACGAATGTTCATGGTGTCTTGTTTAAACAGAATCATGAAAAGCAGACTTCTGTATGATCTGTCAATTCTTATCTAAAACTGCAATGAGTTCCAACGACTGATATTATCAAAAAAGGTCAATCTATGAGCTCTTAGGTTGGTAATATATGCAAAAACGTCATTGTAGTATAAAATACACTTTAAAAAGAACGATGAATCTATTAGTGCTGATTTAATAAGCTATAATAAGATTAAGTAAAAAAGACAAAAATGAGTAAAAATTCTTATGTTCATGATGTTTTGTTAAAACAGAGTCAAAAGTGATATTTTGTATGATTAACCAATCTTTATCTTAAACATGAAGGAGGTCAAAGACTGATATTATTAAACAGAACCAGAGAAGGGGAAGGTCGGTCAAATTCTGTTAACGTGCCACTTTATTTTAAAACTCCAAAATAGATTTCTCACCCACTGGGCTGTACAAAAATATGTAAAACAATAAAGTATAATACAATGAAACTTTTTTACGGGGACCTTTACTTATCTAAATTAATAAGCAATAAAATATATTAAGAATGCTAGTTAAGATGTGCAACCTGCGAGAAATACAATTTTCTTTATTTAGCAATGATAAAAAAAGATTTGTTCAACTTAATTTTAGGTTCTTATGTTGTTGTTTTGTTTTTGTTTTGATTTTTTTGTTGTTTTTTTTTTGGGGGGGGGGGTATTTTTTTTTTGGGGGGGGGGGGTGGGGTTGGGGTAGTTGTTTGTTTGTTTGTTTCAGGTTTGCTTTTGTAACGAAGAACAATTGCATCTATAAAAAAAACTGTTTAATGGTATTTTATTCACAACATATAAACAGATATTCCTGTCATGTCCCGTGCGATGTTGTTACAATGAAGATAGCTATGTTTTAGTGTCAATATGTGTCAATCATAGATTAAAAAAGATGCAGTAATTTCTCCGTTTAAGCTGAATAATACGCAATTAAATATCTGACAACATTGAACCGAAAGTTAAAGCTCAATTTTAAATGTAGTAATAAGTATAAAGATTGTTTTTGCAAGTCCAAAGGATTAATTACCGTCGTTTGATTTTTTCTTACTTTTACTCCAGGCATGGTTGTTTGGTGCATAAAACTGCTTCTGACAACTATTATCCATCAAGTGTTTCATTTTATTAACATGCGATGAATCTTAAATAGACTTAATCCGACTTAACTCGATATGAGTTAAGTCATGTTATGGAAATGAATAGATTAACCATTTCACTAATTTATACATCGAAAGAAAGATAACTCCTCAATATGAGGTTTTTTGTAAATTTTCGCACGGTCCCTTTTGGGGTCCTTACATTACGCATGCGCAGTAGTGTATCGACCTTTCTTAGCTTCAACCTGGAAAAAATTCAATGCATTGTTCATCACGACTGACTTAATCGCTCGATTAATCATCGTTGGATAGTAATCGGGTAATCTTGTGTAATTCAATCAATTGTCCAAGTTGCGGTACGTATTCACTTCCATTTATTTTTTTAAAGGGTTTTAAAACTTTGCAATACAAGATAATTTTCTTATTTCGTCTGCTTCTCTCTTTAAGGCGGCCATGATTGTTACATAAGATAGTCATTACGATGTAGGTTTATTTCAAGTCAAATTTCGGGCCATCAACAGCTATAACTTGGTTAATAAAAAGTTTAGTCATCATCATTAAAATATAATATTCCATTGTAAAATTTTAATTTACAATAAATTTAAAATATTCAAGTACTTGAAGGCCTTAAAGGGCCTATATAGCTAGTGCTCACCTAGGACTACGGTTGCATATAGTATATACTAGTATCATATAGCATAAATACGTAACGTTAACATACAATAACTTTATTGTTTACTTACGGTATAACCTTATAGCCATATTATAACGTTTATGATACATTAATTTTCATTGTAATATCTTTATAAACTTTGTATCTACTTTAAAATAGTAAGTTAGTCAGTTTTGTTAACTTCCTAGAAAATGTTGAGGTCTAAAAGAAAGAGCAAGTCGCCCTACGCCAGACCAAATGCACATCCGGCACTCAGGGCCCTCAATCCGGCAACCACAGCCACCCAAACCCAAGCAGGCCCGAGCAGGCCCACACAGGCAGCGGTCCAGTTTGTGTCCACTCAACCTCAAAATCAAGAGCATCAGCTACCAGTCGATGATCCCACAACCAGTGAGCAGACTGCAGTACCGCTACCTTCCATAGCGCCATCAATCCCTCTGACAACTTCAGGTGAACACCCTTTAATAAGCATTTCTGATGCGCTTGGGGTTCATGTCCCTCAAACCTTCAAAGACAAAATATGGTCAAAACAATACATTGATCTGTCAAAAATCATCAATTCAGAAACAGTTGATACATCCGCTCAGGATTCGCACAAATTTTCCATAGTTGAGGGTCAGTTAGTTATTGAACCAAAAACTAAAACAAACAAAATCACATCAATTAACACCTGGCTTGATGCGTTTTTGATTTTCTCAAGCATATACCTGGCTAGAAACCCATCAGACATACAGGGTATCTTGAAATATATCCACACAATACGTTTAGGATATAGCCGTAATATAAATGGCAACTGGATTGAATACGACAGGCAGTTCCGTCTCAAAATGTCTAAAAACACATCAATATCATTTGGCTCTATCGATGCGGAGTTATGGTTATTGTATATGCAGGCTCAAGTTCAACAAGCTCCACAAGAGTCAAAATCTTCACTCAAATGTTTTGATTATAACTTTAAAGGTTCCTGTCCCAAACCCCAGTGTTCATTCCAGCATATATGCATGCATTGCAACAAGTCACACCCACGCATGCATTGTTGGTCCTATCAGTCGGCCCAGACCCAAGTCACCAGACCCCCCCCCTCCAAATCCAGCACACCAAAATTTCGCCCCGCAAAATAACATCAATTTTCGTCCCTTACGCCCAAGGCATTATCAGCCACAAAGACCAAGATTTCATGCACCTAGGTTTAACTCCAATTAAGATCTCCGTGTTAGAGCAGTATCTCGCTACATATCCAGATATTCAGAATGCTCAATTTTTATTAAATGGTTTAAAATCCGGCTTTTACTTGAATTACATAGGCCCAAGAGTCTACTTACAATCCAAAAATATGAAGTCCGCGAGTGAACATGCTGATCAACTTTTGGCTATCATTGAGAAAGAAATTACGTTAGGAAGGATGTCAGGCCCCTTTTCCCAACCCCCTTTTCCCAACATTAGATGTAACCCTGTTGGGGTCCTGCCCAAGAAAGATGGAGGCTACAGATTAATTTCAAATTTGTCAGCGCCCATTGGCAATAGCGTCAACGAGTATATTGATCCAATTCTGCGCTCAGTGTCTTACGCATCTTTCGATCAGGCCATTTCTATGATCCAAGAGAATGGTAAAGGGGCATTGCTTTGTAAAATGGATTTGTCTAGCGCATTCAGACTTTTACCTATTCACCCTTCAGATTTTTCACTGTTAGGAATATGTTTTCAAGAAAAATACTATTTTGATAGATGCATGCCCTTTGGTTGTTCCATAGCTTGTTCATCTTTTGAAAAATTCTCATCATTTTTGCATTGGCTCGTAGCACAAAAGTCTCAAAATTATAATATCATCCATTATCTTGATGATTTTTTGTTTGTTGGCGAGCAAAATACATCACAATGTTCAACGCTTGCTGAAACGTTCAAGTTAACTTGCAGTGAGTTGGGCGTTCCAATAAACGACAAGAAAACTGAGGGCCCATGTACTTGTCTATCTTTCTTAGGACTAGGTATTGATACCATAGATAATGTCATTTTTATTCCTGACAATAAGGTTGCAGAACTTAGGTCCAAGCTTTCATCAGTTACTTCTTCTAAAAAAAAGTCACCCTGAAAGAAATGGAATCACTTTGTGGTTCGCTTAACTTTTTCGCCAAAGCCATCCCTGGTAGCAGGGCCTTTAACCGCAGGTTTTATAACACAACAATTGGTATTAGGAAACATTACCACCTGATCAAGGTCACACAAGCAGTTAAAGAGGATGCTACCATCTGGCTCACATTTCTTGACCAATACAATGGGCGTTCCCATTCCCAGAACTACACTGGTCTGATAATGAAACCCTAAACCTCTTTACCGATAGTTGTGGTTCCTACGGTGGAGGTGCGATTTTCCAGAATCACTGGGTTGTCATATCCTGGCCAGAGTCTTGGGGTCCAGATATAAGAAGAGATATTACATTTTTGGAATTAGTGCCTATTCTTGTGGCCATCTGGATTTGGGCAGATCAATTTACAGCTAAGAAATTGCTAATAAACACTGACAACATAGCTCTGGTCGATATATTGAATGCCAAGTCTAGTAAGTCTCAACGTGTCATGTCTCTTGTAAGACCATTGGTATTATTATGTATGAAAAATAACATTCAGATAAAAACTAGGCATATTCCAGGTTACCAAAATTCCATTGCAGATTCAATTTCTCGATTTCAGTGGGAAAAATTCAGATCCCTGGCTCCGCAGGCAGACAAGACTCCAGCCTGTTTACCTCCGGAATTGTTGTCCCTCTTAGACCCCATGTAGAATGTTTACTTGAAGCAGCAATATCCAAAAATACTGCGTCAACGTATCAAAAAGGCATAAATTCCTTTGAAACTTTTTGTACCAAACACAGTTTTATCTTTTGTTGGCCTCCACCACTGGACCACATAATCAACTACATCGCATACCTGCATGCAAATAAAGTGTCATATTCAACAACGAGATGTTATTTGAGCGGTATTAGTTACAAGCTTCAGTTACAGGGTCAAATTGACAACACTAAAACTTTCATAGTTAAAAAAATGTTAGAAGGTTTCCATCGGTTAAATCCAGCGAAGGATGTACGGTCCCCAATTTCCCTATCTTGTCTCAATAAATTAGTTTCTATACTACCTACGGTGTGCACAAGCTTCTATGAAGCTGTTATGTTTTCAGCAGCCTTTCATTTGGCATTTTTCGCATTATTGCGCATTAGTGAATTTACTTTCACTAGTAACAACGCACCAGCCTTATTATTTCACGACGTGACCATTAATGAAACACACATTGGTCTGTATATTAAAGGTTCAAAAACAGACTAATACAATAGGGGTACTAAGCTACAGATTGAAATAAATTCTCAAACCCAGTCTTTATTCAAACATATGCGTGAATTTTTGGCAGTTAGACCACAAATACAAGGCCTATTTTTCTGCCATTTTAACCACAAACCTCTTACTAAATATCAATTCACATCCGTACTACATAAGTCTGTCAAATTTATTGGCCTTGACACAACAACTTTCAAATCCCACTCATTTAGAATAGGTGGAGCTACACATTTGTACTTACAAGGGCATTCGGAGGAGGACATTAGGAGGACATTAAGTCAAAAGGCAGATGGAAATCTAACGCGTTTTGTTCATCAGATTGTAAAGCATAATCTTATGTCTGTTCATAACATCCTCGTATTATAATTCAATACTAAGTTTTCAGGTCCCAACACCACGGTCTGGATCATTGGTTCGTCAATTATCATAATGCATCCCATCACGCTGTCCAACAATGTGGAAACCCACACCTAGACCTTCAGAAACATAATATCTCAGTATTTTGGCACGGAAAGAATGGTATGGTCTGGGAGGATGTAGAGCCCACAATTACAAATATCATTGAACAAAGAGGCCACCCAGATTGGGTAATGTTACATTGCGGGGGCAATAGTATTGGGACCATGCCGTTGCTAAGACTGCAGAAATTCATGAAATTAACCGTTGTTAACCTACAAACAATTATGCCGAATACAAGATTCATATGGTCCCAGATACTTCCACGAAATTACTACAGACATATATTATCAAATATTGCCGGTGTAATGAAGAATAATGACCCCCGTAGAATAATGACCGGGGGTCATTTTTCTACGTAGAATAATGACCCCCCGGTCATTATTCTACGCAGAAAAATGACCCCCCGGTCATTATTCTACGTAGAAAAATGACCCCTTTGCCTGAAGAATAAGTGTCATTTTTATAAAAATGAGCACACTCCACATGAAGAAAAGTGACCCCTGTAGAATAATGACCCCCTTGTAGATTAAAGTTTTTCAGTATATTATTTAATTATTTGTGAAATAGTCTTTACACTATTGTAATTTTTACTGCTGCAGTTTACAGAAAGTAACAGAAATTATAATTCATATTCAAATAAACTTAAAGTGAAAGAAGGGGTATATCTTAGAAAATAAAAATCCTTCCGTTATAACAAGGTATTGAGGTATTGCATCGGGGTATGGTTGTCATCTTAAAGCTGAACACCGCTCGTAAATAGGCACCGTCACACAGATACCTGGTATATAAACCCTTCGATTTCGTTACACCCGATTGCACATCTGAACCTCGTGGCCGACATGTAGTATTCCTTTCGTGGTCTTTAGATTTTATGCATTTTTTTCTTATCTTATGTTCATTTTCTGTTCGTAAATAATGTATTGACCAATTTATTTGATGTGAGTATTCTCCTGGCTTCAAAAAGTGCGTAAAATTTGATAATTTCATCGCGACCGGGTAACACGGCGAGGCAAAATGTACGTCCACACAGGTGAAACCTCTGCAGCGAAGTACTTTGAACTGTTTAGAGGTCTGTCCCTTATATATAAGGGTTGTAGGGACAGCAGTGATTAAAGAGAAATATGGCGGACAGTGCCTATTTACGAGCGGTGTTCAGCTTTAACAATAACATTTACATATATCTATGGTGTTCCGATAGGGCCACTTCGACCTAAGTTGCAAGGGCGATATTGCGAAGGCGAAGGAGCAAAAGTGCGAAGATACGACGACGAAGCGCGAAGATGTGATGCATAAAGTGTGAGGGTGAGAAGGCGAAGGAGCGATACTACTATCGCTTCTTCCCAACTTTGCACTTTCGCCCTCGCCTTTTTTTATTGCATTCAGTAAGTCTCGGTCGATTACATAGAATTTAAAACAGGCACCGTACTCGCCAAGTTTTTCCGATTAATCCATGCTATTATTGGAACGCATGCGCTAGGCCATCGCGCTTACTTTGAATGTTTATAAATATTTTAATGTGTACATGTAACATATATGTTTACCAGTGCTGGTTATGCCTAATCATTAAATACTCCGCATAAAATGTAATGTCCGCCATAATGTATACATATGCACTTCCAGACTCCTGTCACTTACCAGCCGTCTGATTACCGTGGACCAAACACAATAACATTCTAATGTCATTATGCGACACTCCTTGCTCATGCATGATCTAGAGGGGGAGAGGGGGCTCGCCCCACCGGAAAATTCAATATCAATAATTTTACGCAGTAAAAGAGAGGGAGTCCGGACCCTATCCCCCTGGATGATTTAATTTCATTAATTTTATTTTTTAAAAGTCCCAAAATATGCCTTGGAACCCTTTAAACTATGGAGAGCTTCGCAATTATAAAACATAGGTCATCACAGATTACAAAGCTCACCGAGACGAGGCATCACCTTTATGAGGCATCACCTTTATGAGACCACCTTTATCAAATTATTTGAAAACCATCCTTTATGATCTTGGATATTCATGGATTCTGTTTTGACACAAAATCGTATCTCATCTGTTAAAAAATTGTATGATAATCATATGTCCATATGTTAATCAATACAATAATATACAATTAAAAGTGCATCTAATCATACTTACAATACATATCATATAAAAACATAAAATACCGTAAAAAATTGTGAAATGTGATATTGCAACGTATGATATGACATTGTTTTGTGTTATACATTAAAATTGTATTTGATCAAATAATATAGAATATCATAAAACATAATACAATATAGTATTATATGAAACAATATCATATTGCAATAATACATCATAACATTGAAACATATGATATTATATTGTATAATTAAGCATTGAACCATTTTTTTTAAAGATGTGGTCTCATAACTGCAACGTATGTGCATACAAAGTGTATAACGCGCGCTAGCGCGTTATGAAAATTTGTTTGCACTCATCGCTGCAGTTATAAGACCTCATGTTTCAAAAAATAATGAATCAATGCTTATATTTACGTTTTTTAAACATGTATTTCCTTCCCGAAAATATGATTTGTTTTTAAAAAGCTCTATCTTATTCCACGAGGTATGCGAAATTAACGGAATGGCCACTGGAACAGTCGAAATATGCTGACAAAAATAGTGCACAGCGTTTTAAATTCTAATAACACAATTTTATTTTTCTTTCTGTAATTTAATGAATTTGCTCTTGGTAAACTAAGAAATTAATCAATTGAATTCATTTAACTGTCAACATATATTTACATCAATGAAATATTTATTAGCGTAAGTATAATAACAGGTCGTTATCCGGTTTGAATTCGCGAGAAGAGTCAGTTCCTGTTCTTCGATAAATAATGAAGAAATATAAGAAAATAATGTATTCATACGCACCAGATTTGGTGATTGGGTCTTCTGTGTTGATACAATATTCTATCGTAATTATATAACGTTTTACAATATAAAATATGGTATTATATTGCATCCTATTAAACAATAGTATTTCAAATCATACAATACTATATCATAGGAATCATGTCACATCATTTAACAACAACCACATCTATCTATCAAGCAGGTTTGAGTGAGGTAGGAGATTTCTCTAGCATCCTTGATAATGGAGATCAGGCTCTGCATCTAAAGCAACCTCTACGTTTCATTTATAATATAGTTAAATCAACTATACAAGCTATCATCTATAAAACATGTGACATGTCCCAAAAAACTAAGCCTCATCAAAAAACCTATGGCTCTGATTCAAGATTCAAGTCTGTCAGGTGCATCAGTATCATAAGACGCACCATCCGTACAAGTTTAATGAAGATATAATCATTAGAGGGCACCTGCAACAAAAACTTTAACCAGCTCCAAAAACCTTAACCTCCTCCATGATCCGAAACCTATAGCTCAGATTCAGCACTCAAGCCTGTCTGGTGCATCAGTATCATAAGACACACCATCCATGCAAGTTTGGTGAAGTACGGACCAGCAGTAACTTAGATATTGCTATTAAAGGGCACCTGCAACAAAAAACTTTAACCTGCTCCAAAAACCTAAACCTCCTCCAGCATCTGAAAGTTAGGAATCAGATTCAGTAGGTCCAGATGCATCATTCATGTAATTTTGGTAAAGAGAGGACAAGTAATAGCTTTACATACAGGAGCTGTAACTAAAACTTTAATCAGCTCCGGACGCCGACGCCGGGGGTATAGCATATGCTTCCATTGACTTCGTCTCGGTGAGCTAAAAAGACAAAAGCGCGAAGTTTCGAAGGCGAGAGTGCGAAGTTGCAAAGGCGAAGAAGCAATAGTAGTATCACTTATTTGCCTTCGCAACTTAGCACTTTCGTCTTCGCATCTTCGCCGTCGCATCTTCTATATTTTTCATATTGTTCATGAATTATACTTGCATTTAGGATTTCCACAATACAAACTGCTGGGTATACAAGTTCATCACCCAGAATTAATGATGAACTAAAATTATGAAAAGTTTACTCCACTGTTAGGCATTATAACCAAGCTGAAGTTAGTAAGCACTGACATCAGCCATTACGCCAGTAGAGGTTAACGGCCAATAAGAAAAATCGTCAAGGTACTGAGAGTACTCGTACAGAAAATATATTTTTCTTTATCCTCGGCATACTTTAGTTAAGTTAATATCAAGATGATTAATGCTTCAATAGTTTGTATAGTTTGGATACAATAAAGATCGTGTGATAAAAATCAAGCGGGATATAAACCCCTAACATGGGCCCTAACCTCTTATCAACGCTTTTAGAAACAATCTTTTCTTATTATAATTGATCAGTGTTAATTATCTATTTAGATTTACTATAGTCAGATACTCTTCACAAATTTGCTCCAAAAGAATAAAGTCTATTCATGATCACAAAACAACATTACAACAAATGTTTAGAATATTGATGTTCAAGTATTACGTAGAAGAAAACAAAACTAACGCAGAATGATATTTTTTAAAAATCACTTTCCCCAAGAAATGTAAATAAGAAGTATTCATATTCCTACGTTACCGGCCCCTTAGTCTTTTTCCATAAAGATATATACATGTATCATTCTTCGATTGACAATTCATTCACCAATGAATATTGCTTATATCATTACAATAATTATTCTTTCATGATTATTGTTCGTTCATTATCACACATATCCTCATTGTGTATGAATGTTTCTTAATTTGCGTCATTTCCCGCCGTATGTTGACGAGAGAAGTAACGTAACTGTTAACAATCATGCAATTTGTGGCAATGTCAGAATGTTTTGCGTGTCCTTGCTACGGATATGAAAAACTATATACAGCGATATATTTACAAGTTCGGTGTTTATAACTTCAAAATCAGTTGAACAGAGTGAAAAATTAAGTAACTTCAAAGTCATTTCTTGGATACGGGGTAACCAATTTCTATTCATGTTTACGGGGGGGGGGGGGGGGGTCATTTTTCTATGGGGGTCTTTTTCTTCATGTTTAACATGAAGAAAAATAACCCCTGGGTCTTTTTTCTTCAGAAAAATCCAACTATTCTTCAGGTAGGGGGGTCAGTATTCTACGTAGAAAAATGACCCCCGGTCATTATTCTACGGGGGTCATTATTCTTCATTACATCGGCGAGACCGCTCGAAAAAGAATTAACAAATCATTAGCCCCATTTATAGTCAAGCGTAAGGGCGCCTGCTTAAAGTACCCTGATCTACAACAATGTTCACCGAAATATTACCGTGATGGTGTACATTTGTCTGATACTGCTCAGAATACATTTTTGAAAACCATACGTGCTGGCCTTCTAAACATAATACATAATAATGTTAAAGTTTATGCTAAATCCCACGCCGAGTAATTCCGCAGTCTTATTGTCATGGCATTGTGCAAAATTTTGACCGCTTGTGGCGGATGTCTTCATGCATCACATCATAGATTTTTCATACATGAAGACATATGGCCGAATTTTGCTTAAGCCTGCCCCGGATTCTGTTTACTTCCAGGTCCGTGGCCAATAATCGGGCTTATTTTAATTGACACTTTGTTTGATTCAGACATTGATTGACAGTGAGTCATTGAATACACTGAGTAATTGAATAATTCTATTGATACATTGGGTTGATTGTCATAATTGAAAACATCGAGTAATCAATTAAATTGATACATTGATTGTCATATTGAGACATTCACTAAAGCAAAACATTAATTATACTTTATTGATTTGCATATTGATTGATTGATTGATTGATTGATTGATTGATTGATTGATTGAAATATTGTTTGAATTATTGATTGATTGATTTCATTGATTGATTCATCTTGATTGATTGATTGTTTGGTTCATTGAAGATCTAACATCAGAACTACCCAAAAGTCGATGTTGATCATTTAACTTACTCTATTGCTATATTTGCAATATTTTGCATACAATTGAATAGTTTATGATGTACTGATATATTAAAATAAAGCCATGGCAGAGACTGCCAATACGGTGTTGTTAATTTATTTTATTGAAATAATCCGACTTAACTCGATATGAGTTAAGTCATGTTATGGAAATGAATAGATTAACCATTTCACTAATTATACATCGAAAGAAAGATAACTCCTCAAGATGAGGTTTTTCGTAACTTTTCGCACGGCCCCTTTTGGGGTCCTTATATTACGCATGCGCAGAAGTGTATAGACCTTTCTCAGCTTCAACCTGGAAAAAATTCAATCCCTCCCCCTCCCACCCTATCTTGTAAGGTTATATATTCCATATTTTTCGTGTTTCCGTCTTCTTTTTTCTGTATTTCAGATTCGTAATTCCTTGAAGTAGTACTTTCATCACATCCATAGATAAGCGTAATGGCTTTACAACGACACGTCTGGCGCGCAGCTGTCATCAGTCTAACGAATTTTGCTTAAGCCTGCCCCGGATTCTGTTTACTTCCAGGTCCGTGGCCAATAATCGGGCTTATTTTAATTGACACTTTGTTTGATTCAGACATTGATTGACAGTGAGTCATTGAATACACTGAGTAATTGAATAATTCTATTGATACATTGGGTTGATTGTCATAATTGAAAACATCGAGTAATCAATTAAATTGATACATTGATTGTCATATTGAGACATTCACTAAAGCAAAACATTGATTATACTTTATTGATTTGCATATTGATTGATTGATTGATTGAAATATTGTTTGAATTATTGATTGATTGATTTCATTGATTGATTCATCTTGATTGATTGATTGTTTGGTTCATTGAAGATCTAACATCAGAACTACCCAAAAGTCGATGTTGATCATTTAACTTACTCTATTGCTATATTTGCAATATTTTGCATACAATTGAATAGTTTATGATGTACTGATATATTAAAATAAAGCCATGACAGAGACTGCCAATACGGTGTTGTTAATTTATTTTATTGAAATCATTGTATCAACAAATAATATTTGACTCCCAAACCTTCTACATCTGCCATATAAGACATTTCTTGCTTATTTAGTTCCTGTACATCGTCTTAATCTTGGAACGAGTTAACAAATTCTAGTTCTTGTCAAATGTATCATATTACATCGCAACAATTCAAGTCTGCACAACTTGCAAATCAGGTAGTAGATATTTTTTAAACTTTACTATATGTGGATATGAAATGATATATAAAAAATTCCAGACTGAAACATTTCGTTGTGTAGGTCGACGGATTCTACTTGAGGGTGTAGACACTTCTCCGATCTATTAGATATACAATTTAATAAAGATTTTAAAATGTGTTTGAAAATACCTTCAAATTGATATTTTGTTACTCTGTTTGGACCAATTTTGTCAAGTATGTAACGCTGTTTACTGTTTCAGACTTAATAATGAAAAATTACAAGAACAACCCGACAACCATCTCAAAAATCCATAAAACGAAATACAATTTGAAAGCAGAGCAACACGGACCTCTAAAAAGATATAGGTAGGATCAGGTGCCTAAGAGGTGTGAGTATACTTGTCACGCCCGCCGTGTGCTCTTTGTGATAATCGGGAAAAAACCGGAAAAGTCCGTAGACAATTAGGTGAAAATGCATATCCGTGTTTTTGAAGTCATTTCAGAGATTTATATATGAAGAAGTGGATTTTTATTAGTTCAACAATTCATGAATTGTTCTGCCACTGGTTGCATGCTTTGTCTCAATTTGTCAGGATTTCATGTATCTATATAAGGGCCATCATCACAGACACTATCATAAATGGAAATTAAAGGACATATACTGCCTTTAATATTTAGTTATAACTAAGCGAGATATGGAGTATCATTCCTGTGTGTTTCCTCTCTGCATTTTTGTCTAACAGATATATTTCTCATTCCAATCTCTACAGATTTTTAAAACTTTTGTCACAAAAATAATATTCACTGCCATTCATTGAGTGAAGTAAAACAGCATTCTCAATACAAAACGGTAAATTCCTTATATTACGTGAGCATTTAATTCCGCCTATTTTGAGTCAAATCGCGAGAATATAAATTTGCGAACGCGGAATTTCGATAAAGGTGCTTCTTGCGATTTTACGCGGATATTTATTCCTCGTGTTTGATTAGGAATCTACAGTAATTATAGCTTAGTGTTTAGGTCATGATGTGTTTAAGAGATGGTTTAAACACAATGGTTCAGTTCATCTTTTTAGAATCAACAATATGGAGGCAAAATTGTACAGTTAGATAATTAGTTGTGGTTTAAGTTGTTTTATAATGTTCCAGTTGTCCATTTTAGTATTAGTCTTCACAAACTTGCATTGATTTATTTGTTATTTTGATTGTTGAAGGGCGGAAATAAGTTAGTAATTTAAAATCAAAATTATTTTTCCAAGTTTAGTATCTGAATTGTGTTAATTTGATGCAAGATGTAGAAAAACACCGTGGTCATATTCATTTTAAGAAAAAATCATCTATTTGTTTTGTGATGAATGTCGGTTAAAATTTCCAATAAAGGGAAGAATCAAATAAAATTTTAAGGTAAACTGTTTTGTATTTTTTTCACATTCACATTTTGTTTCAAAATCGAGAGAAAAGGGTAGTTCTTTGAAAAGTTGCTTCTGAGCATCTGCAGAGAGACTGCATATACGTACATGATCGTGATGAGCAGGGAATAATTACACCACAAAAATTGAGAAAAGTATGGCCCCAGAGTCAGGTGTTTTGACTGAATGTTTTTAATAATAATCATTAATCCTTAAAAAAATTATTTTTGCAAATTATCTTGATATACAAACAAAACTTATTTTAAGGATAAGCAAGTATGTCTCTACTAAAATATAAAATTCTGATGTTTTTGTCGTCGGTAAGACTGTTGGTATGGTACCGGTGGTAAATATTTTTATCAAAAACCCATTTTTCTCCCAACAAATACACCTCTAGTTGATAAGCTTAGTACATGTAAATGTATAATGAGCTAAGAAAATAAATACTACCATAAATGTGAAATTCATGAAGTGTCGGTCTTGGTATAATGCTTAATTGGTCCTATAGTGGGCACACTTTACAGTAAATACATGTAAATTCTAAAAAAAAACAAAACCAACCCATTCTTCTGTAATAAAGTGAATCTAAACTTAGTTCATGCAAAGGATAAACAAGGGGTTCGGACCAAAATTGTGAAATTCAGAACCTCAGGATCAAGTTCTCGTGTTTGGGTAAGGGGTATTATTGGTTAAATAGTCGACATTTTTTATTAAAAAATTCTTCTTTTCTACAACTTAACATTTTGCAGGCAAACTTGGTGCATGGTTAGGGTGAGCAAAAATATTTCTTGCAAAATTGTAATAGACATGACTAAAGGTTGGGGGAGTGGTTTAATTTAGTAGAATGTCAACCTTTGGACCTCACATTTTTACCCTACATTAGGAAATGGAATCTGAATCTTCATATACATGTACAGTGCCGCTATTGTGAATGTTCTGTTTTATTTTTTACTCCCATTTGTACTGTTTGAAAATAGAGAGAAATGGGTTTTTCTTTAACTACTAAACATCTAGCAGACACAGCATACATGTAAGTTCTTAATGAGCAAGGCAGTGAAAGTTATGGTCCTAGAGTCAGATGTACTTAGTGAGTTGATGTTTATAGTGACATTATATCTTAATAATTTCTTAATTTTTTTTCTTTTGCAAGGTATCTTGCAACCCATTTTAATTTCTTCAAAATCGTCTTTATTAAAGGGAATCCAGCAGGCAATCTTAGAACATTGTTAGGATGTGCAAAAATGTCTCTACCAAAGTTGTAAATCACATTATTTTAGGTTTAGGTATTATAGTGGTATGTTTCAGGACGATTTCAGCCTTTAGACGTCACTTTTTACCATACATACGTGTGCATGCTGCTTTACATGTATTGGACTTATTTTCAAAACGTTTTGTTAAGCTAAATGCAGTGTTTTACAAGCAAGGTATCATGTATTTATATTTACAAAAGTGGGTCACCATTTCATTTTTATATTTTAAGACTTATTTTGGAAATTCAATAACCTATTCATCGTGTGTTTAAAGGAAGTGAACATGAAAAAATTATCAAGGGGTCAAAGGACTGCGAACGATAGCATTGTCTAGCCGCCTAACTAAAAGTCATTTTTTGAAAGTTGTCTAATTAAAGTTAATTTTTTATAATAATGTAAACATTTATGTATATTTTCATTCAATGTAAATGATTTGGCCAAACAAAGAGAGATAACTTTGTATTTTGGGTTAAAATAGCTCATTTCATAATAGAAAATAACGGAAAACGGAAATGTTTTTTAAAATATCTCCCCCCCCCCCCGTGAAACAAAAATTCCTTTTGAGGGGTTTTAATTATTGTTATTTAGCATATTTTTACCAAAGGGCTTGTTGTTTCACAGGGGGGGGGGGGGGAGACATATGTCTACAGACCGGAATACATTCCAAAAAAAGAATTTTGCTTTGTAAATTTTTGAAAACTAATTAACAGATATGAATTAATATGAAATTTTACTTTAATATATATCGTAAATATGTTATTATTAAATTTTTATGCACATATTGGCCGCTAAATAATATTTTCCTCACTCATAGAGACCGATTTCAATGAAATTTTTTTAGACCCCGTGTTAGCAAAACTTTTGTTTTTAAATGAGTATTTTGATTACAAATTTTATTTTGATATAATATGATTAGGATTTGATTATTTGATTATACTTTTTAGTAGAAAAAATTAGTTTTTGAATATCTGACAGGAATTCCGAAGTATTTGGATGTAAAATGTAGGCGGGAAACGGGCGTTAGCGTTCCCAGTCCTTTGTCTTATAAAATCATATATTGATATCTCTAAACCATTTTGACACAGCTTTCCCCAATAAGAAGATATACCACTTAGAATAATTAATTCTTGCAATCAATGAGCGCTGCCATATATTGTTAAAATCATTAACTCCCTGCTGGATTATCTCTAAGCATCTAAGAGAGGACAGCACTGAAACTGACGTCAGTGGGACATATAGAATTTTAACACAAGCTCGGTAACATTAGCTGAGACATTCTGAGTGCAACTAAATATTTAAATGTACATATGGGATCAGAAATATACGTGTTTGACAAACATGCAAAGAAATATACAGGAATGATACTTTATATCTCGCTTAGTTTTAACTAAATATTTCAGGCAATATACACATGTCAGTTAATTTCCATTTATGATAGCGTCTTTTTATATAGATAAATGACATCATGAAAAACTGAGACAAAGCATGAAACCAGTGGCTGAACAACTCATAAATTTTAGAACTAATAAAAATCCACTTCTTCATATTTAAATCTCTGAAATGACTTTAACAATATGCATATCCATGTTTTGAAATATATTAATAAGTCTGAAACAGTCATCAGCGTTACATACTCGGCAAAATTGTTCTAAACAGAATAACAAATTACCAATGAAGGTATTTTTAAGCACATTTTCAAAAACTTTATTAAATTGTTTATCTAATAGATCGGAGAAGTGGTGTCTATACCCTCATATAGAATCCGTTTACCTACACAACAAAATGTTTTAGTCTGGAATTTTTTTATACATCATTTCAAATCCACATTTAGTAAAGTTTAAAAAAATCTACTTGAATAACTGGATTTGCAAGTTGTGAAGACTTAAATTGCTGCGATGAAATATGATGCATAAATTGACAAGAATAAGAATGTGCATGCTTACTCGTTTCAAGATTGAGACGATTTACGGGAACTACCTCAGCAAGAAACTTCTTATAAGGCAAATGTGGAAGACTTTGGGAGTAAAGAAAATTTTGTTGTTACAATAAAGTCCATTTAAGATTCATCGCATGCAAATAGAATGAAACACTTGATGGATGATAGTTGTCAGAAGCAGTTTCATGCACCAAACAACCATGCCTGGAGTAAAATAAAGAAAATTTCAAACGATGGTAATTAATCCTTTGGATTCTCAAAAACATACTTTATACTATACTAGATTTTGACCCTTGCGTGCACGGGTTGACATTGCATATGATATCGGACATTTACGAAATAGATACATCGACGCACCGTATTGTTGACATTTACATAACCAAACTTAAAGATTACAAAAATGCTATTAATTTCACTACACTCTGCTTAGTTATGATAATATATCTGTGTCTCGGAACAGGCTTTCACCACCGTTAAGATGCCTTCCATATATCCGTATTGTAGCAAAAAAAAAAATCAGAATCGCCCCGAAACGATTTTGGATAAAATTAATGAGGCTGCATTGAAAATAACAGTCTAACTTTCATTTAAAATTTAATTCATTTCAATGAAGAATTCAACATTTTTTAACCAACGTTTTTTTTACTTTACACA
Source organism: Magallana hongkongensis (assembly GCA_015776775.1). Lineage (NCBI taxonomy): Eukaryota > Metazoa > Mollusca > Bivalvia > Ostreida > Ostreidae > Magallana > Magallana hongkongensis. The sequence goes on from CM027471.1 coordinate 39,442,846, forward strand.
CCATGTTGACATTCGAGTTAGAGTTATCTCCCGTATTCCTTTGATGAACAGAATATATGACAAAATTCAATGAAAATTTACATGTACTTGTAATATCGTTTCTGAGTTTATCCATGCAAATGTGATATTGTGGAAACATAAACTAAAGAGCCTCCCGTGATTTAGCGTGAATGTAATCCGCATGTGCAAGATTGTAAAATTCAAAAAATCCAGATAAAATTCCGGACTGTTTTAAGGAATTTTCGTTGATTATTAATTGGCGAAGCTTGATTGAGAAAAAATGACACCAAATTGGTAATCTTCAAGTACCAATTATGTTTAAAATATATAAAACAAAAGAAAGTACTCTTCCGATTTATCCGTAATAAAGCCCAAAAATTCGAGTCTATTATTTTAATAGAGTAGTATAGATAATTTCTCATAATCAACATTGAATATTTTGTTTATTCCCGTTTTTTGGCATCGATATTGTACAGGCAGAGTTGTATACATTACCCTGCAAGGAGCCCCATTGTTCTGGGCATGCAAACCAGTGTTGCTTTATAAGGGGTATTTGTCTCGGGTAATCATGTTTTCCAGGTACCAGATGTGACTCAGTCTGACAGGACCATGAAGGAGTGGTTTTAAGTTAGTGGTAACTGAATCTCCAGTCATGGTAAGCTTATCTTATTTAATTTTATCCTACTGGAAATAATATTCCGCGAAAACGATTGCTTTAAACTACTGTAATATTTCCATTTGTCAGCGTGTTCGAATTGTATACTTTAAATTTTGTCACGTGTAATTGTCTTCAGTTTAAGTAATATTGTTTACATGTTGCATGTTAATATAAATGGTTTCATTTTTGCCGTGTGAACCGCGGCCGGTAATATTTATTGTAGCTGTACCTATATGTGTAGTAGTTGTAATTTGCTTAAGCATTTTTTACTTTGTACGACAGCCTTTATGTGACACCTTTTATCATATTTTGTAAACAAATTTGTAGGTTTTTTTCCCGGGGTTTCTCACCAGTGTAGCTCTATGTGACGGTAGAGTTTTGTCGACGGTGTCGTGACATCATTATTACTGGACGCTACATATACAAGTTCTATGAAAATTTCATTGTGTTAATTATAAGGGGACTTTGAGTTGAATGTTGTTAGATCATTAATTGTGTACATTCAGCTTAAACTGAGAAATTACTTGATCTATTTCAATCTTGGATTCACATATATATACACTAAAAACATAGGTACTTTCATTGTAACAACATTTAACTGGACATGGCAAGAACCTCTTTCTATGTGTTGTGAATAAAATACCACCAAAAGTTTAATTTTAGAAGCAACGTTCTTCGTTACCAAAACAAATCAAGTACAAAACACAACCCCCCCCCCCCCCCCCCAAAAAAAAACCCCAAATAAACAGAACATATAATTCAGTTGTTCAAATCTTTCCTCATCATTGCTAAATAAAATAGTATTTGTCGTAGGTTGCATGTCTTATCTAGCGTTCTTTTGATATATTTTATTGCTAATTGATTAATTTAATGAAAGGCCTCTGTAAAATCATTTTATTGTAACCTAATTCATTGTTTTACATGTTTTTGGAAAGCTTTCAAATTTAATACTAAGGGGGTTGCTAAATCTATTTTATAGTTTACTCTATACTTAGACACTTTAACGTAGATTTTGACCGACCTTCTCCCTCCTTGGCTCTCTTTGATAATATATATCTTTGACCTCCTTATGGTTTTAGATAAAGACTGGTAAATCATATAGAGTATAACTCTTCATAATCCGGATTTAAGAAGACATCATGAACATAAGACTTTTTAATCTTTTGTGCCTCTTAAATCTATCTGTTATTTGTTCTGCAGTCTCTTCAAAGGAGACAGCAATGGATGTCGATATTATTCAGAAGCTAACCGAGAAGTTAAATTTGTTGGAACAAAGGTTGACAAGAAAACATCCTCACCTACATAATATGAAAGACAAATCTTTATCAAATGAAAACAGCAATATAGTAAATGAGAGATGGATTCGCAAGATGGAAAATCGTATTGAGACATTGGAAAATACAATCTTGGAGAAAAATTGTGATAAAAAGTTTCATTTGCTTGAAGAAACTGTTATGGAACTCTCAAAACAAGTAAAACAACAGGTCCTTTATAACGAACGTACAGAGAGACTGGAAATTATTGTTCGTGACCAAGAAAAAACTATTGTCCAGTTAAGACAGGAAGTGATGCAAATTAAGCAACCTGGTTCTGCAATTCAGGATTTCCTTGTTCCAACAGTAGGAGAACACGATAAAATGGAAATACTAAAGATGATATCAAGAACAAATCGGGAATCACGCAACGGATAGGAAGCACTGCTGCATCTTCTGGTCTACGAGATATTGTTTCTAATAAAAGTAAATCCTTCATTATATTTGACAATTTTTTGAATTACAACCTTTTTGGGTGTTTTTTTTTTTTTAAAATTGGATATTTTTCTTGTAATACGTTTTACTTCAAACGATTTGTTTTGAGTTTGAAATGACTTACAATATTATAAATGATTATTGATTTTTGAATTTCCTGCAATAATCAACTGAAACATAATTTAAGATAAATATCAGGTTGATATTTGTTGAATGATTACTTTTTGTCAGGTCATTGTAGATATGGTAAAACATAGAAATTTTTTTTTACTCATTTTTATTTTCAGAAAGATTGCTTCTCCCCGCCACCCAACAACCAGTGACTTCTCCAACAATTATAGCTTTTTATGCATACATGGCTGGAGACACTCCCTCTATTACAATACAATATCCTTTGGTTTTCGATGTCGTAAAGACTAACAATGGAAACGGTTATCACCCCTCAACTGGGACTTTCATTGCTCCAGAGACCGGAGTATATGTGTTTACCTGGACTATAAGAGAAATTGGGGATTGTCGTCACTCAACTCAGTTGATGGTAAATACCTCGGAAATTGGAATAATTCACGTGGACGTTGATCCCGGTCTTGACTTGGCAGTAACTGGAGTCGTGGTCACGCATGTCAATGCAGGAGATGACGTATACGTTAGGACGCACGCAAATTGGAATAATTGCAATATTATTAGCAATGGAGCAGGCAGATCGTCCTTTGCAGGATGGAAACTATCTTAAGGAGAGTACACAAATAAAATGACAGCGACAAAATTATATGTTTTGTGGGGTTTTTTTAACAGCCTAATCTATACATAAATACTGTAGTAATTTTAACACGATGTGTACAACAATAAACAGAAATGTAAGTTAATTATTTAAAAGAAAAGTTTTAGGATTTAGATTTTAAAGCTAATGGTTAATTATGTCTCAGTTTAAGGTAACTGTCTTCAAATTAGAATAAGGGTCAATTAATATTGTAAAACTAGAAAAAGAATATTGTTTACTTAAAACCAGTGTACAGAATGGGACTGAGAAAAGGAAATACTGTTTAGGTCTGTCCGTCTATCAACCATTTCTCTACACCTTGACAAGATATTTCTCAGCATATAATCTTTCTATTTTAAGTTAGTCGATTGATAAGTCCTTGATCTAGTTTATTGAGAGGCCATTAAACCATACGATATATTATGTATGAGTAATCAAAATATTTCTGGAAAAGTGTATCAAATCAACTTTTAACAAACAAATGATAAGATCTAGTATACGCCAGTACTGGTTCCTTATTTAGATTGGATAGTCTGTCCCTACTCTGGTGTAGTACGTAATACATACGACTATATATACATATTTGAATTGTTTGTACTATTAAGAATCTGACCATTTTAAAGATATTTTAAAGGATTTTCCTTGAAAAACAATGGTTCTTAATTCATTATATGGAACTTATTGATTATTTTAAAGTACTACGTTTTGTCAGTGGTGGTAATTTGTGCTGAGGTCCAAACACTGTTCTACTTCCGGTTTGCCAGAGTAACTGCATAGGACAGTTGATTAAAACCAACTCCCAGAGACCAGAGATTTTGCCATTGACTTTAAAAGATAAAAGATATGGCAATCAGTGTTTTCTAAAATAAAATGCTCTTTGTAGATTTCAAATAAAAATAAAATGAAATTTCATTTTCTTTGTGGGGTTTCTTACCGTTACTTTTTATTCAAATATAGCTCTATATAGAAATCTTCCTGATCTTAGATTAGATCTTGATAATACGTATGGCGGTTCGGTTTATGTTGTTAGAAGAAAAACATAACTAAGTCACATTTTAAAATAAGAATGCTGAGCAATGCACCTTGTGTGCTTTTTTATGTAGCATACATAATGTTCAAACTCATAACAAAAATTAAGAAATTCCTGAGTGCAACTAAATACTGAATGTTTGTACTATTGTGAAATTCAAAAGTCTCGGGCCATGTGTTTGTGTTTATGTGAGTAGCTCTATTTGTCATATAGTGAAAATGCATTCTTGAAAAACTCCTCTATTCTACAACTAAGCAATTAGCAAGAATTAAAAAAATAGTGCATGGTTGCAAAAACATGACTCCAGGTTCATGGGTTCCAGGGGGTTTTTCAGTAGATTTTCAATCTTTGGATATCACCGTTTAGCCCTATGTTTAGAAAGGCGTACAGTTACTTATATATTGAGCTTCTTTTTTTAAAAAATGCTCTTCATTAAGTCTTCTGAAAAGAAATGTTGTACTTTTAAATCGCCTATTAGCAGGGTATTCTTGTCATTAATCATAAACAAGTGAGTCATTATTTGCCCTTTTTAATATTTAGATTATTTTGGTTATTCTCAATCATTTTAGCACACATCTTGTATTTAGTCATCATTCTTTTTCTATTAGATTAATATAGTTATCATATCTGTATTATGTTGAAATAACTTTTTGCGACCCTTAAGACCACAGACCCTTTGTTAATTTTCATAGACGATAAAAATATCATGGGGTTTTATCTTTTTTATTTTTTATTTTTTTTGGTTTCATAGTAATAAAGTCATTCAACATTGACACAGTTCAAGTGAAATGTACCGAATTTTGAAATGCAACTTTGTTTAAATAATAAACAACCTTTTGAAAAGATGTGTTGGTAAAACTATATAACAGACGAAGACAAAAACCCTCGCAAAAAAGCAAACAACTTTGCTCTTCAAGGTATTCAATGTTTATTCAACTTTTTTTTTATTATACTAACTTACTTAAATACTTATAGCTAGATAACTTTGAAAGGTAACTAAATCAAACTCACAGGAATGACAACCTTCAAAAAGCCGTTATTTTGCACTTTAAACTTTATCTTCCGTTGATGTATTTCCAAAATATCTGCAGTAGCTTTTCTTTTAAATATTATAATGAATATATGCATATATTCACCAAGAGATTTGTATAAATTTCAAGTTACTTTTTAAAATGTCTTAATACATGTGTTGCCCATGACTTCAATGTAAGCTTCAAGGTGCAATTAATTGGAAAATATTTAAAATTTTGAAAATTCCTTTGATGGATTACCGGTATTTTTATTTGCTAATAACTTTAAAATGATATGGTAAAGAATATCGGTCCAATCATTTATTAGGTACAAATAATGGTCGTTATACGTTGAATACCTTAAACTAAAAATTACCTTTATTTTTCAACATTTACATTTTCAATGGTCTTTGTCTGTGATAACATTACAATTTTGAAGCATAAAAGCATAAAAATTCATAATAAATGAGTCACATAAAATGGGCTTGTCTTATAGCATAACCGAAAAACGGTACTGGGCGTGCCACGGAGTAATACGTACATGTACATGTAGCTGTGGTTTAAAAATGTTGTTTTAAAGTGTACAAATTGGAAATAATATAAATAAGTAATAAGGAATCATCCTTTGATTATTATGAGATGATAATTTCGGTTGGAGCTTGGTTAAATCTATCACAAAGCCCGAACCACGCCCCGACCGAAATTATCATCGCATTATACTCAAAAAATGACCCCCTTTTCCTAAAATAATGTTAGCGTAGACCTTTGACTTTTCATTTGGCTAAAAAGAAGGACAAATTTGACTTCAAAGTGAGTTTGTGAAATTGTGACTTTAAAGACTCTTTTCTCTTGACGGTAGTCAAATATTTTGTACAGTGTAAGGGAGGTGGCCTAGCATAAACTTGCCGACAGAAAATGGAAATATCAAAAGACATCTCAGAATTATTTAAACTCTTCAACAATTTATTGAATACATTCACAATTAAACTGTGCCGCTCTTTGCTAGGAGTCTCCGCCAAATGCGTTCCAGCACCTTTTCATTCGCTGGTATGGTTTCTTTGGTTAACTGTGTCGCCAGTGATGACCGGAGATGTCTCGTTCTTTATTGAGTTCTCATTTGGTTTGATATTACTGGTTCTAGATGGCAGTTTCATGCGCATTTCTTGAAAAATAAAATGTAAAATTTGATTAAGGTTGCATAAACTCAAAACTCAAATATTTTTTCATACAAATTATCTTACTTGGACATTTTTGTAGAAAACATCTTTTGAACTCTTCGTCTTTGAGTGAACCTGGACATTTTTTCCCGCCGTTTTCCGGTTCCGGGTCGTTACACTCTCTGTAGCGGTACCGATACCTCACCCCGTGTCCGCACGTCTCTGAGCAGTGCCGAAAGTGACCCCACTGACCCCAAGCACTCCATTTACCATCCCCTGGAACCATTGCATTCTCCAATTTAAATGTGTGTTGCTGACTTTAATGACGAACTATTGATTACTAAATTTAAATTGAAAGATCACATAATTTTGACAATCTTGTCACGTTTACATTTATGTTATAAGTTTTAAATTAACTGATCGTAAGTACATATTTGCAGAAGAAATGTACATCATGTTGTATTTCAACGCAGATTTGAAAAAAGGTAAACGTCAAAGTAAAATGTTTTCTTGAACATTAACAAATAAATGCTCCTCTTTGGATAAAGCTTATAACCTAAATGAAAACTAATTTATAAACGCACTAGGTGGGCAATGACGAACGTTACACGCGCTCTTGTCTCTCTCTCGCTTGTTGCCCTGACAATTGGCTCCTCCGTTAGCCGGTGATGGATTGTCACAGTACCGGACTCGTTGTCTGACCTTAGTTCCGGTTCCACAGGTTTTACTGCAGGTCGTAAAGTCTCCCCAGATTTGCCACGCCCCCCACACGCCGTCCTCTGTGTAATAGGATAAGGTCTATGATAAGAGTAATGTAATTAACTAAGTATCTGGTCGTCGGAAGCTGACAATGAAGGGAGGAACGGAGCGTTACTATTTGTTCTAACGATGCAAGTGTTCACAATCGAACATTAATTTTAAAAGCTATGTAATAATTAAAATACTATTGATTATAATTGTTTAAATTGTAATACAAGTCTAATCCAGTGCTTGTGTGCGTTAATTTACCTCCAAATGAGTAAAAATCATGTATCATACATTATTAAATTGCAAATTCACATGGCCGCATACCTTTACATTTTTTGTTATTGACACATGCCTTGTATTTGATCTGTATGCTTGGACCCAAACACCTTCTTCCACCACATTTAGGAGTCGGGCTATTACAAGTTCTCTCCCGTATCAAGAGTCTTCGCCCCTCTCCACATGTTCCTGAGCATGCGCCATATGCTTTCCACTGTCCTCAAGAGCCCCAGTTGCCATTTACTATATAAATGAAAGATTTATTTATAAATTATCATGCATGACGGTTTCAAGGTCTTAGTGACAGTATCAACAAATTGATTTAATTTATTGATGTCACAATGATTACCACACGCGTTTATTGTTTAACAACTGCATTATTGTAAACATGGCTATGTTAATAATTCAGTGAAACAGTGTATGCCTTTCTTACACCGTAAATTCAATAAACAGCAATGCTAAAAAGTTTACTGAGATATGACCTAGGTTGTTACGTGATTAAATATTTAAAGAAGCTCTTCATGCTTCACTGGATTTGACCACGTGACCGACAAAATTCATATCCAATTGAATCTTTTAAAATGATGTTCAATTTTAAGTATACTTTTATTGACGTCTTAATGATTACAACATGTGATTTTTGCTTTACGGTTGCATTTTGTAAACATAAAACATAGTTTTGCTGATGCATAAAGTTCTGAACGTTTTGCCTTAAGCCTTTTTAAATGTAAATGTTATAAAAGCAATGTCAAAAAGATTCCCGGAATATGAACCTAGATGGTTAATTCGTGATTAATTCTTGAAAAGACTACCATACATCACAGAGTAGCAGTATTTAAAATATAATAATGAATCACTTCATTAAGCAATGGATGATTTATACCTGCATTTAAGCATAAAAACATATAATGATATGTCTGAACAAAGATTGTTTATTTCCAAATAAAGCAATTTGTTTCATTGCTTATCTGTAATTATGATTTACCTTTAGAATAAACAGGCTTGCATGACCTGGACATCAATTGAAAGCTAGAGCCTCGACAGCGACGGCCGCCGTTTCTTGGTTTTGGGTCTGTACATGCCCTTGTTCTTAATCTTTTCTGTTGTCCTCTACAGGATGTTTCTTGGCAAACCCCCCATCTTCCCCATGTACTCCAAGTGGACCAGCTTCCGTTTACTGATATTATCAAAAAAATATAAAATTTAAAGAAAATAATATGATGTGATATGACATGATACGTTATATAATATGATAATTATCGATGATTAGAATGAAATTGCAGGCACGTAGCATCAGGGGGGCCAGGGGGGCCTTGGGGGCCTGCCCCCCCCCCCCTTTTTCTCGCAGCAACTGATTTTTAAAAATTTACATATAAAAAATTGAATTACCATGGAGTTGCCCCCCCCCCCCCACTTTTTTGGGAGTAGGTAAAAAATTGGTATGAAAAAACAGAAGTTCGGAGTGAAATTGAAGTTATAGACTACGCCAGCCCCCCCCCCCCCCTTCCCCCTCCCGGATTAGGATTTTGAAGATTTTAAAAAAATCAAATTTTACTTTTTTTTTTTTTTTTTTTTTTTTGCTTGTCAAGGATTTTTGGATGAGTCTGGCCCCCAACTTTCAAAAACGATGCTACGCGCCTGAATTGTATTTACCATTATATCATATAAAAGATATGCTTACCTCTACATCTTTTATTACATCTTCTCGACTTGTATTTCCAGAAATAACTATCCAAATATATTAAAACACAGGTATCAATAGATATATATTTAGTGGGTTGAACACATACATGGTGATGTTTTTAAAAATTCGATTCTTCTATCAATGCGATAGTTTAAGTAGGTTAAGTTTTTACATAGCCTCAGCAGTTTGCATTGATATACTACTATTGCTTTTTTTTTTTTACGTTGTTCCAGTTTTGCATCGTTTTCTCCACAAGAATCCACAAGCCCTGTACGTAGTTCTTCTATATTTCTCTTTGTATCTACATGTTGTGACTCGCAAACCAGTGCATTTGTTACAACTCAGGAATCTTAAACATAACAATAATTGATGAATTTGAAATTAGGGTTTAGGAAGAAAAGAAACAAATAATGTACTGAGGATTAAATTTCTAAAACATCAAAGACTATAACCTTAACCCTAATTCGATTTACAACGATGGTATGATTTTGTGTATGTAATCTCAATTTATACCAAAAAATCTGAAAATTGTTTAATAATTTCTATTCCATAAATTGCATCGTAGTATGCTTAAAATAATAATAATTGTCTTAATATAACTTTACATGAATTGAGGATAAAAGTACGTGAGGGTTGCTAATATATATTTAGGTAACATGCACTTGAAAAGTTTTCAGAATACAGTCATTTTTTTTTCAAATTGCGATTTGATGCCAATATAGAAACAAATCTTACCTCTTTTCCTTTGAAATTCCGTTTTGTTTAACGCCACTGGCGACTGTGCAGTGAACGAAAAATAGAGTAACAATTAACGGAATAAGACACCAAATAGTTATCTTTGTCATTCTCTCCAGTAGATAGAATTTCAATATCAGAATCCGCACGGGATTATATATAAATTAGTTGAAGTTTTATAGTCCTATCATAGAATTATGAAATGTGGAAACATGCTGTATTAAGAGATTCTTGAAATGAAATTAATATACTTGTTTTTGTTTGCAGACTGTTTTGCATTGTAAAAAACGTGCCCTAAAGTGTTGAAATTGTAACAGGTGCGTAATGCATAATTAGTTTCGTATCTGTATTTATTGGGCAAATAATTGTTTTGCAAGGATTTTCTTTACACAAAGTTTATTGCTATCGGTTAAACGCATTCTATTTCGGGGAATGGGGTGCCTGTTAGTATAATTTATGTCACTGAAAAAGGCCGCCAATAATCGTTTTTTAGAAAAGCGTTGAAGCTATTTATAGCGTCAAATCGCTTTTGTAGAGGCGTAATGGCGCCTTACTTTACATTATAGCGACTTACACACGTATTTATATACAATGCCTAAGAAGGCATAATTACGCCTTTTATATTATTTTTAGCAACATAAGTGATATTTATGTAAACTTTTAAAGGTTAGACAACTATACCATTACCAATATAAGGATTTAACAAATTATATCAGAAGTTATACATGTTAGCAGTCCTAATGAAACATATTGGTTCTTGTATTTTGTGTATAAAAAGTTGTATATTCAAACAAATGTAAGCAATGTCTACAGAAATAAAGAAAATCGCAACTATCATCTCCAAAACTTCATACATGTACATATACAGTTATTACGACATACTGTGTCACTGATTTAGATACTTTCAAAATATAATGGTATAAGAATATATGAGGAATTTCGTAGATCGATTGCATTGATTATAATAAAAGAAACGGTACTGCAGTCGAGACCAAATCTTTTGACGCGTCGAACCTCGATTTTATGAAGTTCTTGATCTAGCTCTTACAGCAATATCTCGATCTCGCTATACATGTATGTATCGCATTGACTACTCGAGGTGTATGTTACCGGTTACAATATATGTTGACGCATTCTTCTATAAATTAGATTTTTATGACTACTTTGCACCAGTCATCGACAATGTGTATTACTATTGAATTGCAATGTTTTAATTTTGAAAGTAAACAGAAGATATATAGCGATGTACGTGAGCCCGACAAACGATCTGCTTTTTATCAGATTGTTCACGTACTTAACAATAACAAAATATATGTTTATTGATTGTACTGTAGATTTTATTTGAAGTTGTAAAAAAGAGATATAAATACTTACATTCACATGAAATAATTCTTATTAACATGTAAAGAGTAGTTTTAAAGTTCATTAATGATTATGTATGTAGTATTAGTTTACTAATGTTATTTTTAGGTCACCCGAGTAAACTCAGATGTCCTATTGCTATCCGTTTTCGTTCGTCGTCGTGCATTACCAATTTTACATTTTTAACTTCTTCTTAAAAACTACAAAGCTATTTGTTACCATTTTTGGTGTGAGGCATCTCTATGGTAGGAGGAATCTAAATCGTGAAATTCTTGGCTCTACTACCCCCGGGCACCACAGGTGGTGCCAAATATGCAAAATTGTGAAATTCATGGCCCCTGCGTCAGGGGTTCAGGCTCTAGGGTGGGGCCAATATGTCCATAAAGTAAAAATGTATTAATTCTTTAAAAATATACTTCTCTACTTCCTTAACTAAATGCAAGATTATAATGTCCATGAAGCCCTCTACCAAAATTGTGAAATTTATGACCCCTGTGTCAGGGGTTCAGGCTCTAGGGTGGGGCCAATATGTCCATAAAGTAAAAATGTATTAAATCTTAAAAAATCTTCTTGTCTACTTCCTTATATATTTGTAAAAACTAAATCCATGATTATGATGTACATGAAGCTTTCTACCAAAATTGTGAAATTCATGACCCCTGTGTCAGGGGTTCAGGATCTAGGGTTGGGCCAATATGGCCATATCGTTAAAATGTATTAAATCTAAGAGAGTCTTCTTTTCTACTTCCATATATATTTGTTAAAAACTAAATGCAAAATTATGATGTCCATGAAGCCCTCTACCAAAATTGTGAAATTTATGACCCCTGTGTCAGGGGTTCAGGCTCTAGGGTGGGGCCAATATGTCCATAAAGTAAAAATGTATTAAATCTTTAAGAATCTTCTTGTCTACTTCCTTATATATTTGTAAAAACTAAATCCATGATTATGATGTACATGAAGCTTTCTACCAAAATTGTGAAATTCATGACCCCTGTGTCAGGGGTTCAGGTTCTAGGGTGGGGCCAATATGGCCATATCGTTAAAATGTATTAAATCTAAGAGAGTCTTCTTCTCTACTTCCATATATATTTGTTAAAAACTAAATGCAAAATCATGATGTCCATGAAGCCCTCTACCAAAATTGTAAAATTTATGACCCCTGTGTCAGGGGTTCAGGCTCTAGGGTAGGGCCAATATGTCCATAAAGTAAAAATGTATTAAATCTTAAAAAATCTTTTTCTCTACTTCATTATATATATTTGTTAAAAACTAAATGCATGATCATGATGTCCATGAAGCCCTTTACCAAAATTGTGAAATTCATGACTCATGTGTCAGGGGTTCAGGCTCTAGGGTGGGGCCAATATGGCCATATAGTAAAAATGTATTAAATCTTAGAAATTCTTCTTCTCTACTCCCATATATAATTGTTAAACACTAAATGCATAATTATGATGTCCATGAAGCCCTTTACCAAAATTGGGAAATTCATGGCCCCTGTGTCGGGGGTTCAGACTCTAGGGAGGGGATAATATGGCTATGTATTAAAATGAATTAAATTTTAGAAAGTCCTCTTCTCTACTCCCATATACATGTATATTTGTTAAACACTTAATGCCTGATTATAATGTCCATGAAGCCCTCTACCAAAATTGTGAAATTCATGACTCATGTGTCAGGGGTTCAGACTCTAGGATGGGGCTAATATGTCCATATCGTGAAAATGTATTAAATCTTTAAAAAATCTTCTTTATTCCCACAAATCTGGGCAAAAAGTGAATATATGGTTATGATGTCCATGAAGCCCTTTACCAAAATTGTGAAATTCATGGCCCCTGGGTCAGGGGCTCAGAACATGGGAAGGGAGGAAAATGGCAATATAGTGTTAAGGCATTCAATTTTTAAAAATCTTCTTCTCTATTTTCACACATCTGTATTAAAAATTGACTTAATATTTATGTTTACTTGGAAGTTTTCTACCAAAATATTAAATGTCATGTCCCCTGGAGTATGGGTTTTGACTCTAGGACAGGGCCAAAATGGATGTATAGGTGTTAATGCATATAATGTTTAAAGACTATCTTCTTTACTCCCAAACACCTGAAAGGAAAACTGAATTCATGATTTTGTAGACCAGATCTTTAAGTTTTTCGCGAAAATTATAGGTTTCATAGTTCTTTCTGAAATATTTCAGGCAGGGAGGTGGACGTCATTACAAATTTATAATTTTTCTATACTCCAGAATGAAACCTAATTAAATGCATATATGAGACTCCTCGACAAGTTTGTGTATTGGTTATATGCTACACAGGTTATGCTACACAGACCGTTAAGGCCTATTGGCCTCTTGTTATTCATTAATCAATTAAATGATTTCTGAATAACTGCACCTTATTAGACATGTGTCAATGTTAAACAAGTACTAACTACGAGATTTAGTCTAAATTCTGCATGAAAAATATCATCATACTTTCGACATCAATGCATAGATTAATGCTTGCTGTATTACAAAAAATTACCAAACACAATGTGCATGTACTAGGTATCAATAGTGACATTTGCCTATATTTAAATACAGTTGGTATTGACTGCTAAGTGAAGTGACTAAAATAATGTTCACTGTACTTTTATAAAAACAAAGTTATTTATCTGTCGCAGTTTATGCACCTTTCGAAGAAGGGAGGTCAAATTGCTTTGCTGCTGTCTGTCTGTCGGTCGATCGGTCCACCAACAGTTTTCGTTCATATTCTTCACAGAGAATGCACATATTAAAATAAAATTGGTATACATGTTTATCATAATAATGTGGAGGACAAGTTCAATTTTGGGTCTGATCGAGCACTTTTTGACAGAGTTATGCTTCATTGATTTAGAAAAATTCCAAATATTTGCAGTTTCCGTTTATTTTCTTCGGAGAGTCTCTACTTTTTTAAATGAAATTAAGTTTACAGATATATTATAAATATATCTAAGTAAAGTTTAATTTTTGGTACAACCGAGCATATTGTGACAGAGTTATGCGCCTTGGACCTAGAAAACTTCCAATTATTTGCAATTTACGTTCACTTTCTTCACAGATGTATAATTTATTTGTATTTTCCGTTCGTTTTCTTCGCAGATGTTCTAGGAGAGGGGGAATAAGTGTTTTCACAAACATCACTTGTTTTTATCTAAAAATGCTGTTTGTTTATTATGTCCGTTTATTGGTCGTTTTAAGCACCCTTAGATTTGTCCCAATTTAACTTCACAATTTGTTTTAACGGACCATAAAATCTATTGTGGTAAATCTTGCTGAATCATAGGTCTATCATAAATGATACAAAAAAACTCAATCATTTCAAGCTGCCTTTTTTACTGTTTTGATAAAATTCATTACAAACCTGAGCGATTGTAACTTCTACAAGATTGATAACACTTGCTGTTCCGCTGTACTTTATTTTTGTTAAGTCTGGTGTTATTCGGAAACTTGCACTTGATATTTTTAATTAGAGGTAATTCATATTGGTTTTTACTGTTTCTGTTTGTAACTTGTTTGTACAAGACAGAATGCTAATTGTCAAAACCTTTCCACACATCGTGTAAAAATTGGAACAATCTTCAAATCTATGCATAAGTATACAACGACACTTTTAACAAACCATTAACTAAATCATGTTCATCCTTTTTGTTTTATTTGTGTAATTTTTTTACGACAGTTTCCAGGCTGCAAAGGACGATCTTCCTGATAAACTGTTTGCAATGTAACAGTCATTCCATGATGCAAGGGTTCTGACGTATACGTCATCTCCTGCATTAACATGCGTGACGACGATTCCAGTTCCTGCCAAGTCACCACCGGAACCAACGTGCACGTGAATTATTCCGATTTCCGAGGTATTTACCATCAACTGGGTTGAGTGGCGACATTTGACATTTTCTCTTATAGTCCAGGTAAACACATAGATCCCAGTCTCTGGGGCAATGAACACCCCTGTTGGGGAATGATAGCCGTTTCCAACGTTAGTTTTAACGACATCGAAAACCAAAGAATGCTGAATTTGGACAGACTGAATATATGCTCCAATATAAGCATAGAAGGCTATAGTACTTGACGTGGCAACTGGCTGCATGGTAGAGGGTAAAAGTAGTCTTTCTATTAGAAAAAAAATGTTGTATATATTATTACATTGTATATCAAGTTTTTCTTTTCTTTCATCTGAAATGATGAGAAAAAGTTTATAGTTCATTTTTGAAATTTGAAAGGTGCCATATCTTGAAAACAAGGCATTACCATTCATTATATTTTCAAAGAAAGTTTTGTTACATTTTCTTTTTGAGAAAGGCTCAAGTCTGCACACAAATGTTATTATGATAAACTATTAAAAATTAAAAAAAAAATTAATGACTACATTATCACTATTGCTAATGAATGTCTTAATAGTTATGCAAGCCTTTTTGTTCTTATATCACACTCAAAATAGTTTTATACATATGATAATAAATGAAAATCATTCTATAAACATAGTCTTACTTCTATTTGTAACAATTGCTCGTGGATCAGAAGAAGAACTATTGGTTCTAATACGCTGCGTTATTCCTAATCGGTTTTGATGATTGCTTACATTGCTTCCATCTTTATCGTTTTCAGCTTCTGCATGAACAAGAAGGTCTCCAATGGCAGGCACTGGTTTCTTAATTTGCATTACTTCCTCTCTTAATTTGAATATAGTTTTTTCTTGGTCACGAACAATAGCTTCCAGTCTCTCTGTACGTTCGTTATATACGGCCTGTTGTTTTACTTGTTTTGAGAGTTCCTTAACAGTTTCGTCCAAAGTTTGAATCTTTTTATCACAATTTTTCTGTATGATTGTAATTTCCAAAGCCTTAATTCGATTTTCCATATCGCGAATCCATCCCTCTTTAATTTTATTACTCTTTGCATTGGATAATGATGCTTCAACACCATGAAAATGAGAATGTTCTTTAGTCAACCTTTGTTCCAGAAAATCTAACCTCGAGGTTAGTTTCTGAATAGCATCGACATCCAATGTATTCCATATTTGCGAAGCTGCAGAACAGTTTACGCACAAAGAAAAGAAACAGAAAAGAGAAGATATTCTTATGTTCATGATGTCTTGTTAAAACAGAATCCTGAACTGTAATATTTCCTATGATCCACCAATTCTTATCTAATACTACAATTAGGTCAGCGACTGATATTTACATAGAGGGCCGAATACGGAGCGCTTACTTAAATAATGTATACAAAATACTTGTATATGTTATAACGTCACTGTAGTATTATATGTACTTTAAAAGATTGATGGATTCATAAGTACTGATTTATAATCATGTTTTATAAGCTTTATAAAGACAAACATGTATTTAGTTGATATATTTAAACAATAAACAATAAAATGATTTCACGGGGCTTTTCCAAACATAAATCAATTAGCAAAAAAAAGTTATTGAAAGAATGCTAATTAAGATATTTAACCAGAGCTCTAACGTCTCTATATCCTATCTCTTAAAGTCGGTCTCTTGCAGCAACATTTTGGTCCCGTTATACATATTCAATTGTTACTCGAGGTTTAAATTATGTAACCGAATATTATGTTTTTCGGTGCATTCCTCCATATGATTGATTTTCATGACTACTTTGAAACAATTATCAAATGTGTATTTTGATCTAAACGCACTGCTTTAACTACAATCATGTAAGGAATCTTTTCAATATTTGTTATTTACACGATATCAGGAGAAGTCGTACTCTGGAGAAGTCGTGTACTGAAGATCTCGTACTCTGTCAAAGGGTACAGATTCTCTTAGAGAACCCATATCCTTGTTCGGGTTTTGAAAGAAAACTCATATCTTGGATAACTTTATAATTTTCTGTTAAACTGCATGCAGACGCATTATATAGTTTTAACGTACTAAGAGATAGGAATGTAATGCCTAATAATTATTTTGTAGACTTTAAGATTTATGACTGAAAAAGGGGTTTAATTTAAGTAAGTGAAATATTTATTTATAGAGGGTAGTTTAAAAAAAGGTTGATCGTATATAAAAAATTATTTCTTGTTTCATTTTGATAGTGCATCATATGTCATTGAGTTTCAATACAATAATATTGTATTTAATTTGCTTATTTCATGTTAGATATTTTTTGAAACAAATTATAGAGTAAAGTGAAACAAATATATATATATTTCATTTTTCAAAACTGTTTTACGTGTGATGTTAAGATGTCAGTCTGATCTTTTGGTGATCTTTTGGTGATAGACTTAGTAGTTTCTTGTTTGTTTTTTTATTATTTGTCATTATTTTAGATATTTAAAACATTTATTTGAACTCGTTACTTCTGTTTTATTTTATTTATATAACAGCGAAGTTTGATTTTGTCATACAAGTATTTCATTAATAAATTAAAGAATTTTAACGAATCAATTTATAATGAATATATTTACTTACTGTCGATAAACTTGATGCTTTGTTAAACAAAACTACATTCACGCTGTTTTAAATGAACTAGGGACACGTTCTCTTTTTTTATATTTTCTAAGATAATCTTTCCACTTCGGAGTTCCGAATGGCAATGGGGATGAATTTACCTGAAAGGTGATCGAGCGAATGCTGAACGATTTCTGAGCGCATACAAACGCACTGTGAGCGCACAGTGACCGCGAACGGATTCGGAGCAAAGAGCGCAGAATTGTAAACGATGAACAGACGTTGAGCGCACTGTTAGCGCACACTGAGCGAAGGGTGAGCGAACGCAAAACTTGGAAAATTAAACGTTTCAGGGAATGTATGTGCATGCTTTAAAAAAAAGTACGACGATAAAAATTGTTTTTAAATCAATAATAGTATATTGCTCATTTGAGAAATTAAAAGATTTGGAGTCGGTTGTGTAATTGTTTTCATCCCTTGTTCCTTCTACCTAAAAGTTTAACCCTGTTTTGCAGCATGTTAATACGGAGATATACTCAATCAAAGATCAAGTGTTCACCCAATGGAATCAAAACATACATGTATACCCAAGTGGTTAGGAACTTTGTAGCAATCCTGACATCTGGTTTCGACCCTGGACCTTGGCCTTTTTGGATATCATAAGCACTTCAAGTTTGGTTGAGTTTCCCTTCAGAATTACGGATTAGTGTTGGTTTTCATTGGGAATCACACTGCACTTTAAGGATTAAAAATTGTTTTTAAATAATAATGTTAAATATCGTTAACAGTATCGATGACAAAATGAAAGATATATATAAAGTGAACTTTGTACATCCTGACATAAAACTTATTGAGACATCAACATTACAACGGCTCTAGTTGTCTCCTCAAAGGTTGTTCGGCTAATTTTAATTCTTTTTTTTATTTGAAACTATTACTAAAGACTTAAATCAATCGCCAAAAAGTTACCATTAATTTGAAGCAAATGCTGTAAAACGCAAATTTCTCGTTAAAAATTGATTTATTCACACGTACCAGTTAAGCAATTTGGAATTTCACACCATCTCACAAATAAAAATGGATTTGAAGTCGACTTATCATTTCTTGCACAGACAAACATGAATTTCAAAGATATTTCACGGATTTAACTCACCGGGACTTCTTAGATACAAGAATATTCACCATAAATTTCTTTCTACATTGCAATTTGAACATGTCGATTCCAACTTCGTTTATCTAGCATCGTTTCTAAATTTGATGCTTATGTTTTTTGCTTTGTTTTCAAAACCGTTTTCCGTTCAACGGTGGCTCTCAGATGTCTTTGAAATTAATGTTACTATTTTTATCATTGTGACTCACGGAAAATGCACATCTCCGTATCCGTTTTATAAGATTTATTAAAACTCCACATACTTATAAAAATATACTGCAAGGTCTGTAGTCAGTGGTACGAGCGCATTGACATTCGCTCTCCAACTGCCGAATACCAGAACTTGGTTAACAATTACATAACTAGATGCTGTCATTAGACAGTAATACCCGCACCATGTGTTTGCCCCTAAATAACACTGTTTTGTACCAGTTTAATTAAAAATGAAGGCTATATGCAAGCTCCGGTAATACAATTAAAATTCATAATTTTCATAACTGAAGGATGAGATCCCTTCCCATATGATAATACACGTAATACTCATAATGACATGAGCAGCACTTTATGTGCAATTTGGGGTAGAACTGTTTGCAGTGAATTTTCAGTTAATCAATAATCTTAACATTTTATGTCATAGAAAGTATAATGGTCTGTATAATTATTACAAACAAAATTAAAAATTAAATTATATGTCCCCTCCCCGTGGCGGTTGCCGGATTTAGATTTGCTTCTGTGTGCCTACATGAACATCATCGTGTGCACAGATTTAGAGAAGGGGTGGGTGTGAGGGGTCCGGACCCCCCCCCCCCCCATGAAAATTCATTTATATCAATTGTAAAATTACCAAAAATACACCTTGGACCCTAATGCTCTTACAGACATGTAAACGCTCTAACCCATTGCGCTTCAATGTTAGGTAACATTATTTGGGGGGTAAATATTTAATCAATATTTGATATACTTTATTGTTTATCTCAATAGAAAGTATACATGTACATCACAATATGCAGGTGTCCTGCACCACCTTAAAGCTGTTATTTACCTAATAAAATAGTGCAAGTGGATTTGAAGAATAGGTCATAAAAATACATGCATGTTACAAATGAATGATCTTTGTCTGAAGTTACGTACACAACACAGGTCTGCATGTCTCATTAGCGGGTACTAGTTTTACCCAGCTCTTCGATTAGATGGGTTCACGTGTATACATACATGGGTGTTGATAAATTGCGGAACGGAAAACGGAACGGAAAGCGGAACGGAAGGGAAAGCGGAAAATCTTATCTAATGTTATTTACCTCATAGATTTGTTAATCATGCTAAAACGATATACTTTATGTACCTTTTTAATTTTTTTTGAAAGATTAGCAATATTAGATTATTTATTCAAGAACATTTATTTCCTAAAAATTAACAGTACATGCATTGACCACTATATTCTGTCCCAAAATATCCTCGATTCACTTTTTGCTGTATATTTATTATCAAAACCGATTTGGTTTGACTTTTCCTATAGCGTCACGATCATTTCTGTCAGCTACGTCATGCATAAATTATACACGCCGCCGTTGTGAAAACAGTTAGGCGGAGTTATCAGTACATGCTTATGCAATGCCAGAGCTGAAGGATTTCTCAGAACAGTTCATTTCCCTCCAATATTATTCATTCAAAATCGACTATCCCCTATGTTTAAATTTTGTGCAAAAAATTCTCTCTCTCTCTCTCTCTCTCTCTCTCTCTCTCTCTCTCTCTCTCTCTCTCTCTCTCTCTCTCTCTCTCTCTCTCTGTAAACGGGCGTTAAACCATAGTCTCAACTCAAGCTACGGTCCAGAGTACGGCGTTGTAAAAAATATAATATTTAGAAGTTGCATGTGCTAAGCGTTCAATTCATGTAAATACCGTAAATGTGTAATATGCACATGTATTACCTACTAACTTGCCAGTCGAAGTGATAGATATGAATTCCTCGATTTCTACACCTTTCGATCGGCAATCGACAGTCAATAAAAGAATTGAACGATGGTGTGAAAGAACGAGACGGAAGTGGAGAGTGCAAGGGGGTTTGTACATGTGCGTCTTCATTAGACAAGTGTCCGATTCGTTTCTCTTCTGTTGCCCTATCACTTTCGGTGTAATATATATATACTAAAATATCCACAAACCATTTACTGCAGATTTCTTTATTTTACCTGTCTCTGAACCGCCGACCACCAGCTCCATACATGAACAATGGTTTGTTTACATACATAACAGTTCTTGATCCGCCTTCCGAGTACGGAAGAAGGTTGTTTAATAGGAGAAAGTTTGGGGCAAGTAAAATACAATTATTAACAGTAGTAAACTAAATGAAGAATTTTTTTTTTCAAAAATAGCGTTATTTTTATATGCGGCAAATTGCCGTAAAGTTTTTTTGTACATGTAAGTATTGTATGCACTGTAGCTTTATATTTTCTAACCCAAAATCTATACACAGAGCTACAGCTATATATGTAATGTACCGTATGTATTGTTTTATCACAAGTGTACACTTTCGAAAAATAGCCCAATTTCGACAGTCACGAGTACCCGTGTGAATTTTTCATTCTCAGATATGTTGTTGTTCTGTCCGTGCATAATTTAGTCTTAGTTAACCAGCAGCCAATCAGCGGTAAGCTGAATCCACCAATAAAAAAATTGTGGTTAAGGATCGGGTATTGTTTATGTATGACGTAGCTGAAAGAGTTTAACGCGACGCGATCGGTAAAGTCAAACCAAATCGGTTTTAGTAATATATATATACCTCAGGGTTCAAGCGATTCTCTCTTAGAAGCATTTAACATTCTCATTATTCTTTCTTTAAAACGTCCCCTCTAGCTTATCAGCTGGCATAAATACACGGCTAAAAATAAAGAAGTCTACGGGGTTTTGCATTTCAACAGACCCGGATGATAGTGTTGAAAAATTGTGCAAGGTCTTCTGAGTGACTTCCAAATGAAGAAAAGATGTCAACATTTTCCATTATAAATCGTCCAAATGTGCTGCATGAATATTTTGGGATCGACAGACTATAGTCCCAATATATAATCGGAAAATCAAACCAGGCAACCTCTAGAGCTTTCTATTCGGATCATATGTATATAGCTGCTGGAATAAACAACTGCTTAGTAATGCAAACGTAAACAAAATTGCATTGCTAAAAATACTAGTTTCACAAATTACCGGGTATTTTAATGTTTACTGTATTTTAATTTTTAATGTCGTCAGTCCTGCGGGTTTTTCTCTTCCATCTCAATGATACTGTATCGTCTGTATGATAAAAGATCGTCTAGAACACCGAAAATTCAATTTTGATGTAAGTATATACATGTACATCATACTAGTATTTGAAATATAAAAATACTCAAAACACGCATTAAACGCTTTCACTAACTGCGTACGTTACGCTGATATGCCAGCAATACCATATAAGAAAAATAAGTAAAAAGTTATAGCTAATTTGCTCGTTTAAAGTCATGTTAATGTTTCACAATTCGAATACATTTGATTTTTCCGTTTCGTACTCAACTAAAGCCGAATGAATACAATGCTATAATTGATAGATATTCATAATTATGAATATTAATAAGATAACAACATGTTGATAATCATTCATTAGATATAAATAAAAGATACAAAGTAAATCGTTTCTGGCCAGTCTATACCCTTTTTAAGCGATAAACGTGATGATATTTTCCATTCCGTTCCGTTTTCCGTTCCGCGTTTTAGCAACACCCATACATTCTGTATGCATGAAAGGATTTGTTAAGATCAGCTAAAGGAATTCATTATTGTGTTTTAATTGGATTATCATTATGATGTTGACCAATTTAGGTAAGCATAATACATGTAGTAGCAGTAGCACAATATAATGAGATGCCAGCATACATATATAAGTTCTACTTTCACTTTCTAAATGTGATCTCCCTAGGCCTTTGACAGCATACTGTATCATCATCTTTTAATATTTAAATAAGTTTATCATCGTTACCTATCCTATCGCATTTGTAAAGTTTCTGTCATTTTAGTTGCAAAAGTTATTTTTTTCATTTGTCAGACTGCATGCACTATTGAGTTGACCCCATATTGACCCTGTATAAACAATTTCTTATTAAATTTGTGTATTACATGTAAGTAGGTGTAGACACTTATCATTTTTATATGAGTTATAATAGGAAGGAAGGAGTATTTCTTTCTTAATGTATTATATTATGCACCAAATACAATGTAGGTCATGACCTTATGGGACTGTTCTGACCCCACGAAACAGGAAAATACAAAATATCTTCTAAGGTCATTATGATGCATCTAATGGTGTAAAGTACATTAATGACCCCCAGGTTTGTCTTTAACCCCCCTCCCCCCACCTTTATGAAATAGGAAATGATATGATACACTGTATATTTTGTTAACTTCTGAGATCTGAGATCCTCATCCCTAAACCATATAATTTATTTTTGCTCTTTGTGTCATTGCGCGTAAAATTGTATATAGATTATGTCCCCTTGGAGAAACCCTGACATTTTAGAACTAGAAATCATAATGTATTTTATCTTATTCATATGTTATACAGTAGTGTTTGGTCCATGTGGGTAATTCCTAGCCTAATGATGCCAGTGCTTTGTTAAGGAGACTTTAAAATTTCCCAAAATAGGCGAATACACATGGAAGTGATGCATATAACATTTTGTTTATATAAATCTTAAAAATTGAATTAAGCAATTTCCAAAATGTTAATGTGAATCACGAGAGAAAAGCAATCAAGAAATGATTTAAAATTTGCTACTGTACACATGTAAGAATGTATTAAGAAGACTGAATCTTTATAACCAGGTTAAATTGGGGGGGGGGGGGGGAGGGGTGAATGTGGAGTATAAACATTTATAATTTGAATCATTTATTGTTATTAATTTTAACTTGTCAATGAATACTACTTATTGATCCCAAGGTAGAAATATGACCTCTGATCATATCTCAATAGATCATTTGTCAATTATGCAATGTGTAATATATTTTTTTTTAAGAATAACATTTTTTACCAGTTCATAAAAGTTTTGACACCCAAATTATATTTTGATTTTAATAGATCATTCGACAAGAGGAGGGGGGGGTGGGGGGGGGGACAGTTTATATTTGAGTTTGTTTGGGAGTGGGGGTTTCAAGTCATATATTTGACAATTTTTTAATCTAATTTAAAATAAGACTTACAAGCCATACTACAGTCATGAACATGAATAGTATAGAACAAAACACAAACTAATACATGTACATGTATATATACATAGGAAGTATTACAAAACAGATGATCTATATCTGGGTTCTTAAATTGAATCATATATCATGTACATATTATATTATTGTTTCTTTGTTCAAGGCATTTCAGATGGTATGTAGGTCATGATCCCAAGTGCTCTTCCTGAAATTATTAAATATCATAAAAACCATTGAGATCCCCACCTTAATCCAAAGATATTATTCCTCCTTAGGTCATGCAGGCGCATCAGATCATTATGGCATGTAAGTCATGACCCTAAGGGGTCATCCTGACCCCCTTAGAATCAGAAATTGTCAATAATCTTTAAATTATTGATGTTTGATGATCCTATCTCTATTTAATCTTTATTATTAAGTCTCCCAAATGAAATTTGGAGACTTATTGTTTTTGTACGGTTATTAATTCATGTTTTGTTTTATTATTCTTCATCTTCTTTTTCTAATTCTTTCCTGCTCTGCATGAACTTGTTGCTCAGAGATGGCTGAACAGAATTGTACAAAACTCTAGGATATGATAGGCCTGCATATCTAGTTGTGCACCCTGGTTTGATTTTTCTCATTTTGGGTTAGACAACCACTTTTCGGGGGGGGGGAGGGGGGTGTCAAAAGGGTGTGGGGTCTAACATTGAACATTGTAGGAAGAATCGTAGACTGTATTGTACATGGTAACTTGAAAACGGACAAAGATAATAATATAAGGTTTTCATAATCATATATAATATATATAGGGTTTATTAGATCTGACCCCTGGGGTCATCCCCACCCCCCAGAAATTTGAAATTACCATATATCTCAGAAACTGTTATAATCATGACCCCTAAACCATATATATTCATGTTTCTGATGTCAAGGGGCATCAAATGTTAGGTATGTAGGTCATGGGCCCTGTGGGTGGTCCTGACCCCCTCAAACAGCAAGTCCCTTAATATCTTCAAAACAGTTGAGATCCCCACCCTTAAACCATATATATATTCTTGTTCCTTGTGTCAAGGGGCATCAAACGGTATGTAGGTCATGGGCCCCGGGGGTGGTCATGACCCCCTTGAACAGGAAGTGCACGAATATCTTGAAAACGGTTGAGATCCCCACCCCTTAACCATATATATTCTTGATCCTTTAAGGGCATCAAAAGGTATGTACCGGTAGGTAATGGGCCTCAGGGTTAAATTTAATTTTTCAAAACCGTAATGTACATCTATGGAACAGTTCCTATCATATCCCAAGATATGATGTGTCTATCCATTAAATCATAAAAGGAGTTCTAGGATCTATGTTTTTTTTAAGTGATTAACGTCAATTATCTGCTACTTTTTGACTCCCTGGATGAAATTTAAATTTTTAAAACCTTACTGCACATCTATAGAACAGTCCCTATCATATCCCAAGATATGATTGTCTATCCATTAAATCATAAGAGGAGCTCTTGGATCAATGGTTTTTTTTAGTGATAAACGTCAATTTTCTGCTACTATTTGACTCCCTGGATGAAATTTAAGTTTTTAAAACCTTATTGCACATCTATAGGACAGCCCCAATTATATCCCAAGAGATGACGTAGCTACTCCAAAAGTTGTAAGAGAAGTTCTGGGAACCATATTTTTTTTGCAAAAAAACGTCATTTTTTGTTGCCCACTGATCCCCTTAATAAAAAAAAAATTCTGGAACCTGATCACGCCTCAATATGACACCCCCAATCATATTCTAGAAGATCATTTGGCTACTGCCAAAAAAAAATGACGTTTTTGAAATCAGTTTTTTTGTAAAAAAAAAAAAAAAACGTCATTTTTCAGCCATTAAATGACCCCCAGGACAAAATTGAAAATTCCGAAACCTTATTGCGCATCTATAGGATACCCTAAAACATATTCCAAAAGATGATTTGTCTACTGTTGAAAATGTAGGAGGAGTTCGAGGAAGAAGGTTTTTTGTGAAAAAACGTCATTTTTTACCAATTATTTGACCCCCAGGACTAACAGAGAATTTTTGAAACCTTTTTACAAAACAACATGATACCCCAAATCAAACTCCAAGAGTTC